>JANFAF010000056.1:0-473817 GCA_024663475.1 Pisolithus thermaeus
TCATGAGTGAAGGCGGAGGCGAACTGCGGTCCTCGGTCTGATATGACACTTTGAGGCAGTCCATATCATTGATAGACATGTCGTTGGAACAGCCTGGCTAGTTCCACAGAATCCGCAGTTTTGTTGGTTGGTACGAACACCGCTGCTTTTGTCAATCCTTGGTCAACCACGGTAAGGACCGAGTCATAGCCTTCAGACACAGGCAGATCCATGATAAAGTCCATAGACACCTGCTGAAATGGAAGCGGGTTTGTGGGAGTGTCATTCAGTGTTACTGGAGGGGTGACAGGGTGAGTTATGACCTTGTTAGCTTGGCAAACTGGGCATCCCCTGACATAGTCTCTAATCATTTTCCACATCCTGGGCCACCAGACTTCCTTCATCATTTTCTTCATCATAGCTTTTACCCCAGGATGTCCAGCTGACAGATGGTCATGGTACTCTTGTAAACACAGTTTTCGTGTAGCTGGCAGGATATACAGCCTTTGTTTATAGCATCGTGTTCTGTCCTTTGCTGCTACCACCAATTCATTGTCTTTGGAGAGTGTAGAATCCTTTGGCATTTTGCTCGTGGCACATTCATACACCTCTTTTGATATGACATAGACCCCTTTAGTCCATTTGGTGTCCTTTGGCTCGTCGTTCGTGACGCGACTGTCCAAAGGTATAGGGGCTTGAACTTGTGTATCGGGTTTCACCCCCCCTGAAAGCCACATAGCTTCAGGTAGAGTGGCAGTGGTAGTTGCAGGTTCCTCACCATGGTCAGACCTCCATGACAATGCATCCAGGGCACCCATTAGTCGACCCAATTGGTGAGAAAATTGAAGCAGGTAGCCTTGCAACGTATCGAGCCACCAGGCTTGCCATGGTGTAAGTTTCTGGGGATGACGCCAATAGGTTAAGTTTTTGTGGTCAGTAAAGACCACAGTGGGTTCGACAGGGGAAATGAGATAATGGCGGAAGGCGTCCAGCGCACGAATTACATCTAGCATTTCCAAGTTGAAGACCTGGTATCTCTGTTTGGCGCCTTTAAGAGACTCCAAGAGAAAATGGCATGGATGCCATTCATCGTTGGGGCCTTTCTGGGCTAACACTGCACTGGTTCCAACTTTGGATGCGTCAGTAAAAAGCATGAAAGGTTTGTGGTGGTCTGGGATTTGCAGAACTGGTGCTGAACATAGAAGAGCCTTAATTTTCTGAAAAGCTGCGTCTTCCTCCTGGCCCCAATGCCACTTGACTTCCTTTTTTGACAAATTATGCAGCAGTTTTGCAATTTGTGAAAAGGACGGTATGAACCGCCTGTAAAAGTTGCAAAAACCTAAAAAGGAACGGACATCCCTTAAACAATGGGGCTCCGGCCAGGATTCTACTGCATCAGTTTTGACGGAGACAGTTTGAATGCTTCCTTGTGTTACTTTCATTCCAAGGAACTCCACTTCTTCGGCCTCAAACAAACACTTTGAAAGTTTGAGGCGTAACTGTTCCTTTTGGCAAATAGCAAGGAATTCCCTGACATACCATCGAAGCTCTGGCAACGTTTTGGCATGTACAACCACATCATCCATATACCCACATTGTTGCTTATGTTGTATTTGCGATGTGAAAGTGGTATCCATGAACCTCTGAAAGGTTGGTGGAGAGTTGCATTGTCTGAAAAACATTACAGTTGGTTCGAACAACCCTCTGGGGGTTAGAAAAGTGGCCTTCCATTGGTCTTCAGGTTTCACCCGTATGTTGGTAAAGCCCCATCGCACATCAAACTTTGCGAAGTATTTAGATTCGCAAAGTTTGTCCACCAACTGTGGAATGTTTGGTAGCAGATAGGAATCATGGATGGTGTGCGAATTGAGATATCGGTAGTCTTGTACAAGCCATTTCTTGCCATCCTTTTTGGCCACAAAAAACACTGGTGCTGATACTGGTGACTCAGAAGGTATGATCTTCCCGCAGGCTAGATTTTCGTTGATGAATTTGTTGAGAGCCTTTAGTTCATCTGGCGACATTGGATACAGTGTGGCCTTTTTCATAAGGCTTTTGTTTTCCTTTTGAAACTCTTCCCTGGTTCGGATTTTGTGGTCTAGACCTTTCTGGAATCGGGGTAGAGGTATATTGTTTTCGGAGAACACCTCAGCAAATTCCTGATATTCTTTTGGTAAATCCAGAATCATGACAGGTCTTGCATCCATTTCCAACTGTGTGGAAATCATAGTGTGACTAACAGAGGCGGTCTTGTCCTCATGTTTGTTGTCTTTGTTCTTCAGCGACTGTTGTGGGGAGTCACCCCATCCTTTGATTTTCCGAGTTTTCCAATTGATAATTGGTTTCTCTTTTCGAAGCCACAGCATTCCTAGTATGATGTGGTCCCTTTTCTCCAGAGGTCCTACAAAGCAAAGAACATTACAAGGTCTTCCTTTTACCTCTGCTTTTAGATAACACTTCTTGGTAATAGGTTGACTTGTTGTTCCATCAAACCCTACCACCTTCCAAGGTCTTTTGACCTTATAATTTTTGATTTTTAACTGTGACGTGATTTGCGGCCCGATCAGATTGATCTCCGCTCCACAGTCAATTAAAGCGCTAACTTCCACTTTATAGTCGATCAGCTTGATGTATCCATGTGGGGAGCGAGCACACATGTCATTTTTGTTTTTGATACTAGATACATTGTAAGCAGACAACACATTAACGAAAGGCATACTGGATGGAAGTGAGCCAGGATGCCCATTTAAAAATCCTTTTTGAGATGTTTTTCAATAGAGGCATGATAAAGATTTTCAGGTGCACCATAGGACTTGACTTCCTTGACCTCCCTTTGCTTGGGCGGTTTCTTGCACTCCTTCCTGATGTGGCCTTCATCTCCGCAATTGTAGCACATGATGGCATACACCTTTTGTCCTTTTTCCCACTTGCAGGTCCGTCCTCTTTCATCAACATCCATAGTGTTCGGATCACGCATAGGGGCAGGACGTTGATAATTGAAGAGTGTAGTAGGGGCACCTCTTCCGTCAAGGATTCTCTTGCTTTCGATTTTGCTGACGGCTTTGCCAGCTGCGACTATCCAATCAGATACCGTTACTGGGTTGCGATGATCGAGAACCCAATCTCGGATTTCTTTTCTAAGCCCTTTCCCAAAGAAGATAGCCCTGTTGAACAAGTTGTCACGAAACTTGGCATGGTTGAAAAGGGCCATAAAACACGCGACATAGTTTTCAAGAGGGGTAGACCCTTGGGTAAGAGTAACGAGTTCCAACTGGGCTTTTGCTTTTTGGTCTCCACTGGCGAACATTGCCTGAATAGTTGCTTCAAAGTTATCCCACGTGTCGTTATAAGTGGCGAGGCCGCTGTCTGTGTGTTCATTAATATAATTTTCAGTGAAGGCAGCAGCCGATCCCTCTGTCATATACAACAGGGCCAACCCAATCTGGAGATGATTGGTTATGTAGACGTGTTGATTAATCTGGAGATATCCTTTGACTTGCATAAGCCAGATGGGAAGACGTTTATGATCACCATTATACATGGTAGGTTTGTTGAGATTAAATTCACGTCCTCCATTAAGCTTTTCTTCCGAAGAATGGAAGGTTCCGGAGTTACGAATCCATTTCTGGCCGAAGGCTTTTGCTAAAAGATCTTCTAACTCCTTCTTGGTCGGTTCCCGATTAAAGAGGGGGACCCCAGACTTCTCGGTTTCCTGTCCAGAACCCCCAGCTCTGATCGAGAGTCCTTCCATTATGTGAGACATTAACATGGCTAAAGATTCTTCTTCCTGATCCAGGATAGTGATGTCTCCAGTAGCAGATCTGAAGTCAGAAAGTCTGTCATCTATTAATGGCTCCACATCGGTTTCTGACTCGGGTTCCTTTTCTCGGTAAGCCCCAAGTATGGCTGGATTGCAATGGGTAGAAGGAGGGGTAGGGGTTGAGGTCAACCTGTACTTATGGGCGAACCTTTTTCTGGAGTACTCGGTAGAGGTTCGGGGTGGGATAGGGGGTGCTCTTAGTTTTCCCTTTCCTACGGCAGAGGGAGGTGGCTTAGGGGGACATCTAGGTTCTCCTGAAGACACCTTGGGCAACTCGTAGGGAGAGATGGAGTAAGTCAAGGGATATGTTGATTATGATCCAGAGGAGGATCAACCGAGAGAGCAGAAAGGTAACAGTGCTAGTTGCTTGACCCATTGTAGGATCAACTGGTGAGCATGTGAGAGAGAACAGCTGAGCGTCATGTCCGAATAACAGTCACAGCAGCGAGTTGAGATCTTTTTGCTTTTGTTATGTTGGAGCACATGGATATCCTAATAAAGGATAAGTGCAGATAGCGACAGCAAGGTCAAGACTTCGAGATGACGAGGCTTTCGGTCTCCTTGGCCAGCATAGACGATATCTCTGAAGAACAGTGATAGTTTTATAGCAGGTTGCAAAGTAGCAAAAAGATATGGTACAGAGCAAGTAGCTAAGGGTTTATATACCCTGGACATACACAGCTATGAGCCACAATCATACCGACAAGTCCAACAGTTACATGAGTCAGGGATGTACCGAAGTACGGGAAAGGCAACAATGCACAGTATGCGCAGCTACAGTACAAGGATGAGTCAATCAAATGAAGGGGAGACTGATAAACAAGGGCAAGTCTGGTGAGTCATGGCGACATTGGCAAGTTAGCGTTAGACTGATGAGCCAAGGCGATACCAATGAGCTGCAACCGATGTTGAACCAGTTACCAAAACATAAGGCCGTCAGGTGATGTGCTGGGGATGATACGATACGCAGGAAGGGCTGACACGACAATGGTGGCGATGGATACAATGAAGAGGGAGGCATAGGCGCGAAGTAGCGGTGGGACATGGGAGTCGACAGACATAAGGAGGGAGCTTTGTAACAAGGAAGCCCTCTATGAGTACAAGCTCACCCGCCACCTCACCATATAAAATGTTGTCACCCCACTCTGTCAACACTGAAAACCCTGGATCTGACTATTACTATGACAGCTTTGATGAATTCAACTTCACTGGTTCTACCCTTGTCTCGATGGACATCTCCCCAGCCTCACCACTCGCAGTACCCACTACATGCCCCCTTGCCAAGGTACCCAAGCTCCCCACTGCCTGCTCACTGTCAACCGGAATGAGTGAGGTCTCCACCACCTCTGTCAAACCTGTTTCAGACTCCTCCACCTTCATCCCTCTTGGAGGACTTTCGTTCAAATGGGCAACCCCACAAACAAACAAGGGCAAGAAGCATGCCTGTCCCTCTACCCCTCTCCCCATCATCCCACTCATGGATCGACTGTCAGCTGCCCCCTATGACTATGACCCTAATGAAGGGCCAAACCCCAACAAATCCATCCCAGTTCCCTCTCTACCCCTCACTGGACCCATATCATGTGAGCACGTTCCGCCCTGTACCAGGTCTCCCTGCCATACCTCCTCCAGCTCAGGGGTCCCACAAGTGGGCCCCATGACATCAGAATTCTTCAACTATTGTTGGCTTCTCATGAAGTACAATGAAGGGTACACACTCAATGGGACAACAGGAGAACAATGTGAACATCTACAGTTGTTGTGTCAGATCTTCCAAGGATCAGACATAGTAGTGTCCCATGTCCCACAGTTTTTAGAGTCTACTCAAGGTTGTGACCCTGAACAAAGTGCAGCCTACATTGAAAACCTTTTGTGCACTATGGTCAGCGCAATGGGTGACGTTCAACATGATGTCATTACTCTTGTTCATAAGGATCTCGGACTGGATGTAGCCCATTCCTTTCACATCAATAATACCGATTGATCCATTCGATCTGGGTTGGATGCCTGATGCAAGGTTGCTTCTGCAATCAAGGATGGAAGATTGCAACTTCATGTGATGGTCAGAATGGAAATGCATGCCAGGGGAATGGGTCCAGGGGTGTCTCCCTGAAATGTCAAAACAAGACGAGGACTGCCTTATGCAACTAGCGAAGACCAGCTATCCATCCCTAAAAGAGAGACTCCAACGTTGCTGCTGCCCTTCTGAGAAGAAAAGGAAGTCACACGTGAAAGGGTCTTTCAACAGGCCACAACCATCATCGCTGACTCAGCATGAAATGGGGGAACTGTTTATGCTTGGGTTGACTTGTTAGAGAAGGCCTGTTATGACTTAGACTTCTGATATATTCACAATGCCATTCAGACCCAAAATGAAATTCCCCCTCGTCCTTTCATCGCCATTGCCCTTGATGATCAGCTGTGCCTCTATCTTGGTGGATGCCTTCCCATACCACATGAACATCCTCTCCACCCCTATGCCTGTTTTGACTGTGAGTTCATCGGACACTGGTCTTGCTGTAATGGAAGAGGCTCGCATTGGATGACTCCTGACAAGGTCGCCTCATTATCCACCCACACCCCTTTGCCACCCACGACCCATCATTCACTGACAATGTTGCGTGCCTCAGGACGTTGTTGATCAGGGGCTTGCCAATCTTAACAGGGGAGTGATGTTACAAAACTCCCTCTTTGGTACTACTGACTCCTGCATCCCACCTTTACTTTGGGCATACGCTTCACTGTTCATCATACTCATCACCACTATTATCATTTCATCCCTTGCCACTTACCACATCATTCCAGGCATGTCACCTGACGGCCTTATGTTTTGGTAGTCAGTCCTATTGCGCAGAGGATTGTGGGGACAAGGGCAGTATGGCAGAGCACTTGCCTTTTAAGGTTTCAGTTGGTGTTGGTCTTGGTAGGTAGGAACGTAGTTCTGAGTGAGGATGATATAGAGAGAGAGCTCTGTATTCCACTTGTTACATCCTGTGGTGTATCCTACAGGGTATATATACCTCTATGGTGTGCACGGACCAGGTGTGTCTGCACCTACGATAAGAACTACCATATTTGTAAGTAAGAGGACCTTCCATATAGGTACGACTCTGTCTTTCTACTAGGAACGTGTCATCCAGTAATCCGGTAGAATAGAACATATCAGAATAGTATGGAACAACTATTCTTAGAACAACAATCACATGTCTGGTGAACACAACCGGTAATAGTTTCAACACTCCCCCTCACTCTAGATAGGTTGGTTAACCAATCCTAATGACAAGCGATTTTCCTCAAACTTTTGCCAGGTTAAGGACTTGGTTAATCCATCAGCCCTTTGTCGAGTAGTATTAACATATTTGATGGCGAATAACCCTTCTTCAACACATTTGCGGACAAAGTGCCATTGGATGTCGATGTGTTTTGAACGTCCATCTGAGACTGGGTTCTCAGCGATAAAGCGTGCACCCATATTGTCACAGTAAAGGATAGTTTTATCCATTTTAAAGGATAGTTCTTTGAAGAGCATGTCGAGCCATTTAATCTGTCTGGCAGAATCGCACATCGCCATATATTCTGCTTCAGTAGAAGAGAGAGTGATTGTCTTTTGTTTTCGGGATCTCCACGATATAAGGGAGTTGCCATAATACATGGCAAAGCCGGTAGTTGAATGACGAGTGTCCTTATTTGAGGCCCAATCGGAATCTGCGAAACCATAAATTCTAGCTTCTTTTCCATAATAATGAAGGCAAAGGTTCGGTGTGGATGCCACATAACAAACTATGTGTAATGCCTGTTTCAGGTGAAGATCGGTTGGATTTGACATATATTGCAACATCCGGATAACCGAGAAAGCAATATCTGGTCTGGTTCCCAGAGCCATATATAAAAGTGATCCTATAACCGATTGGAAGCGAGATCGAAGCTGAGTATTTTTCTGGAGCTTTTTCAGGAATGTATCCAGAAGGTAAAGGTGTGCGAACAGAAGTCGCTTGCTCCATTCCGAATCGTTTAATGACCTTTTGAACATATGGGATTTGATCTAACCAAATTTCTCTGGTTTGGTGGTTTCTCTTTATTTGGATTCCAAGATATTCTTTTACTTCGCCTAGATCTCTAGACTCCCATGTTTTCATAAACTCGTCTTTCTTCTTTCGGAGTAGATTCTTGTGTGAAGCGAGGAAAAGTCCATCGTCAACATACACCAAGAATATTACTGTTCCGGCTTTTGACTGATAATAATATACACCGGCATCGACTTTTGATCGGAGGAAACTGTTGGAGTATAAACTGCCCCCTTGGTAGTACATTCTTTAGGTGCGAAGATTAGTCACTTACATAAGCAGAAAAGCGGACTACAGTAGAGTAAATTTTCCTGTAGTCTCCTCAGTAGCTTGGTGTTACTGAGGAGTAAGTCATTCTTTCTATTTAGCTTCATATTTACTGACAACCTGTAGAGTAACTATCTGACAGGTAGATATTAATATAGTAGCTTGGTGTTACTGAGGAAGTAACTATCTGACAGGTTATGAGCCCCGAGCTCTAACTGCGCACGAGAGAAGAACTACAGAAGACCACCAAAAGAAGAACTACGAGATGTCCTTCGAAATGAAACTCGGAGATGAATTTTTGAAGGTGCCGAAGCTCGCGGCAGACGGCACGAACTGGGTCACCTACAAGGATAGACTTATATGATCAGTCGAGGCACGAGGCCTTGGAGGGCACTTAGACGGCTCGGAGACGGAGCCCGAAGATCCGAAATCACTCGATGGTCGAGGGGAGAGTTGGTCCCCAACAAATTCAGCTGAAAGGAAAGAGGTTGAGGTCTGGAAGGCCGAAATGAAGGCGTGGCGAATGGGCAAGGCTGTCGTCAAGCAGCAGATCGCTGGAACACTACCAGATACCTTGTTCACACAGATCAAACGACTCAGAACGGCACGCGAAATATTCAGACATCTTGCGAAGCTCTTCGAGCAGCGATCCCGAGTTGTAGCGGTCGAGATACTCCGCAAAATGCAAAACTTACGTTGTCGAGAGCGCGAAGACGTGCACAAACACTTCGATACCCTACGAGACATGCGCGAACAGTTAGCTTCGATGGATCAGGCACCGACGGACGAAAGCTTTACCGCGATTATTATCAGTTCCCTCCCGAGCTCGTACCAGGCGCAAATTGGCGCGGTCATGGCTCTTTCGAAGGTTACAGGAACAGCGATAACTTCGGACGTACTAATGGAAACTGTTTTGGATGCATATGACAGCCGGAATTTGGGCGCGCGAAAACCTACGAACGAAAGTGGCGAGGATGCCGCATATACTGCCTCAGGAGATTCAAAGGGAAGACGCATACATGGAGACTGTTATAGCTGTGGCAGGTATGGCCACATGGCACGAGACTGCCGAGCGAATAAAGAAAAGGCTACAAAGGAGAAAGACGAGGTTAGCAACTCGAAAGGAAAAGGGAAAGGGCGCGAGAAAGCAAGTGAGAAAGCTGCAATTGCAGACGAGTCGAGTGGTGTGGCAAGCGATACCGAGCCTGATGGCGTGTGGTTCGCGCACGCAGAATATTCTAGCGAGGATGAGGAGCTGTCAGACTGGCTCACCGAAGTTGATGAAGAAGAGTTACCTGAAGCTGAGAGCGCGGCAGCGACAGCCAGCGCTATACAAGAAAAACTTACTCTATGCCAGAGCTGTGGGCACTGGAGCCCAATGGTGATGAAGAACAACTGCACGCTCGAGGGCGAAACAGCAAATGGGTCAAGCGACCACGAATACGAGTCGAGCGTTCGCGAAAACCTCGAAAACGACCCCAAACGGAGCGTGCATGGCAAGCGCCTTACCCCGGAAGCCAAATATCGGGTTGGAGAAACAAGCGTCTATATATCTGGGGATATCCTACCAACAGGACGACGAAAATATACATTTGGGACTATAGGAACGAGCGACGATGAAGTGCTACAGCTATCTGAAGGAGAAACAAGTCAGGAGGCCGGCGGAGGCAAAAATACGAAGCGAAACTCACCTACGCCCCCCATACAACCCGCTGAGCACCCCCGCGAGATCATCCCTACCAGCCGCCATCGTAAACGAGAAGAAACGGAGCCTAGAAACGTTATCAGACGAGGTGAAGATAGTCAGCGAACTTACCAGGGCCAACTCGAGGCCAAACGAAGTCTTCGGAGCAACGAAACCTGTAGAAATCGCATCAGAACTTACCTTGGAGACCCTACAAGTATTCTGGGGGAGCCGCCAGTACGCGAAACCGACTGGGGAGGCGGCAGCAGCGTCAGCGTAGCTGCACGGACGAGCGCGAGACGACGGAACAGCCACAGAGCCGCGCATGGCCAAATCGGGTAATCACGCCACAACACAACGCGCCAACACTTCGAGAACTTGGACTACACAACATTTGCTTGCTTCACACATGGGTACATTCATTTTGCATTTCTATCATTTAATCCTTGCAGTTTATGGGGGAGTGTTGGAGTATAAACTGCCCCCTTGGTAGTACATTCTTTAGGTGCGAAGATTAGTCGCTTACATAAGCAGAAAAGCGGACTACAGTAGAGTAAATTTTCCTGTAGTCTCCTCAGTAGCTTGGTGTTACTGAGGAGTAAGTCATTCTTTCTATTTAGCTTCATATTTACTGACAACCTGTAGAGTAACTATCTGACAGGTAGATATTAATATAGTAGCTTGGTGTTACTGAGGAAGTAACTATCTGACAGAAACCCATCTGAAGGAGTGATTGATGTAGTTCTTTGTTCCACGAGAGTGCTGCTTGTTTTAAACCATATAGTGCTCGCAGCAACCGATAAACTTTGTGCTCTTGACCTTTGACTTTAAATCCTTCCGGTTGGTCCATATAAATTTCCTCGTCTAGCTTGCCATATAAGAAGGCAGTCTTCACGTCTAATGCTTCCATTTCCCAATTGTGCTGCGCTGCGTGAGCTAGGAGGATTTGCACTGTTTCAAAGCGTGCGACCGGGGAGAAAGTATCTTCGAAGTCTATCCCATACTCTTGAGTAAAGCCTTTAGCTACTAATCTGGCTTTGTGACGACCATCACTTTTGATAGCGTAGACCCATCTTGATTTAACCAATTTACGTCCTGGAGGAGGATCCACTAACATCCAAACTTTCCTTTCTTCGATCGATTTAATTTCATCCTTCATTGCGTCAAACCAAAGGGTTTGTTCAGTTTTTGGGAGTTTTAGTACGTCCCTAAACTGTTCCGGAGCTTGTTTAATTCGCGCAGCTAATAATACCATGAATGAGTTTTCTGTCGTCTCATCGGTTTGTGCTTCCGGAAAACACGAAGGTCCTGCTTCAGGTTGTTGTGCTTCCTCTGTTGCTGGAGGCGGATCCCGCTGAGGATGTTTTTGCTTGATAGCCTGAATGCTATCATCAACCATTTTATGAATAGCGTCTCGTTTCTCTCGAATCTCCTTTTCAATTTCGACCAGATCTCTGCGTTCTCCATAAACATTTCCAGGTCGTCGTGGAGGAATTCTAATTTGAGGGATTCTCGGATTTTCACGAGCAATAACGAGAGGTCTTCTTGGTTCAGCAGGTACATTAAAAGGTCTATGAGGATGTTGCACCCATTCTTCTCTTATTTGTGGTGCATTTCGATCGGTACGCGAATTTGCCCTTGGTGGGAAGTCCCTTGGTGGTATATGCGGATTTCCAGCATCCTGGTCACCATCACCATTATTTCGTGGTGGGTCATTATCTATGTTTGGAGTTTGTGGTCGAGATTGGGGTCTCTCGTCCATTGGCTGATCAGGCCCATTTTCCATCCAATCATCGTTGGTAGGCGCGTTAGTTTGTATTGGTTTTTGGTTCGTCACAGGGATAAGGTCTGAGTTATCGGATTTGTGTTCCTTTCCTAAATCCATACTACAAAAAGGAAAAACTTCTTCGGCAAATTTGGCTGTTCTAGCAACAGTAACCTTTTGGCCATGTAGGAACCGATATCCCTTTGTATTTGGTTCATAGCCAAGGAAAACCATTTCCAAGGCATGAGGTTCCAATTTGTCTTTCCGTTGATCTTTGGGAATCCAAACATAGGCTAAACATCCAAAGACTCAGAAGTATGATATGTCGGGGATTTTGCCTAAGAACAACTCGCACAGTGTTTTCCAAAGGATCTCCTCAATGGAGTGCGATTATAAACGTGTAAGGCAGTGTCGAAGGCAAAGTTCCAGTACCGTTTAGGTACACAGGCATGATGATGAATTGATCCAGCCTTTTCAAGGATAGTTCGATTGAAACGTTCAGCCCGACCATTTTGTTGTGGTTGATCCGCAATGGACAACTCATGAATGATACCCTTGGAGTTGAGGAGCGATTTAAATTCAGTACCCATAAACTCTCCCCCTCGATCCGAACGGAAAGTCTTCAAAAGACATCCAGTTTGGCATTCAACGATGGATAACCAATCACGAAAACGAGATAAAGTGTCGGATTTTAACCGGAGATAGAGGCAAAAGCCGAAAGAGGAGTAGTCATCAAGGAGGGTAAAGACATAGCGTGCTCGATAATAGGACTCAACAGGCAATTCAAGCAGGTCAGCATGAACTAATTCCAGTGGAGCAGAAGCTCGTTTAGACGAGGCATGGAAAGGATCAGAAGACATCTTGCTGGAAGTGCATCCGCGACAGACAGGTAAGGATTTCGCGATTAGCTCAGCAGGAAATCCGGAAACATGGCGAGAACAGTTTTTAATGACAGAAATGCCTGGGTGTCCAAGGCGATTATGCCAAAGAGTGTATTGATCCAATTCGATCGTCCCTAGGTCTACGGTCTGAAGGGCGCTGGAGGAATGGACAGGAACTCCATAGAACCAGTGCAACCGCGAAGTAGACAAGCATGTCGCCTTGAGGACTTCACGACCATCGGGAGTACGGATCACCTCGTGCGTTTTCGTTGCGTAACTCTTGTATCCAGACTTTAAGAGTTGGTTTCGTGAACACAGGCGTTTGGAGAAGTCTCCATGAATTACATCTCATAATGTCAGGTAGTTATTGGATTCCAATTTCAACAAAATGGTCCCTTTTCCGTATAGTTTAACAGGTTCGTGACCAGCGGTATGTCCAAAAGCTGGTTTAGGAAAAGACTTGTAGGTCATAAAGTCAGCTCGGTGAGGAGTCACATGATTTGTGCATCCTGAATCTAACATCCACATACAATTCTTGGATTGTTTCCTGATAACGTGATTGGTTTCCAAATCACAAGGATAAGCGTCAAAAACATCGTCATTGATACCATAAGAGAAACCAGATGCACCCTCTATCATAGGGTCCAGTTCGTAATCATCAGGAAGTCGTACATATCGTACAGGTTTGGGATACTTATGCTCGGTTACCGAAGCATGGAAGTCTTGTAAGGATACCATTACTCTAGGACGGTTACGCCTAGATCCCTTAACCTTTTTACAAACACTCTGTACACATTCCTCTCTCTCATTATTAGTGCCGTGTGTGGAGGCATTTTCCATTCCACCTCCGGATCTATCAGTACTAGGATTGGTGTGGGTGGACTCATTGACTCGGTTTCCAAAGTCAACAGATGTCCATCTCCTCCTCTCCACAGTTTGAAGACCACGTTGTGTGGCCAGATCCGGTAGTACCCGTAGACATAGTCGGGATACTGTTCAAAGGCACATTTCACATTGGCAAGGCAAATTAACAACAGTTCCAGGAAGAGCTTCATCAACATACTCAACTGTATGTGATTCTTCAGTTTGAAGAACCGGGACAGGAGCTATTTCGTCATTAAACTCTTCAAAACGGGAGGCATCGTCGATGGCATTTTGTAAATTTATATGATAAGACTCATAGCCTTGATCATATTGTCCATCATACTGGTCGTATTGGTCAAAATCCTGGGATTCCTCAGGTTCATCTGTATAGTCGGCTGCAGCAAATCTGCCGCGACCACGACCACGACCACAAGATCGACGTGCACGTTGTCTTCCCTTTGACTGTCCTTGAGTCTGTTGTTGTTGATTTTGGGGAGGATACGGTGTTCCACTCCGTGGCGGAAGACCTCCTCGACCCCTAAAACTCCCTCTTCCTCTTATATTTTGCTGCCTATCAATGTGTTGTTCGGTTGGATGATTTCCACGGCATTTCCGGCAACGCGGTGGTTTTGAGAGATGGTTGATGAGCAGTTGTGAAGAAACCCTGGATGAACCGGCTTCAGCATTGTTGGTTTCTAGTTTTGGCAAATTAGATTGCCCAGTACGATGTGATGCTAATTCTTTCAGTCTTGGAACGACGTCTGCCATTTTAAGGTCTTGGGTTTTAACCGAGGATAAGATATTGGTGGGACCAGCTCCCCATTTTTCGGTAAATGCTCCGCAGAGCATCATACACTGGACAGGTTCGGATAAGACTATATTTTGGGTTGCAAGTGACCCAAGTATCATGTTTACTTCTGCAAGTTTGGATCCCAAATTGTCAGAAGGATTGATCCGAATTTTGAGGAGTCTCAAAAAGTCCATGTAGGCTGATACAGCGGTAGGGGCTCCATAGGAGGCTTGTAAGGTGGTCCACATTTCATAAGTGGTGTCTTTATTTTCCAAAGACACGGATATAACTGGGTCACAATATAACAAGATTGTGCCCATTCCTCGGCTATTCTTGGTATCCCATAATTTCACGGCAGCAGCATTTGCAGCAACTGCTCGGTCCGGACAGGTTTCCAGTCTGTTCATGACGTTCCAGACATCAAGAGTTAAGAAGTATCCTTTTATCATGGCTTTCCAGGAAGAATAATTTGAGCCATTAAGACGTGGGATGTTCTTCGAGGCTGAAATTTCCTTTTGATTGGCCATAGTAAAACTAGAAGAATTCTAGAATTAGTATGTCGTCAAGAACCTGATCGCCAGCAGTGGTTTCCAGAGCTGCGTGATGGAAGGAATGTCGTTGGCATTGTGAAGGCCTTTTTCTGCGTTTCTTCGGTTTTCCAGAAGATCGTGGGTTATACTTCTTTACCGGAGTCGAATTTCCCTTTTTAGTGTAGCGCCTTTTGTCTAGATTCAGCTTTTCGAAGTTTTGGAAGTCCAATTCTTCGAAATAATGGTATGCCAAAAGATGTGGATAGCCAATTTCATGAAGCGAATATGTAGTTCGTTCATCTCTTAACGCTACTCCTCCATGGATACCAATGGAGTATGGGAGAATGAACTGACTATATCGCTGGCTTTTATGGCACATAAGCTGAAAGACATTTACAAAGGGCATATTGGTTACATCGCTAAAATAGTATCCTGTTCGTCCATAACTGGCATATGCTTCAGGATAATTTCCTGGAAGCGGATAAGTCCTTAGCAGCACGGTTTGCATGTGCTCGCTGACGACGTCTCGAATAGAGTCCTCTGGAGGGCCGAGAGAACAAATCCTTTCCATCACCTTTGTCCATTTCTCGTTGTAAGTCCAATAAAATTGTCGACTTGCTGGGCCATAGGATCTAGCGCGTAATTCTGCCATAAGATCTCCAATTAAGTTGTTGAGATTCTTCGTCATACCATACTTTTCGCTCCAAATTGATACTGCTTTTGAGATCCTGCAGGGATAATACGACCTTAGGATCTCTTCGCTGTTCACCATTTTTCGTCCGACTCCGGAGATATCTGGGAGTGCACTCGAGGGTTGTTTTATCGGAATTCCAAGATCCTCGGAAAGTGCATTCCAAATGGCGGTTCCAAACCCAAAGAGAGGGGATGAATCCGGCAAACTCTTGGAAGCTGTAGGACGGATGGGCTCTTCCCTTAAAGTAGAAGAAGATGTCGTTTGTGAGGGTGAAAGCGGGAACGGTATGGATGGACGGATCTTCATATGTGAACGATGGAATATCTACACCGTTGAAGTTAGCGATGGCATGAGGAGTTGACGCGGGAGACAGTTTTGGAAGGCAATCGACAAAGTAAGAATGGAAGGACACGTGTATGCGCAGGTCGTAAAAAGGTGAGGAGAAGTCGAAGTCGTCTGG
Source organism: Pisolithus thermaeus (assembly GCA_024663475.1). Classification (NCBI taxonomy): domain Eukaryota; kingdom Fungi; phylum Basidiomycota; class Agaricomycetes; order Boletales; family Pisolithaceae; genus Pisolithus; species Pisolithus thermaeus. The sequence goes on from JANFAF010000056.1 coordinate 15,799, forward strand.
TCATTTTAAGACCGACCAAGAATATTCCATAGCGATAGCAGGGACGACAGAATTTTGCGATGGTGTTCGTAAGAAAAAGGGTTTTTCGTGATCTCCGTAGGCTGCCTGTCTCCAGTGGTTGGCTTTTTCGTGATAGAGGGCTTCAGTATATCCTATTATATGCTTGATGTACCTTGCATGTGAATACTCTTCCGTCGTACTCACTTTCTCTAAAGCGATGGCGGTCTCACGCTCAACCGCGATAGGGAAAGGTCGGGAAGGTAGCACAGGCTTGGTAATAAGTGCGTTCCGGTTGACAACGACAGCGGACATCTGGATACCAGGATGTGTGTCAGATAATGTACTCGAGGGGAGATGATGAAAAGGACGCGACTACAAGAGATCAAACTCGGATAACCGGTTCAGATCCTCGTCATCCCCATCAGGAGTCGAAGGAAGGAGCTCAAGGAGGTTATTAGGACGTCCTCTGAGCAAATCGGGAGCAACCGGGTTTTCATAAAAAGCACTTGGCCCTATAAGACGTTGGGGCCAGTCCACGTAATGCTCGTGGACATTTATTTCCCTTTGGTTAACAGGAAGATCAAGCGTGTAAGGCGGAGGAGATAAAGGATACCGAGGAACTGGGTCAAGATCGGCTTGATAATCTAAGTCCCAGAATTCGTGTGCCTCATAAGAAGGCGGGTGTATCCGAGGAGTTTCCAGACTTCTGGTCTCAACAAGGACACCTACACGAATGCGAATTTGCCGATAACGCCCCAAGAGAATACGATATTCCTGATAAGAGGAATAGATGCCATGCCACGTAGGGATGCCTAAAAAAGTTCCCCACATCACAGTAGATAATACCAATGCAAGATTAAAAGGACCTCCAACCGCATTAACGACGTAGACTGCCTGACAAACGCCTAGTATGAACGAAAGCATCAAGGTGGCCAACGCCCAACCTAGCACTTCAGGTCCATTCAACGGCATAGTCAATGACGAACGTCTTCCTCAATGATCTATTGTCCGTTAGACGTCAAGCACCCGTTTACTCGGGGCTCATAACCTATTGCGCAGAGGATTGTGGGGACAAGGGCAGTATGGCAGAGCACTTGCCTTTTAAGGTTTCAGTTGGTGTTGGTCTTGGTAGGTAGGAACGTAGTTCTGAGTGAGGATGATATAGAGAGAGAGCTCTGTATTCCGCTTGTTACATCCTGTGGTGTATCCTACAGGGTATATATACCTCTATGGTGTGCACGGACCAGGTGTGTCTGCACCTACGATAAGAACTACCATATTTGTAAGTAAGAGGACCTTCCATATAGGTACGACTCTGTCTTTCTACTAGGAACATGTCATCCAGTAATCCGGTAGAATAGAACGTATCAGAATAGTATGGAACAACTATTCTTAGAACAACAATCACATGTCTGGTGAACACAACCGGTAATAGTTTCAACAAGTCCAACACTGACTTGTCAACCCCACCTCACCTCATTGTCTCATCAGTTCAACACTGATTAGTGTTGTCTTGCCTACGTCAGTCCAACACTGGCTTGCTCTGCCTCACCTCTCCCATTGCTCATCACTTCCAACCTCATCCGTGTTCCTTGATGTTGGAGTATAAACTGCCCCCTTGGTAGTACATTCTTTAGGTGCGAAGATTAGTCGCTTACATAAGCAGAAAAGCGGACTACAGTAGAGTAAATTTTCCTGTAGTCTCCTCAGTAGCTTGGTGTTACTGAGGAGTGAGTCATTCTTTCTATTTAGCTTCATATTTACTGACAACCTGTAGAGTAACTATCTGACAGGTAGATATTAATATAGTAGCTTGGTGTTACTGAGGAAGTAACTATCTGACACTTGACTCATCGTTGTACCATAGCTGCACGTTACTGCACATAGTTACCTTTCCAGTACTCTCAGTACTTCCCTGACTCGTTTGCTTGTTGGACTCACTGATACTTACCTGGCTCGTAGCTGTGCTCCCCTTACCTATATAAACCCTACCTACTTGCCATGTAATGGTATCTTTTCGCTACTTTGCAACCATGCTATAAAACTATCACCATTATTTGGAGATATTGTCTATGCTGGCCAAGGAGACCGAAAGCCTCGTCACCTTGAAGTAACTACTTTGCTGTCGATCTCCGCACTTGTCCTTTATTAGGACTTTCGTGCGCAACGGCATAACACATGTGACCAGACGACAATGGGGGTGATCAGTGACAGGGGAGGGGAGGGAAGCGGCTGTGTATATTATTCTGGCACCAGCATCATTCTGCAACGATACTCATCACTTCCGATTAGTATGACGAAGGCGTACTAGAGAGCACAAAGAACGTAGACACCCGTGTGATCCAATTTGTTTGTTCATCTACTCTTGACAATACTCGTGGACCATCCACTGTTTTCCGTAACGTTCGTGGGACCGACATGGGAAACACAGCAAGTACTTGTATCATGCAATACAACACATTGGCTCTTCTGCCTTCTGAAAAGGACGCTCACTTGCTGACTGCTCTCTCCGCGGAGACTCGCTGGTAGCCTCATAAAATCTGACCTCCTGTGAGGCTGCCAACACGAACGCAATCGCAATTACGTAATTGGGGACTTTTCGTAATTTCGGATTGTCCAAAAGGGGTCTAGCAGGGTTTTGGCTTTAGACTGAATCTGGATCTTAGATGCTGTACGGGACTTGCCGCAAGGAAGCACCGCGGTTGTCTATCGCGCCAACTCGGCCGTCACATGTCAACTACGATAATCATCGTCTATGGCTCCCAGAAGACTCTCAGTTCACGAAGTTACCCTGGAACGTTCTGGCAGCTCCCCAGGTGTCATATCCACCCAACGTTGCACACGTAAATGGATATAAAAATGAATGAACGGGCGGGAAGTAGGTAAGCTTTCCAACAACGAAACCTTGCAATTAATCACACATGCATGACCTACATCCCGGGAATTAAAGTGATGCGGGCATCTCTTCCCAATAATTCATCCATTTCAGGCCGGCTCGACCAAGCTGCCAGTTAACAAATTTCAGCGATTTTCGATGGGGGCGTCTTGCATTGCACAGATTAATGACGCTATATTACCAGTTGTTTTCAGGTTTCGAATCTGTGCCGGAGCCAACGTTTTCGGTTGACTTTAAGAAACTCGTGACAAGGTGAGAATAGTCGAGGGTTTTGCCTTTACTAAACCTATTCACGACCCCGCCACAGCCTTCCTGGAAGACTCTTTAAAACATTGGTCTTCATCTGAAAGCCCGTCTCTTGCTCCCGTTTTCATCCCACCATGTCAGATTCTCATGTCGACGACGTTCACGACAACGTTACATCGCTTTCCATATCACCAGATGGCAAAGAAGCCGCCTTTGGGGCTATCGACGGCACCCTCACACTTTGGCATATCGATCGTCGCCGACGTATCTGCGCACCGGTCATAGCACACGAAAGCTGTATGCTACTCTGCTGACGGTCGCTTGGTTGCCAGTGCGTCGGATGACGAAAAAATTGGACTCTGGGATGCCATCACTGGACAATCCCTATGGAGCACATTTACCAGTCATACAGACGGCATTCTTGTCGTAGGGTTTATGACGGATTCCAGGACCGTTGTCAGCCTATCGAGGGATAGGGTCGTCCTTGTCTGGAAAGCGGCGACGGGCGAGGTCGAGCAGCAATTCCGGATTTCCCTAGATGCTCGCTCTCTGGCTACGCTATCTAACGATGGCGAGAGGCTACTCGCGGCCCATCGGAGCGGTATAACGGTTTGGAATACAATCACCATGGAGCCCACCGTGACCATCGCTCTCGACGGCCCCATGGTCCTGTGCATGGCGCTCTCCCAGGACACCACAAAGGTTGCATTTGGGATGGCTGACAATAGCATCCACCTATGGGACTCGAAAAATGATGAGGCGCGTTCGCCCCACTTGGAGGGTGGCACGGAGCTTCCTCTGTATGTAGCATGGTCTCCTGACAGCAAGACTGTATCTTCGGTGGCGCAGGACGGCACTTTGCGAGTTTGGAGCGTGGAAAGTCGAACATGCATGTTGCAAAGCCATCGCACGATGGGTCCGATTACGTATTCGCCCGGCGGCAGTTTCATTGTTTGCCCAGGTGATGGTGGCTTCCCCGACACTTGGCAAGTTCCTCAGGTAAGTACTGATGAGAATGTTGTGTTACTGTTCGCTCACTCTGCCGTGGAGGTGCCTCGTGACCCTTCAGCAATGTTACTTGGCGTACGTCTTCTTGCCATACGTTGCGTGCTACTCTCCTGGCTAAGCTGGAGTAGTTGCCAGCAGCTGCCGCGCCCATGCACCCCACAGCCAGAGTCACGGAATCTGATGCTTTTTGGGGCACATCTGGTGATGTACGCACAATTCGTCAATGAATCAGACGCTACCCTTACCAACTCACGCTAGATTCCGGCTATGAGTGCCCAACACGCCCAACCTCAAAGTCCCCCTCCTCGGAACATGCAATCCGGGATTAGAGCGTTCTTTTCCGGGATCCTACGATGGCTCTCCGCCCGCGGAAAAGAATCTGGTGAAATTGTTACAAGGTGTGAGAATGTACGTCCTGTTCGTTGCCGTAACATCCACGTTTTCCTCATTTCAGACAGCCGGTTGCTGTGGCCCCTGGGAAGCGCAATGGACCCGCGACCTTGAAGATTGCATCTCGACGTACGTCCACCGAGTCTGTCGTTCCGGGCTGCTCGCCGTGCTGTAGGGGTATGTTCTTTTTCTTTTTCTTCGTTTGTGTAGCCCAAGTGGACTTACCATGTGCGAACCTGCCAGGATGACGATTTATATCTTCCTTATGCAGTGTAGAATTTTCTTCGCTTGATCGCGATGAATCAGTATCATCATCCTCTCTTTCCCTCACTCGGGCGGACCTTTCCTGTGTTCCGGCTTTGTATCATCATATTTTGTTTCCCTTCTTAGGTCATGTAGTCATTCCACACTATAAGCAGATTTTCCGTGGGTGTCAGACCGCAAGCAAGCAGTTGCCGGAGATAAATCAGCCTCCGCGTCGCGTGTTCTAAACCGTTTGCACTTGGTCACAAACCAGTCTGGGCAGCACTCCACAGGATGCACACAGCATTCTAAGGCTACAATGTATTATAGCCCTGCAAAAATGGAGGTACTGCCGCGTAGGAACAATTGTCTACAGCAGAATATTCGGTCTGCCTACTAGGGAAGTGCTGGTGGTGCGGGTAGGCCTGCGCAAGCCAGCAAGGAAGGCAAATGGGACAAACCTACTGAACATGCGGACCACTAACAAGGAATGTGAGGGCACGCAGCCTAGGGGACCTTCCGAAGAGAGAGCGACACCCCTTGGCCTCATCCTTGCTGGCTGTGTTCATGTTTTGACCACCATCAGGAAAGGAGACATCCGCACCAAGAAGTGGAGAAGCATTTGTCGGTCGGCTACGATCCCTGGTGAAGACGACCACTATCTCCTGTGCAACACGTAATCGAGATAAGCAATGATGCCGTAACTGAGCGAGATAATGAAATATTCACGTCTGCACATTGCGAAGGTGCGGTCTAAGTGGCCCTTAGCTAGGCGAAAGGTGTGTAAGTAGCTGGTTCCTACCTGGAACCAGAGGTCGCCGAACTTCCTTGAACGTCGGAATGATGACAGATCAGCCTGTTTCTCAGATAGAGGTTGGGTGGGTGAGTATTCGTTAGTGCACGAGTTACCAAATGCTAGGAATCCCAGATTTTGAACAGAACGCAACAGCCTGCTTGTGCCGCCTGCCAGCGGCGATCCTCGCTCATATTTCCGTCCCAGTGAAGGAGGAGAGCCAGAAAGGAGTTATTCCTTCTAGGTAAGCAGGAATTAATAGATTAGTCGTGGTTAAGCACTTGTATTCATGGCTGACACTCCACTCCCCATAGAAAGATGGTAGTTCGCCACGTTGACCTAGCCCGTCCCATGTTGAACATCCACTTCACACGTGTAGATAGTGAACCAGCCTGTATCGCCATGAGTATGGTGACAAACCCTTGTGTCTTTCTATGACAACAACTAACAGCCATCAGTTCGTTAGTACTAATCGAAGGAACTCGCGAGGTCGTAGATAAAATTGGATTGCACGACGATGCCTTCCGATATCTTGTGCCTCTCCTCAACTGCACCTAGCAGCGATGGCACCTGGATAGTTTACTACGAAGATGAACGAAGAATCGCAGTAAGCGGAATGTTAGAGATCTCACATTCATAGATTCGATCGAAGGGAGCCTTATATCAGGCAGTAACCACTTGTCGGGAAGGAGTCGTTCTTGATAGATAGAGCCCGCGGGAGCGATTCTACAAGATATCTTCACTTCTTCTGTGACTTATTTGCCATGTCAGTGTCGATATTCGCGACCCAGAGGTGGTTTTTACGCAGAGTGTCGTGTCGGCTCTGCACATTGTAGGAAGTGTGCATCGTCTCCCTAGCACTTCTGGGTTCGTTTGGAGAATTGGTGCTAGCACCATGGGATGTATAGTGAGACGGGGTTCCCGGACAACCTCCCCTCGGTTTGACAGCATTGAACAATACAATGTTGAATGGATAATAGAAATCCACAGTCGAAATCAATTTTGAACTGTGACCATACTGGTCAGTGTTGTCACGGGCAGATGCGGCCCGGGCTTTCCAGTGCGCGTCCAAACATCGCGTCACGAATGTGAAGAACACACTGTGCAGAGATGGTTTCTGTCGTGTCATCGGCACAAGCGGTGGTTCGAGCACTATTCAGGCCTGCTGAAATCGTGACGGTATAGCTATGTACGTTGCACCCTGAGCGTCTGACTTATAGACATGTCACTTGACAGATGCGGTTTCCAGTGGTGAAGCCGTTGTATCTGGTGTTTTTCTCCTCGGTCGCACCTGCTGCACAGTTTTAATCCCAATCTCATGCCCTCTCTCTGTCACACACTGCGTCAAGTTCCGACGTCCTGCTCCAAGCAGCTTCACTTTCCCAGTATCCTTGATCCAGTGCCTCATACTCGGTGGAATTTCAACTTCCATTTCTTCGGCAGCCTACGAGATGTGGGTGCAATTGCAAAGTATGGAGCCATGAGCAGGTATCCGTCACTGCCTCTAGCCTGGATATTTGGATTTTATTTGTGTCAGTGTTGTTACCGTAGCGTCGGCGATGGCCTTGCTATTGTGGTAGTTGAGGTGGGCTTTCCTCTTATGTAAAGGCATTTTGGTTCTCTCTGACCCTGTGTCCATGCTGTTAATACTGGCATCATTCTGAATCTCGCCATTACTTATTCGTCCCTACGCATTCATTTTTACCTTCCGGGGAGCTTAGTGGTTATAGTTCAGTGGAATGGCATCGAAATTTGTCATGCCCTTCATGGCTTCACTACCGACCTTGTTCCTTTGCCCTCCAAAGCTCCCTCAATTTCCTCCCTTGCCCCGTTGGACTCACTCTTCCCATTTCTGTTTTGTATTAGTGCGAGCCATTCACAACGAGCTCGGAGATGTACGTACGTACATACCATCGCACCTTATTATCTGCGAAACCACAAAATGAGTTGGGATCCCAGGGATGTTTTTATAACGCTCGGGACGGGTGTGGTGGTGAAGACCAATTGAAAGAACAAAGGGAAAGAGTAGTGTTGGAACTGACGTCAGTGTAGGTGGGAAAACAATATGAGCTGTCCGTCCTGTGCAATACACACCGATACGGTCAGTTCGTTCCCTTGCTCACCCATTACCTTCCCCTTTCTAAAACATTTTACTACTCGCTGTACATCATTGCCACGAATGTGCCACACGTAGGTGGCTATCCTGATGTGGGCATGCACAGTCTGTTGGGAACAATCGAAGCTCATGCGATGTATTTGGCGCTGCAAAAAGTCGGGTCGAGGGAGAGGCCTTTATCATCGAATGGTCGACGGAAGGTGTGTAGGACATTAGGTAAGTCCATTACATCTCTTCTTTGGTTTGGTTTCCTTCTACTTTCCATGTAGGTGCCCATGCGTCGTATTGATGACAGTGACTGCGGATGATTGGATATACTCCCACTTGTTGTGTGTCAGAGCAGCATCGCCCTCACCATCAGTCCCGATGGCGACAGCTGCGATCGGCATGCAATTATCCTCCATACAATGTAGTTCTCCCCTGCCACATCGGCTTTCAGCGTTTCAGCCGCACGGTTGAAAAATAACGACAGAAATCAGTTGTCCGGTAACTGGCTAATGTCCAGCTCAAGGCCAGCAAACCTGTACCGTCTGTTTGCTTCGGCATTTCGACCGGCACCTCCAGCTATCCCATACCACCCACTAACTCTTTCACCTTCAACAGCCATTCTTCGCTTTCTACACAGATCATAGTTTCTCATTCATCCCACTCATATCCCGATGAAGTATCTATCTCCGTTTCCTTGCAGTCACCCTCCTGTTTGCCATGTTCTTTTGTAGACCGTTTCCTCAGGGAACCCAAGTTAATATTTTCTTCCCTTCTTTTCCCGGTTTATTCACCTTGACAAGCACAAGATATGGCACCCTCAGCCATCAGCATTCTCACCAATGGCTCCAGTGGTCCTGCTGGAGAGTTGGCTTGGAATGGAGGTGATAGACATTCACCGGTACGTGACTGTGGGGAGCCTCCTTGTCGTTCCAGCAGGAGCATGAGTCCGAGGCAGGACGATAGAGGGTTGGTTGAGTATTAGTTCAATGTTGGTTACAGTTACTTACACTCTCTGGCACACAGTCATGGCGAGGGGGGCCATAAACCTGGCAATAACCTCCATGTCTCCGGTTTGAGTCATAGAGTCAATACTCGCAATCTGGAGCAGGTTTTCGTCAAGATTGGTTGTGTATGTTCTGTTGTTTCGTGCTTTCGGATGACGGTTAAGAGGGATACTTGCTAACGTGATGCATTGCATAGGTGAAGAAGGCGTTTGTCATGTACGATCCCCATACTCATTCTCGAGGATTCGGATGAAGACAGCCGAAGAGGCAGATACTGCAATTACTGCTCTGAACGCGACGGAGTTGATGTGCAAAGTCATGAATGTCGAAAAGGTGCATCGTGATCTGTGGCTTTTACGAAGTTGGGGTGCTGACGATCTGGTGACGTGTCACGCTCGCCGAGGAAGGGGCTCGTACTCCTACACCTGGGCGCTACTATGAACCCCCTAAGTGCTATACATGTAAAATTATATATATATGGTGAATGACATTGACCCCTATTTACAGATGAACGTCCATATGACCATCTGCCCTATGACTCCCGACAGTGACCCTGCTTGTGATGCCCGTCATCATGGGGGTCGTTACGACGTTTACAGGGGCGCCCGCAACTATGATCGCATTACTGTGTTCGGGAATACCGTGGCTACGAGTGGTGGCCGCTATGATGACAGGAGGTACCAATCGACCACGAAAGGCCTCGCACGAATTGTAGCCCAAAGTGAACGTTCTCTCTGACAAATTCCGTGTGCGTATTTCTTATTTTTAAGTTATTTTTGAAAATATTTTCCACCCACCCATCTCTGCGTGCTAGCCATTTGATTACCTCCACGTTCCTTACGAGTTCTTCGGTGTTCTCCTTCCCACTTCGGCATAGATCAGTGATGCAGGGTTCCGAGGACCAGCCCTTACAAACTTTGTTGCGTAGACAAGATCGTGCGAAGAAGCAACGCAAGAAATTTTTTCGGGTATTGGGCACGGATCTCGGAGGGTGGGCCGGCCGCCTGCGGACATTGACGGATGCTTCTTACGTTGTACTTATGAAGTTTTTGGAGCAAGTGTGGGGAGAGTGGCTCGTACATGGGAAATCCGTATAATGGAAGGCGAAGGAGATAATAGGGGAGTATTTCGTCATCACATTTTCATAGGGTTTTTGCGGAGATGACATACCCGTCACTGCCCTGCCAATAAAGAGAAATGTTCTCCCCTTTACCAAGACGTCGGAGCACTGTCTAGCTCCTTTCGAAACCTGGCCCTAGTCAAACCAAATGAGGTAAACCGGGAAACACTGTTGCAGGACACAGGGACGTGCACTCATTAACGAGCCGGCGTCTTATCCATCCCACACGGTGGCCATCTCCGTCCAGGTATAAGTTGGGGTAACAGGGTCCACTTGCACTGCTCCTTTTCTAAACCGATGCCAGAGGTTGATCGGTGTGCTTCACCCGTTCCATGCGTTGTCACCTGGCAGGAGATTTCTCCTCGGTCCTATCGCTCTACAGCTCACACAGCTCACATAATCGAGAAATTAGGGACATGATCACGGATTGATAACTCAACTTGGCATGTGTCCACGTTGTATTATTTCGAGAAGAGCCAGCCTCGTTGATGGGCCTTGCGGTCCTGTGAGAGGCACGTTTACTGCATGGTGAGATGTCATGGCAGATAGTCATGAAGTCATTGATAGGCTGTGCAAAACCAAGACCCGTCACCTCTGAGTATATTACTTAAACGGATCAACGAGTCCAGCTGCCAATACATACTTCGGCCAGACCAGTAGTCAAGCCAACTATTTGGGGTATTTCTGTTGCCTTGTATTTTTCGTTAATACACGTGTTCTACGCAACCATATGAAACCTAAACCTCATTAAGTACGCCTCGCAGGATATTACCAACCCGTGTGGTCTCCATTCCCCGTCTCTCTCGTCGCCGTAGGTGTAAGACGCGAGGCACCGCGGCGTGGCCGGCCTTCCACATCGAGCCGCTACCTAATCACATAGCCCTGCACTTTTCTTTTCCTAAACCAACGTCGGAGATTGACTAGGATTGGTATTTCACACGTTTCACCAACACTGTCGTCTGGTAGGAGGTTCCTCCTAGGCCCTATCGCGCTGCGGCTCACGCAATCAAGAAATCATGAATGTGGATGACGCGGATTAAACGTTGGCTCAGCTCAGCTCGCATTCATGTTGCATTACCTCGTGAAGAGCCAGCCTTATTGATGGTCTTTTCGCCTCCGTGAAAGCCATCAAATTTGCTGCGTGGTGAGAGGAAATGGCAGATAGCCATTAGAAACAAAGACTTCATTTTTCCTACCGCGGAGATGTTCGGGTCATGACTTGTTAAACGGAGACCTACCGAACACTTGCCAAGTGGACCGTGGCTCATTGTGGTCAGTAAGTAGGTTTGCAGGTCGGTGGCCGCGGCGTGGCCTCGTATCGAGATATGGCGTAGTAATCCCACGGCCGTCCACTCTGCGCCAACACGGACCTGACTCCATGTCTAACAATAGTGAAATTTCAAAATCAGGCTAACACTAACGATAATCATAAGGCACGACTCTCCAGACCGTTATGGCCACGTATGCGGCCTACATCCCGGAGACTAATGTGGTACAGGCGCTACGTCCGAATAATTCATTGCATTTCAGGCCGGTTTGACCAAGCTGCGAGTTGACCAATGTTCAACGATTTCCGATGGAAGCGTCCTGTGTTCTACAGACTGGTGACACTACATTACCACTTGTCTCCAAGTTTCGAGTCTGTGTCGGCGCAAGCGTTCTCAGCTGTCTGCGGAAACGTCTCGTGGCCAAGGCGAGAGTAGTCGAGAGTTTTGGCTATACTTTCACGACCCTGCCACAGCCTGCCCGGAAGACTCTAATATATAGGTCCCTAACTGGAAGCCCATCTCTTACTCCCGTTTTCATCCCACCATGTCAGATCCCCAGGTCAACGGCGTTCACGACGACGTCACGTCCCTTTCCATATCGCCTGATGGCAGACAAGTTGCCTTTGGGGCTATTGATGGCACCCTCACGCTTTGGCATGTCGATCGTCGCCGACATATCTGCGCGCCAACAATGGCACACCAGAGTATCATCAATTCTGTATGCTACTCTTCCGACGGTCGCTCAATTGCCAGTGCGTCGGACGACGAAACAATTGGGCTCTGGGACGCCATCACTGGACAATCCCTGCGGGGTACATTTACCAATCATACGGACGGCGTTCTCATCGTGGGATTTACGACGGACTCTAGAACCGTTGTCAGTTTGTCGAGAGATCGGACTGTCTTTGTCTGGAAGGCAACGACGGGCGAAGTCGAACGGCAATTTCAAATTTCCCTGGATGCCCGCTCTCTAGCTACGCTGTCCAATGACGGGGAGAAGCTGCTCGCGGCTCACAGGCAGGACTTAACAATTTGGAACACAGTCACCATGGAGTCCATCAAGACCATTGCTCTCGAAGGTCCAATGGCCCTGTGCATGGGGCTTTCCAACGACTGCGCAAAGGTGGCGCTCGGAATGGCTGACAATAACATCCATCTATGGGACCTAGAAAATGATGAAACGGACTCACCCCACTTGGCGGGTGGCACGGAGCTGCCTTTGTATATAGCATGGTCGCCTGATGGCAAGACCGTATCGTCGGTGGCGCAGGACGCCACCTTACGAGTTTGGAGCGTGGAGAGTCGACAATGCATGCCAGAGAGCCATCGCACGATGGGACCAATTGCATATTCACCCGGCAGCAGTTTCATCGTTTTCCCAAATGATAATGGTTCCCCTGACACTTGGCAAGTTCCTCAGGTATGCGTTGATAACAATACACTACTACTGTTTGCTCACTTTGCCATGGAGACCTCTCATCACGATTCAACATTTTTACTGGATGTGCGTTTTCTTGCTACGCCGTCGCATGCTACTCTCCTGGCTAAGCTTGCATAGTTGCCAGCAACTACCGTGTCCATGCACCACACAGCCGGAGTCATGGAATCTGATGCTTTTGGGGGCACGTCTGCTGATGTACGCCCGGTTTATCAGTAAATCAGATACTACCCGTACCAACTGATGCTAGATTCCGGCTATGAGCGCCCAACGTGCCCAACATCAAGGTCCCCCTGTTCGGAACACACAATCCAAGATCAAGGCGTTCTTTTCCCGGATCCTACGACGGCTTTCCGCTCACAGAAAAGAATCTGGTGAAGTAGCTACGAGGTGTGAGCATGTATGTCTTTTTGATTGCCGTAATATCCACGTTTTTCTCATTTCTGACAGCCGGTTGCTGTGGCTCCTGGGACGCGCAGGGGCTCTGGGGCCCTGGACGTTGCAAGCGGTGTGAACGAGGAGTCAGATGTTCTGTCTCGACGTACGTCCATCGAGTCTGCAGTTCCGGGCTGTTCGCCGTGTTGTAGGGGTATGTTCTTTTTCTTTCTTCATTTGTGCTACCCATGTGAAGTTGACACGTGCGAGCCTGCCAGGATGACAGTTGCAATGGTGATACGTCTCTCTTACGCAACGCTGAATTTTCTTGGCTTGACTGCCATGAATCAGTACAACTGTATGCTGCCACTTTTCGTGACATTCAGCACACCTCCCTTTCTCTCACCCACTCGGGGTTTTCCGGGATTCCACTTTTGTATCATCGTATCTTGCTTTCCTTGTCAGGTCATGTATTTTCAGGCAATATTAGAAGCGCTTCTTGATGGGTGCTAGACTCAGATATCTCACATCGTAAGTACTCGCCGGATATAAAACGACCCCCGCATCGGGAGTTCTGCTCAGAATGGTTTGTACCGCGCCATGTGTCATTCGGTGCAGTATTCCACTGGACATACAGCAATTTGAGACTTTCGGAGCAACTTCCAAGGTGTCAGTCAATTTTAAAGCAGTGGTCAGAACTTTGGCTCTGGCGACCGACAAGTCAAGAATCTACCCTTCAACCTATGATGTTCCAGGACTAAATATAGCCAGTGGGTGGAACATGATTGCGACGAATACGCACTCTGCACCCTGCAACGAAATAACGCAAAATGTACCGCGAGAAGACGGTCAAAGGGAGCGAGCGCACTGATTGTGCAGAGTACTGATAAGAGATAAGAGGTCACGAGTTATTCAAGGAAAGAGCAATATACTTCGATTTCATCTTCGCTTGTCGTCATTGTGCTTTAACTGTCGTCAGGGAATGGCGTGTCTTCACCGGCGGGGAGGCGAAAGAATTGTCGGCCGACCTTGATCGGTTGAAATGATCACTTATGTACTGTGCAACACGTAATTGAGGTTAGAACTGACACTGCAACTGAGAGAAATGATGGAATATTTATCCAGGCACACTTCACGGGCGCGATCGAAGCGGCCTTCTGGGTGAGGTCGCCGGTTCCCACTTGGAGATAGAAGTGGTCAAACTATCCTGAAGGCGGAAACTGATGGCAGATCAACATTATCGGTTCTATCTTACTCAGATGGTAGTCGAGTGGCTATTTCGGTGTGTGCGTTCGTTTGTGCGCGACCTGCAGGAAGTTGAGAAATTCCAGATTTTGGACAACACGCAACAACCTTCTTGCACGACCTACAAGCGGTGAGCTTCGCATCGATTGACTGACGACCTTATTCGTACTTCGCATCCAAGCGGTGTCGGCCTCTTGAGGAAAGGAGCTACTCCTAACTAAGCAGGAATAAACTAGTCATGAATAACTTTTGCAATCATAGCTGACGTTCTGCTGCCTGTGAAAAAAAACGGTAACCTGCCCATGCGTGTGGATAGTGCACTGGGTATCGTAATGAGTACATCGTGAAAGATCCTTTTCTTCCCATGACAACGAGCCAGGCGTGAGTTCGGCAGTACTAACCGAGGGAACGCGCAAGATCATAGAGCTTGCGTTGGATTCTTCGACGGAGCTTCCAACAACCCTTGCCCAGTTACATTCGGCAGCGAGGGTACATGGATAGTCGGCTGCAAAAGATGATGAACAAAGATGGGCCGCAGTAAACGAAACCTTATCTCACAGCCATAGATCCGATCGGCGGAAGCCTCATGTCAGACGGCGAATACTCATCAGCAAGGAATAGCTTCTTGATAGATGGAGCCTGTCGAAGTATTTCACGGGCATTACTCACCGTGTTCATGTGAGACAATACTCACGGCTCGGCGGTGGCTCTTGATCCAAAGAGAATCGTGTCAGTGGAGAAGAGTGTAGCCACCGTAATAGGGGAGTCACTTCTCCAGCTGCGTGGTCATGTACGTTTGAGCTGAGGGAATGTCAGTGGAGGCTCACCCATTGAAGTATCTATACGCGCACGATGTCGGTAGACTTTTGCAATCATACCGTGGCGGTACGTAACTGCACAAACCCCACGCTGGGACCCAATTCTCCTGGCCGCAGAGTAGCGTAGTGAACACGATGCGCGATATTTGGAGTGTTATACACGTGGTCTCTGCAACCGGGCCTGCCCCAAGCTGAAAATAACTGCATAAAGGACAAAATCAAGCCAATCGCCACTTGTGATCGGAGAGCCTCCGATTGCCACCATTTAGTGTCTTGTCAGGGGTCAAGGGACGATCGTCTAGCGTTGTTCCGTCCCCGGTGCCGGGCAATGCCAATCAACATACGAGCCACCGCCTGCGTCAACATCCGAATGCCGCTGGGTTGCAAGCGTTATTGGCATCATCAACATATGGCTACGACACGGTGATGATGGATCGCTTGGTACGAGAAAACCGGGCAACTGGGTGAGGCAGAAACAGAAAGGATATCAGGGTGGCGGATAGGTGTTGCTTTGCGGGCATCCTTGCTTGAATATAAAGGAGTCCTAGTGAGACCAACGAGTCCGAGAACGTGATTCAGTCCCTGTAAGATTCGAAAGCCCAAGCCCTGCTGTTTCTCGTGCTTCCAAATGATCAAAAGCTATTCACCAAACGCCAAAGGGTACCGTTTATTAGCCGGCGAGCTATGTCGCCATTGGCTAGCTTTGCGTACTTGCTTGGACATTTTTTTACTGCTGCGTGGAATGCTTCACAACTAGAGGTGCCAACTACAAGTACAAAAATCGGGCGTACGGGCAAGCCCGTGTATGTGGGCTCATAGGTATGCCAAAGATTCTGGCTCTCCGCTGAATAGAATGCTGTTGTCGACTCAGCAAGTTTGGTTCAGATCCTTTCAAGGCAGTTTCCAGCCCGACGTTAGGACGGGCCCAACTAAGGGTTCTTGGGTTGTGATACCCAGGGGGTAGGAGTCAGCGTCATGTCTCGCAAGGCTCGGGGCTCGTGGAAGGAGTAAGAATTGCCAGTGGTAGCACCACGGCATGATGGCAGAGGTAATGTGAAACGGAGTTTCCAGACAGCCCTCGCCTCGTTTTAACAGCATCAGACAATATAATGTTGAGTGACCGCCGTGGATAATAGAGTACTGCATATGGCAGGCTGTACTCTTTCAGGTAATCGATGTTGGTTGTCCGTTCTCGCCGACGCGGGCAGACACTTCGAGTCGCGTCACATGACCTGACGAATGCCAGGAGGTCGAACTTATAAGTTAGATCCTCATCTCTGCTACGACTCATGTCTGCAAAGCTCTACATCGTTCCAATCGATGCCAGCGGTGCGAAGAGCGCAAATACTCTTGGAGTGGGTGTATTGGAGGCCGCTATCGGTGTTTCATTCAATCCCCATGTTGTGGGTATGTTTCCGGCTCTCATGTGCCCTACGACGCTCTTACCGTGCATCCGCGCTCATAGCTGTCGCTGCTCACTTAGCCTTTTCACCCTAAAGGAAATACCTACAGTAGGAGTCGTTGTCCAACACGAGAGATGGAGGCCTCGTCAAGAACCAGGGACGATGAGCCCCCGACTGAGGATGCTAAATGTATGAAAGGAAAGAATGCCGAGAATTCTGCAGATTGCGGACGGCTCAATGCGACTGGTCAGTTGTATTTATTGGGTGGCCGGCATACAAGGAACCAAATGAGCCTTGTCATCAGAAGAGTTTTTCTGGAAGAAATGGCATGCGTTTCCTGGAGTCAGATGCAATGGTCAATGACAGCGACACCAGAATAGTGCTAGCACTGCACGGGATACCGTGAGTGCGTATACCATGACATGTTCCTGCATGTCACGACACGTCCCAGAACTTGGAAATAATCCAATTTCTAAGGATGAAAGGGGATCCATTCGAAAGTTGTGACTGTGCACATATTATATTTTCAGACCCGATAATACTCACATCGCAACCCAGTACAAGCTGGAGATTATCGAGCGCGCTAGCATCGAGATTCTACTCATAACGGTGTTGCTGTACGTTATGGGCCCCTCGGGGCGGCACTCCGCATGACATGCACAGCAACCTCGGGCTGCAGTCACGGTACTCCATGACTACGGTGGCACGGCACGTAGAAAAGATTTTTTTCCGCGGAATTTCCGGTCTAGGGAAGCGCTGGCAATTCCAGTGGGCTGCAAGCTATCTAGGCTGGTTCATATTTCTTTCCGGAGTGACTTCATTGGGCAATCAAGGTGACAGTCGGATTTCACCGTTTCAAGGCAGTCGTTTCAAGCCCTGGCATCCGGGACCGACAAGCGTAGAATACATTCTTCATCCCATGATGTTCCTAGACTGAACACAGCCTGTGGATACGAGCACACATTCTATACCTACAACAAGGTAACACGAATACACCGGGCGAACCTACTGAAAGTGCAAGGAACTCATAAGAAACAGTGGGACATGCAGCCTTGAGAATTATCCAAAGAAAGAGCAACACCCCCTAACCCCATCTTCACTGACGGTAATCATATCCTCACGAGAAGAGGAAGAAGGACTTGTTGGTCGACTTTGATGCCCGGTTGGGGCAACCACTACTGTCTATGCAACACGTAATCAAAGTCAACACTTACACCGTAACTGAGGGATGATGGGATATTCCACCTCTACACACTGTGCAGGTGCAATCCAGACGGCCTTCTGGGTGATCCCCACTCGGAGTTAGAAGTCGCCGAATTCTCCTGAACGTGGGAAATGATACCAGATCAACTTTGTTCCGTCGTTTAGGTTCAGGCGGGGGTTGGGTGGGAAATTCGGCATTTACATTCGTTGGTGTGCAAGCTGTAGAACGCTAGAAATCCCATATCTTGATCAGCATGCCACAGCTTTCTTGGGTGACCTACCAACGGCAAACTGCGCCTCGACTGACTTTCAATTTCAACTGTATCTTCATCCCAATGATGTCGATATCCTGAGCAAGGGAGCTATTCCCTTTCAGTAAGTAAGAATGTGTTCGTCGTGGCCAAAGCACTTGCATTCGTAGCTGACGCTCTGCTGCCTGTAGAAAGACAATAACCTGCCCCGCGGCGCGTGGGGGTAGTGCACTGCATATCGTAATGAGTATCATGAAAACACATTTCATTCCACGATAATAAAACGGCCATAGTTTCGGTGGTACTAACCGAGGAAGCTTGCGAGACCACAGAGACCGCATTGAATTCCGTGATAAAATTTTCCGACGACGAGCTGCGTCTGTCTTCAACCGCATCCGACTGCGAGGGGATGTGGAAAGTTGGCTGTGAAAGATAATAAACGGAGGAGGACCACAGTAAATAGAACCTTAAAAACTTCACATCCACAGGTTTGATCGGGGGAATCCTGATGTCAGACAGTGACCACTCGTCAGGAAAGAGCAATTTCTTGATAGATGGGCCCTGCCAAAATGGTTCCACGGGTATTCTCGCCTCTTCCGTGAATTACCTACCGTGTCTATGTGAGGCAGTATTGGTGGCCCGGTGGGCGTCCTTGACGTAGAGAACCGTGTCGATAAAGAAGAGTGCAATACCATAATGAATGCGACCTACTCAATAACAGAGGAGTGACTGCCCGAGTTCTGTAACCACATGCGTCTTAGCTGAGAGGCCATCAGTAAAGGCTCATTCACAACAGCGTCCTTGTACCCACATTGGCAGTAGACATTTTCAGGCCCGTTGTATCGGTACGTGACTGTGCGGATTCCACGCTGAAATTCGAGCCTGAATCTCCTAATCACCGAGCAACACAGGGGGGGGGGGGGGGGGGGTATGGCTGACGACGAATTGTTTTGTAAAACCCTCGGTAGCTAGGCAAAGCAAGGCGGTGGATAGTGTTGGTCCAGTGTATTCTGCGGGAACCATTGCGCGAATATATACGATTTCCCCACAACTCGGAACATCACGCATCCTCACGACAACGTTATTATGAACACCTCCACGGCGTTGAACACTGGTCATTATATACATAATTGCAGGATTCGCAGCTGATTGGACAGTCAGTGTAAGTCGGAAGCGACATTCCGTCCGCTCTAGTTGGTCCACGGAAAAAAGGGCATGAGTGTAACCACGTAGACAGATTCAGTTCATTCCAGAAAATGGACAGATGGCCGCGGTGCAGTCAGCGGCTGTATGTATATGGCAACTGATATAGTATTATCACTTACACGCGGATTAAGCACTTCTTGCCGTGCAGAGAATCATCCTAGTGGACAGGAGGTACTTGAAAGACACGAAGAAAAAGTAGGACAAGCGGAATGGGTAGCAGCACTTGCAGCTCCGTAAACCTGGCAGAAGGATGTATGTATATTAAGCACGCCAGCCTCGCGGTGCCCAGTTCCGGTTCAACGGTGAGTATTGACACAGAAAAAGGAGTGGCAAGAGGGAGGAACGTTTGAAACGCTACGCTACGTTATCGAGACAGCAAGAACAGGCCAGGTAAAAGAAAGGTGCATTACAGAAATGATCCCGCATACCTAGCGAAGATGACAGGAACACGTCAGGGGGGTTTCATCAACATAAGTTGGCTCCAGTGTCGCCACAGTCCATATTCAGGTTCCGTGATGACCCAATGGACCGCATGGCCTGGGTTCTCCGGATCCGGGTCCAATGCTGTATATGAAGCCTCGTTGCTCAGGTTTAAGCCTCACGTCGTGCAATCGACAGCTGCGGAATGGATGACGGTCACATAGTGAGCTTCCTGAAATCAGTTATAGGGGCGAAGTTAACTTCCATCTCACCAGGGCTGCACAAGAACCCCATCCGTGGGGAACGGAGTCCAGAGTTGGGCGGTTTGATGACCTTCATGCCGGGCTGACAGGTAAGTATTTCGTGATGAGACAGTTAGGTGGAAACACAAACGAAGAGCTATGCACATACACTGCTTATTGCCACAATTACTCCCCAGTCGTGGAGATGTCACATCACAAGACTGATGGATGGTTGCACCGGTCTTAGTTCCCCTCACTAACACATCAAATCAATTGACAACGACAGTGCCTCCATCAGGCACATTAATACCCGCACTCAAGGAGAATCTATCCTTCACTTGTGTGATCGACCAAGATATACGATCTATGATATGATGGATGGCCGGTATGTGTTACCCGTATCACTAGACGGGGATGGACAAGCCCGGGGGTATGTATTCGTGGATGCAGAGGATAGAGTTTGAAGTCGCCAGATGACACTGACAACGGCCGAAACAACATGCTGGCGAGGAAATTAGCCGCTGAAGCGTCCAGTGGACGACTGAACGTCAACGGGGAGCATCCAGCATCAAACAGAAGTTAGCCTATTTGTGACGAGCTGAAGCTGTGAGTGAACTCGATTTGGCTTTCGCCGAACTCCGACTGAGGACTCTTTAGACCTAACCATGAGGCTTTGAGGCATCGATGATGCTCGACCCTTCGGCCCATAAGCGCTACTCTCTTGACTCTACTCTGGTTACGACGACTACAGAGGCACCCGCGACTATGGTCGAGGAGGACACCGTGAGCATGACCGGGGATGTCGTGATAATGATCGGCGATACAGTGACTACGAGCATAGTGGCTGCTACGATGACAGGAAGTACTGACCAACTCCGTTTAGGCCTCGCACGAATGGTAGCCCGAGGAGAACGTTTCGTCTGATAAATTTCGTGCATGTATTCCTTGCCTTTAGGTTATCCGGAGACGTTCCACGGGCTTTTTATTTTACACTGAGCTGCTGCCAAACTCCAATGCCATGCTTCTGCACTTCCACCTATTCATCCCCGGTGTTGGCGGCCTGAGCAGACGCCACCACTCGCTCGATAAATTCAACCCTGAGTGCCAGCCGGTTCTTTGCCTTCATGTTCCTTACGAACTCGTCAACATTCTCCTTCTCCCCTTCGGTATAGATCAACCAGGATGCCCGACCTTCGCAGATCCAGTGATGTGAAATTCCGAGGACCAGCCCTTCATAAGCATGATCAAAATTTTCCTGGCTGGCCTGTGGACTTCGACAGGTGGGATGCTCACTATCGTTATATTCGTAAAGTCTTGGGAGCAAGTGTAGGAATATAGCGTTGCAAACGTAACGCTATATAGGAAATGCAGCTCGCAAAATGGAAGTCTATACAGTAAAAGCGGGGAGAATAATGAGGGAGGGTTTCGTTATCACTTTTACGCAGTATTTTGTGAAGATGGCATACTCGTAGTTGGCTGTCCCGCGCCTCTGTCATGCTCAGCGGAATCATTGATTGCCATCACTCCTGTTAATGATGAGAAAAGTTCTTCCCCCTTCGACACGACCATGTCGGAACACTGTATACCGGGAACCCTGACCGATAACCTTGCGGAACACCGGGACGTGCCCTTGGCAGGCAGTTCAATTTCCCCATCTGCGTCGCTGTCGAGGGCGTCAAGTAGGGAAGACCAAATGTCCGTATCTTCCGATGGGAGGAAGAAGGAGAAAACTTCTCCCGGGAGCAGGGAACAACAAATGACCTGAAGTTCTCGGAGCCGATGCTCCAATTCGTACAATTTCATGGAAACTAGATGGAGGGGTATAGGTCCATCTACCTGAAGATTCTCTCTGCGCGCTACCTAAACGCTAGGAACCGTCAAATCGTATGCTGGAGTACAGACAGGCACACCCATTCAAGAATGTTTATGGCAAGGTGGGTACGGTTATTTACCGCAGCTACCATGATCAGAGAAAATGCTCGACCAAGGCTCCACTCGCTAGCACTCATTTGGTTCACGCCCACCTTATGGCACGCTATTCTTATTGGTTGGGCTTAACAGATGATGGTCTTTTCTACATTCTTTGGCCATATCCAACAAGTGGCATTGTACTCAATGTCGGGTTGAGTTCCATCTCCGTGGAGCCCTCTCTTGACTCACGGACTCACGCTTCTAGGTGAACACCAGTTCTATCCCAGTGACAAATTTCCACGTGAGTACTCACCGGAGATAAATCGACCTCCACATCGGGTGTTCTGCTCAGAAGAGTTTGCACCGCGCCATGTGCCATTCGATGCAATACTCCACGGGACGCACATAGAAATCCGAGGCTGCAAGTTATAATAAGCACGAGTATGTAGGAACAATCGTCTTCTGCGGGACATCCGGTCCTACCTACCGTGCTGGTAGTGCCACTGGGCTGCGTACCATTGGAGCTGGTTCCAATTTCTGTGTGGAACAGCTTCGTTGAACAGTTAAGGTGCCGGTCAATTGTGAGTATTTCAGGACAGCGGCCGGAACTTTGCCACTGGCAGCCGACAAGTCCAGAATCTGTCCTTCAGCCTATGACGTCCCAGGACTAGACACAGCCAGTCAGCTACTCAGTGAAACATGAATAAACGTTCTGTACCTACAACAAAATTACGCAAAAATATACCACGCGAAGACGGGAAATGGCAGCGAACTCATTGAGCGTGCAAAGTGTTGATAGAGGTGGGAGGACACGCAGCCTCACGAATTATCCAAAGAAAGAGAAACATACCCTCATCAGGAAATGGGGTATTTTTCACTGGGAAGAATGTGTCGGCCGACCTTGATCCCGGTTGAGATGATCGCTGATCTACTATAAAACACGCAATTGAGGTTAACACTGATACTGCAACTGAGAGAAATGATGGGATATTTACTCCCGCACCTTTGCGGGGGCAATCTAAGTGGCTTTCTGGGCGAGAGGTCGCCGGTTCCCACTAGGAGTTAGAAGTCGTCGAATCCATCTGAATGTGGAAACTGATGGCAAATCAGCAATATCATAGGTTCTGTCCTTCGCGAATGGAGGTTGAGTACTTGAGCGGGTAATTCGGGGTCTGCATTCGTTCATGCGTGCGAACCGCAGAAAGATAATAATAAATAATCCCATTACGCCTCCTCGCACGACTTACAAGCGATGAGCATCGCTTCAGTTGACTGACCACCTTATTCGTATTTCCCATCCGAACAGTGGGGAGCTCTTGAAGAAAGGAGCCTACGACGCCGTCGTTTGCGACTACATGTCACTTTGGCCCTGACCAGCTTGGTTCGGACCCCTAGTACTTTGGAGAATTGGTGTTAGCACCATGGCATGGTGGCGGAGGTATAGTGAGACGGAGTTCCCGGACGGCCTTCCCATCGTTTTGACGAGATCGAACGATGCAATGTCGAGTAGTTAGTAGAGTACCACACAGACCGTGGTCTGATCGTTCTCGCTGACGCAGCTCGAGTAGAAATTGGTTCTGGAGTGCACCTCGCTACGTCACGTCACATGACCAGACGAACGAGTGAAGACGCGTTGGTCGAAGTTGGTCGCAGGTGCCGGATCCCGACACATGCTACATATGTTTGCCGCGCGCAGAGCCATCCGACTTAGATCCTTATCTCTGCAACGACTCATGTCCGCAAAGGCCTACATCATTGCAGTCGATCCCCAGAATCCCACCTCCACTGCGGTCCCACCAGCTGACCCAGCGGTTCTCTGGTCCAAAATACCTCCCTCCCAGAAGCCTGCCAAAGTTGGCTCTTCACATTTATTCTACGGAGTCCCCGGAAATAACGTCACTGCGCTCATTTCTCTTGGTGAGGCATTCCCAACGAAGAAAGGGAACGCCCGCCGGGAACTTGTGCGTAAGGCCATTGGCAGTGGTGTGAAGAGCGTAAAGACGCTCGGAGAAGGTATATCGGAAGCCATCGTCGACGTTTCGCTCGATCCCCATGCGGCGGGTATGTTTCCAGCTCTCACATGTTTTACAATGTTCTGATATGTGCATGGGTGTCATAGCTGTCGCTGCTCACCTAGCCTTGTACGATTTCACCCTCAAAACCTCCCCACCGTCGCCTTTCGATCCGCGCCCGACGGAGCGGGCCCGTGAAAAACTCAACCTTACGGCCAGCGCAACCTCGGCTGAATGGGATCGTGGCGTTATCTATGCAAAGGCCCAGAACCTTGCTCGGACGGTAAGTCTTACTTTTGCGCCCACGTGAATTCTTGCAATAATCCCTCATCAGTTGATGGAACTCCCCGCAAATGTCATGACTCCTACTGTGAGCACGGTAATGGTGTAGATGACATGGCACTGACATGTCGAGTAGGCTTTCACAGAGCGTGTCAAGTCTGAATTCGAGGGCCTCGACAATATCGAGGTTGTCGTCCACGACGAAGGTTAGAGTCTATCTCGTGTCTTGTGCCCCGTGCTAAGCTCTCTTTAGCTTGGGCTGCCGAGAAGGGGATGGTAAGTTGGTTTGCTTTGTTCCTGCGCCTGGAAAGGTCATACTGGATATCGCTAGAGGACGTTCCTCTCAGTAACAAAGGGCACTGACGAACCTGCCAAATTTCTTGAGATGTGAGTTTCTATTTGTTGCGCACTCTCAACTAAGATAACATCGTACTAGACATTACAAGGGTGCCCCTTCACCTAATGCCCGACCTTTGGCCTTCGTCGGTAAAGGTATCACCTTCGATTCAGGGGGTATTTCCTTGAAGCCTAGTTCAGTAAGTGCCCGGTGAAAATCAGACTTTCCAGATAGCGTAACTATGTCCGCAGGGCATGAAACTCATGCGAGGGGACATGGGTAAGATGGTGCGACATGATGGAGCCGAGTCGAATTCTGATGCCTTGCAGGTGGCGCTGCAACTGTTGTCTCCTCGATCTTAGCAATCGCTCAACTCAGACTCCCGTGCGTGTGCTCCATATGATCTCTCAGCACATGCTCATCGCCGTAATTGCTCTCTTCGAAGGATCAACGTCATTGGCGTCACCCCGCTTTGTGAGAACATGCCTGGTCCCAGTGCCAACAAACCCGGTGACATGTATGGGACAAACAACCGCATTCATTATGGCACCTGATTGACGCGTTTTTCATCAGTATCTATGCCATGAATGGGAAGTCGGTAGAGGTCGACAACACGGACGCAGAAGGGCGCCTGATTCTTGCTGGTATGCAGGCAACTCTCGCGATACTGCCCCCTGTTAATCTGAGTTCGTAGATGCTCTCTACTATGCATCTACGGAATTCAAACCAGATACTCTCATCGACGTGGCCACTCTCACAGGGTAAGTCGAATTAGAGTTGTCTTATACTATCACTTGACTTCTCTACAGGGCCATGGATGTGGCTCTGGGTGAAATCTACTCGGGGATTTTCACCGTGCGTCACTGCTCTTGTATAGAGGAGCGTCTCATTACACTTTTCGTTGGTATAGGCGTCAGACGAGCTCTGGGAGAAACTGAACGCGGCTGGCGAAGCAGAATACGACCGTTTCTGGCGCATGCCACTTGACGAAGACTACGGACCACAAATCTACTCTTCCAACGCTGATTTGTGTAACGTACGTCACAAAGTCCTCGTAATTACTCTGGGAACTTGGGCTGACTACCACTCGTAGACTGGCGGCAAACCAGCTGGAGCGTGCACTGCAGCGCTATTCCTGAAATCTTTTGTCGGCGGGATCGAGCCCAAAGATGGCTCTGAGCCTAGAGTACAATGGGCGCATGTAGACATTGCTGGAACGATGGAAGTGAGCTCGTGACTTGAGTTTTGTTCGGCCGACAGTTGCTGATCTCGCTGAACTTAGTTCACTCGTCCGATACCATACCAAGGCAAAGGTATGACTGGTCGCCCAGTTCGGTAAGTGACGTTCGGCCCCTCGTTAATTACAGTTGAAAGAGCAACGATCTTTTCTAGGGCCTTAGTGGAGTATGCGAGACGCTTGTCGACGGATCAGGCATAATTAGACCCAGATATCCAGGAATATAAACACCGTTTTCAGTAAGTACAAGTGAGTTCTCACATTGCCGGCGCGGCAAGACGCCCTCGATGGTTCCGATCCACAGCTAGACGTGTTTCAGTCAACAATAACATTGATTGTGCGTTACAATTAATGGTTAATTTACAACATGCAACTTCGGACTCAAGATGTCATGAGTGACTGACTGGGTTAGTTTAGCCAGGAAATCAACTGGGGAATCATGAGACTCACTCGCCTTAGTTGTCTACGACGGTTACAAAGTTGGCAGCAAACATCTGGCCGCGTTCGAAGTACTTGAGGGACTCGGCCCCAACAGTCTTTTTATATTCATCGTTTGTGAAGACCTCCATGAGGGCGTCGAACGTGGGGGCCTCAAATATGGACATCGCGTCGAATGGTGCGACGGCGAGACCAGAGTCGGTGAGGGCCTTGGATACCACCTCATTTGCATGAGCCTACAACACGTACACGTCAAGACCATTAGTATGCGTTGGACGAGTTTGAGCGATTTGCCGGCTGTGCAGGCACGTTCTTACCTGCTCATACTTGAGGATGTTCCTCTTGACAACTTCAAGGGAGTTGAAAAGCTTCGGGTGTTCGTTGATCCAGAAGTTTTCGAACTCTTCCTTGGAGACGCCCTCCTTGCGCTTGACGCTGCCAATGATACGAACACGGTCGGTGCGGAAAGACATTATAGGTCGTCGAATAGAAGATACTGCCATCGGTGTGCGTAAGCGTTACGATTCAGAATAGTGGAGTAGAGATATTCACTCACAGAACTCGAAAAGATCAGAGGAAAGTTGGTTTAAGAAACGGTGAAACTTGGAGATGAGGCTTGCTGAAGAAACATGGTGGATGCACCGAGGAGTTTATATACTCGTTCAACCTGGAAATACATCAAGGAACATGCTCAGCCTTGTAAACGACTGTTGCCATCAATCTCAACAATCATTGTTGGACAACCCAAGGTCCTTGCACAGGATGCATCACCCCAGATTTTGTGGTTGTCAGAATCAGTCCACGCGTTGAACATGCTCAGTTACCTGATTTGGATAACGACTGGACAGGATGAACAGGGGGATCATAGTCGAGGCGGTGCAAAGTCTGAGATGGCCCATCAATGGATTGGCAGGCTATGCAACGTCGATTCACGATGTCCTGTGTGGGAGATTGTCTGTGCTTGAGCCAACTGTGTCGCCATGACTTCCGAACCGCCACTTCATGTCTGTACACACTCAGGTTGTGTGCGGTTATTATGGGACACCGCTTATGTAACGAGCTCGCTTGTTGAGGAAGTGATCATGAATTTGGAAAAAGTGACATCGCGTTCTAGTAAAAAGGAACAGTTATGGGTGGGTCCTTGCTCTACAAAAAGCTTGGTATGGATACATCAGGGGGGTATTGTTGTAGATAGCATGATTGCAAGCAAAGAAAGCAAGATTCGACAGCCAGTGGAATTGATAACGGAAAATAGACCTTGCATCATCATGCGGATGCTGAGGTATAGTATAGTCCTCGTGCAGAAGGACATCATGCTGAGATGAGATCACAACACCTGGTCGTCATCCACAATTGGACTTGATTGGTTTAACATACTGTTGCGTGACGTCAGTAACGAAGGGCAACAAGGGAACTAACCGACTCGCATTTGAAACAGCACACATAACAGCAGCCATAATGTTCTCCCTCGATTTCCTGTGCGTCTCCCTCTTCAGCTACAGATGGAGAGGTGGATGTTACAGTCCAAGTGCTGTTGTGCTACGACCCCGTCAGAGAAAATAAAGGGAAACGCAGAGCAGCCTACCCGGTCCAGTGTTGTATCTATGCTACTTCGCTCTTGTATCCGCACGCATCTCTCTCGACTTGCGACAACCAAAGGCTATGTAATATTAATCGAATCCACATCAAAAAATTGGGGTGGCTATAAATACTCACCCTCTTGTCACGCGCAGCGTACACGAGCTCTAACGAGACTTGGCCATTCTCTTGGGCACTCTGTGAGCGAATGCGACGCCGAAAGAGTCTTGTCATCAAGCCCGTTCCACGAGTTTTGAGCCCCGAGCTTGGCGACAAAGGGTTGTCTTCGATCCTCCGAACTGGTGGTCCCGATATGACGTCCTAGGATGTCACAGATAATTGTAAAGGGGGGCTACCATGATATGGATCATACGTACTGGCTCCTCCCCTCCCGTATGAAAGAAATCACTCTGTTGATCAGCGTCCTGCTGTTCTTCCTCTGCCTTCACCGGCTGGTTCGTGGCTGGATGCTGTAGAGCAGGGATCTCAGATGCAAAAGGAGAAGAATCAAATCAGATACTTACATCTAACCAGGACAACGGGTCCACGGGGAGGTACTTTTTCGACTTCAACAAGAGCGTGTGTAAAAATGATGGAAGATGAACTCACCTTTCTCACATCGTTGATGGCGAGTTCCGTGCCGCGTACGGGGTGTGTAAAATAACGACCATCCGGAGAAAAGGCAAACGGATTGCTATCATCGAATACTTTGATGACTTCCCGAGAAGCAGTCGACCAGACGTACGTCGTGCCATCATCGTAGTAAGTGGCGACTAACTTGCCATCTGGAGAGCACCGGGTTACCATGCCTATTCCATCGGAACCAACAAGAACTTCGTCCTCGAAATCCTCCTTCTCGACATCCCAGATTAGCATGGCGTCACCACCGAATAAGTAGATCGATCTTGCGTCTGGAGCAAATGCAGCCGTTAACACAACTATCATCCGTGCTTCCAAGTCGATGTGAAAAAGTTGCTGGCAATGCTCCACGTCATAGATACCCATCGACTTGTGGTGAACCGCAACCAACCTCGTTCCGTCCCGGGAAAAGGTGGCTAACTGGTCACCACTCACTACGACACGGAACTCTCCAAGGACTTCTAATGTGTCCATGTGCCAGGTCAGTACTTGACCGTACCTAGCAAAGCTGCCAACGATCCTCTTGTCTACCAGACAAGCTGTCTCATGAACGACTTCTTCATGGCCAGTGAAAGGCTCCCCGATGGGTTCCCCCGTCTGACAATTCCACTGACGAACGGTGGCGTCGGTAGCGGCGGTAAGAAATATTTCCTCAGAGAAAAAGCAGATGTGACGTATCATGCTTTCCTCCAAGTGACCTTTCAGGGGACCAAAAACAAGATTACCAGAAGGTGCATCCCAGACATAAAGTTCCCCTTCCACGGTCCCGCCGACGATGCGAGACCCAGAAGGTGAGTACGCTAGACAGAAAAAATGGTGTCTGGGGCCGATTCCCTGGGAAGGTCGCGGTCGTCCGTTTGGCATGGGAGGTTGGAAGATGGAAGTAAGATGCGTCGCTGAGAGCAAAATTTATGGCCCCCCAGGTTCACCGTTTGCGTAAGGCTAAATCGCACGCTTGCCTCAGGTTACAAGGAAGAGTTCCTGCGGCAGACTAGTAAGCGTAAAATGCGTGCATGGTTGCTTTACATAGAAAGACCTGCTGTAATTCAGGAAACAAGGAATACCTATCACGTTCGATTGTGTATCCAGTGGCGGTTTGTTTGGCATGTGCTTGGTGTTGTGGGTCCACATATGTACGGCACCTGCGACATCGCTGTTTCCTCGGATCTGATGCCAATCGTCTCTGACTGTACAAGGTTGTGTTCACGGCACCTGGACACCTTGTCTAAACCACTTGGTCAGACTACATATGACATAGAGGTCCCGCAGGTTCCATCTGCCCTGTGAAACTTCTCGCAGAAAATGACACTCAGGCTGACGAGAACGGGAAGTTGGAGACCTCCTAAGACCGTGGTATACTCGGTGGCTAGGCAATCAAGCCCGTCGGAACGACATCTGGGCACCCACGGCGTACATGGAGGGGTGTAGCGCAAAGTGAGTGTATCTAAATTTCTGTCAAATCGAATTCTCGTAGGGGTCAACTTCATTGAATGGACATACATTTTTTTCAATTGCTTTACTTATGGTACACATTGCCAGTGATATCGCACGCGGGGCGTGCCACTGACACTTAACACCGGCTCACCGTCGTACCTCCAGTCCATTGGGAGAACGCGCTTGTCCCTTCACGGTATCTGGCACCGAGGATTGCACATTAAATTCCGGTACCAAAAAGTGCAAACCGTCCAATGTAACTTACTTCTTGGGAGTGTGAGACGTGCTTTGAAGTCACAACTCGCGTAAACAGCCCGAGCGGTTGTTGGTAACGAGTAGTCGAGACCAAATAACGAATTAACGGTCTTCCCCTGTCCTTCTTTGTTCCACTTTCGCACAACTGGAGTGCCGAGTCATGTGGTTCGAATCTGTCATTGCCGGAGGGGGAGTGAACGTGTGTCCCTGTGGGATCAACAGGGGCAGTGATGCTCGTCTTTGGAGAGTGCAGGTATTATACAATCATACATCCAAGTTTCTGAACCGTAGTGTGTTCTCAAGTTAGAGTCCTCACCATGCTCCTTGACACGACGGTGCTCGATGTCCTCATCTGTCGTACGCAATAAACTGACTTATGCACAGAATTGTGGTGTCTAAAGATCATTCCAAGTTTCACGACCCGTTCTATTCAACATGATTTCGCAGGGATTCAGGAACGAACACCAGCAGTGCTATCCCATACAACTTAAAGCCGTTTAGATATCGGACGACCGTCTACATGGCCACCAGGAAGCCCCTGCGATCAGGCCTAACGACCTGCTCGTGCGGTGGCCTCAGAGACGTTGTAATCATCAACACCCCTTAGCAGCCTGCATGCCTCCAGTTTTCTGTTAGCAGGGGACACTGTCATGCCCGATGCTTGCCCACAGCTCCGCGATGGTTTAATCCTTCGTATCGTCCCTCCTTAACTTATGTCTCTTCTTGTGACGCCGTACTTTTTTCACTTGAGGTGTATATCAGCTTTGTTTAGGATATTTTTACGGTGTATATCTTGGCGGACAGAGTCATTCCCAGTGGTCATTATCCCCGAGAGTAATGCAATGGAGTGCTGCACTCGATAGACCGCGTAAAATACACAGGCAATCTGGCGGGACGTCCTTGCCATCCTGATATGCCAAAAGTACAGCATATATCTAATATGTACCCGCCCAAGGTCCCTTACAATGAAACGTGTAAGCTCATGGTGGTTGGAGACTCCAGAGTAAGTCACTATTTATGACGAGTCCGACGGATCGGCCGAGCAAGTGGCATCATTCATTCCATGCGCCACAGTGTCCACGCTAAATTTTTGTCTGACTCGATCCACCCGCTAAAGACACTTCGACGTTCGACTCACCATTACCAACTACACACTCCAATTTGAATCTCACCGTCCTCTCTTACTTCTCCGGGTTGTTACGATTCAAATCTATATAAAACCTCCTCACTATGTGCCCTCCTACGTCCTCAGCCCCAGCACCTGCACCTACCAAGAACCACATGACTGCAATCGACATGACCGGTTCTCCTAGGCCGAATGGCACTTCTAACGGCGTTAACGGTGCCAATGGTACTAACGGCCACGTCAAACATAACCCATACGCCCCCAGGGCATCTGATTTTCTCAACAACGTGTCGAACTTCAAGATCATCGAGAGTACACTCAGAGGTAATGCGTCTTTCATACCGGCGATCACACTTGATTCGGGCTCGGAATTACTGCCTATCACTTGTTTTTCCCGATCGTTGGTTGTCCCTGGCACGTTTACTGATTATCTGTTTCTTCACTATTTTGGTCTTCGACTGTGGTCCGTTCTGGTCAGAGGGCGAGCAATTCGCAAATGCTTTTTTTGACACCAAGACCAAGATCGCCATCGCCAAAGCCCTCGATGCTTTCGGTGTCGAATACATCGAACTCACCTCTCCTGCCGCATCGGAGCAATCCCGCCTTGATTGCCAAGCCATATGTAACCTGGGCTTGAAGTCCAAGATTTTGACGCATATCCGGTGTCATATGGACGACGCTCGCATAGCCGTTGAAACTGGTAAGCTCGCTCCAGCACACTATTAATGATCTCATATTGGTGTTTGAATGGTTGCTGTAGGCGTCGATGGTGTCGATGTCGTCATCGGTACATCATCCTATCTCCGCGAGTTCTCTCATGGGAAGGACATGTCCTATATCACCAAGACTGCTATAGAAGTTATCCAGTTCGTCAAGTCCAAGGGAATTGAGGTCCGGTTCTCTACCGAAGATTCCTTCCGGTCGGACCTTGTAGATCTCCTTTCGATATACCAAACTGTAGACAAGATCGGTGTCAACCGTGTTGGTATTGCGGACACCGTCGGCTGCGCCAACCCAAGACAGGTGTACGACCTCGTCCGGACGTTGAGAGGCGTGGTTGGTTGTGACATCGAAATACACTTGCACAACGACACTGGCATGGGTGAGTGCCTCGCTTTGCCAGGGCGCTCACGCAGCACAAGCCGCTGACATCCTATCAGCTATTGCGAACGCATACTGTGCTCTAGAGGCAGGTGCAACACACATCGATACTTGTTAGTAGTGTTTTCGCTCAGTTCCCGATGTGCGCATAACGAACTTCGGTTGTCAATAGCCGTACTTGGTATTGGTGAGCGTGTTGGAATCACCCCTCTGGGCGGCCTCGTTGCTTGCCTATACGCCGCCAACCCTGAATATGTCAAGTCCAAGTACAACCTTGCCATGCTTCGTGAGATCGAGAACCTTGTAGCCGAAGCAGTTGAAGTCAACGTACCCTTCATGAACCCCATCACGTGCGTCCTTTTTATTTCCGCCATTATATGGAAACAGGGACCCATCAGACTGCCATCCACAGGGGCTACTGTGCCTTCACTCACAAGGCAGGTATCCACGCCAAGGCCATTCTCAATAATCCCAGCACGTATGAGATCCTCAAGCCCGAAGACTTCGGCCTTACGCGTTACGTCTCAATTGGGTAAGTCGTACTGGAGCAGTCCTCGAGGACGGTGGGCTAACATATTACGGCCCAGACACCGGCTGACGGGATGGAAT
The DNA here is from genome assembly GCA_024663475.1 of Pisolithus thermaeus. Lineage (NCBI taxonomy): Eukaryota > Fungi > Basidiomycota > Agaricomycetes > Boletales > Pisolithaceae > Pisolithus > Pisolithus thermaeus. Next base: position 48,431 of record JANFAF010000056.1, read on the forward strand.
GCTGTCAAGTCTCGTGTAGAACAGCTTGGCCTCGAGCTGACTGACGAAGAAGTACGTCCCTTGTTTCTGCCGCTTGGCAGGTCATGGTCGGACATTAACACTACACTACATCAGATCAAGGACGCCACCGCCAAAATCAAGGAGCTTGCTGATGTCCGCACGCAGTCCATGGATGATGTTGACTCGCTCCTGCGTGTATATCATTCTGGGATTCAGAGCGGTGAGCTTGCCGTGGGCCAGAAGGAGGCGTTGGATCGGTTGTTGCGCCAACACCGCGAGGCGGTGGCTAGCGAAAGGTTGAATGATGCTCAGGCCACTGTCGTCGTCGCCGCTTCCGCATAAGCATTCTTACTTCGGAGAGCGTCTGCGCACACTCCAGATGCAAGCTCTCAAAACGTACTGAGGGAACACTTCCTTGGGATAAAACGCGGCGTAAAGCTGCGGTCGTATGTGTACGATCTAAGATGGCACTTATGTATGTAGGTTTGATGCGTAATGTACCCAGTATCGAACACTGCTGTGTGCTCATAAATGTTCCTGCAATGTTGTAAAGTTGTTGCATGTGTCAAATCTTTTTCGCAAGGAGCAAGGGGCTTGAAATGTGGCAACCTCCCCCATCATAAATTTAGTCAAACAGAGGGCGAGAATGCCCACTATAACACACATGGATACTGCGGTTCCTTTATTTTACGCGCCAGTGCACGAGGCTGTCCCCTATCTAAGCAGCAGTGACACGCTCACAATAGATAGGTATCAATATATCACCGCTCGGGGTTTTTCTCAAATTGCGCAGTGAGTACTGCATCAGTGAAAGCTAAGTGCTCAAAGAGCAGCTTTTTGAGCGCTTAACATTGAGTAACAACGCTTGCCGAGCACTCAACCAATTCAAAAAACTGTAGGAAGCGCATGCTGTAATTCAGCCGTCTTTCAGATGTGGTTGGTAGACCAAAATTAGTTTAAGGCTTGTGTGTTGGTACGTACTAAGCGGGAGGATTGGCAGATGCTGCTGGGGGGGTTCCAACCCTACTAGCAGGGCATAAGATCCGGAGGCCAAGGTTGCACTATAGTGCCTGGGTGACCGGTGATGACCCCTGAGGCCTGTCAGAGGCCTGAGGGCGCAAGATCCTCACAGCCTAGACTGTTGTCAAAGCATCCCTGAACATACCGTTTGGCCAAATTCTAAAACTCTTGGAATGTAGGCCTTACCGAACATCGAGGCAACAGGCGTGTCCTGATGATCATTGTACATGTCCTGCTAACCTCACGGATTGAAAGCTAACGAACTTAATTCTCACTTAATCGTCGGCTATTAGCGTTTATCTCCAGTGACACTGAAAGAACTCCTCAAGGAGACTGACCCTGAAGAAATTGAGCCTGCGTGTCATTGTACAGTGGGCCATCGAGCTACCGTTTAGTAACAGAGTTTCGCTTGCATGCGCGTGGTCTCTCCTATCGTGAAACACCTTCGGTGCGTGCACGGAATTAGACACAAATGGGGGCGGTCACATACCAAATTCACCTACAGGCGGGCTTTCGCATCCGACTCGGGAAGCACATGGTGCATGTTGAACCTGAACCTGTAACAGGGCCGTGGCGGCGCATGGGCAACACTCGGACTTCACAAGCCAGGAAAGACCCCCACTCTACCTACAACAGAACCTCCAAATCATACGCAGTAACTCCACACCGACACCCAGCAGCCTGCGGAACATAGTTCTAGTAGTTCCGTTTATCTTTTCATCCAGGAAACGGCTGCAATAGTGACAGTGCCATCTTACAAAAGCCGAGGCGCCTAGGAAAGACCTAATTTAGTGAGAACAAGGTGGCAACATGTGGTCCTACTGATTTATTAGTCAGACCGAGAATATATGCTGCACTGCCTAAGAGAGGTGATCACCATTGCGGATGTCACCCTGGTAGATTCGCACGTGTCAATCTCGCTAGGACAACAAACACGAAAAAAGAACCTACCCATACGACACGGAAAACAGCCTGGAGCATCGACCTCCCTGGGCACGCGTCGAGACGAAACTTCCGATTCCTCGCTTGCAACTCCATCCATGTCCGTGGTGTCAAGGTGCTCAGTAGCTGTTACGTATCTCGATTGGGGCATTCCCGCGCGCGTCCCAGTAGGAGCCACGACGACCGGCTGTCAGAAATGAGGAAAATGTGGATATTACAGCAACACCCAAAATTTACATTCTTGTATTTCGCCGTAGCTATTGCATCAGATGCTTTTCGACGGATGGGGAGCCTTCGCAAGACCCGGGAAAAGAGCACACCAGTCTTGGATTGTGTGTTCCGAGTAGGGGCACCTTGAAGTCGTGCGTGTTGAGCACTCGTAGCTGGAACCTAGTATCAGTTAGTACAGATAGCATTTGAATCACCGGTAACTGGGCGTACATCGCCAGATACACCCCAAAAAGCATCGGAACCCCCAACTCCAGGCTTGTGGTGCATGGGAACGGCGGTTGCTGGCAACTACTCAGGTTTAGCCGGGAGAGTGACGTGTAATGGCGTAGCAGAGAAAACCTACATCTAACAAGTATGTCGAAGAGTGATGTGGCGTCTCCACGACGAAGTGAGGGATCAGTAGCAATATATTGTTATCAACACATACCTGAGGAACTTGCCAAGTGTCAGGGGAACCATCGTCATTTGGGAAAACAATGAAGCTGCTGCCGGGTGAATATGCAATTGGTCCCATTGTGCGATGGCTCCCTGGCATGCATTGTCGACTCTCCACGCTCCAAGCACGCAAGGTGGCGTCCTGCGCCACTGAAGATACAGTCCGGCCATCTGGCGACCATGCGACATATAAAGGCAGCTCCATGCTACCCTCTAGGTGGGGTGAATGTGCTTCACCATTTTCTAGGTCCCATAGCCGGATACTATTGTCAGCCATTCCGAGCGCTACCTTTGCGGCGTCGTTGGAAAGCCCCATGCACAGGACCGTGGGACCTTCGAGAGAAACGGTCACGATGGACTCCATGGTGATTGTATTCCAAACTGCTATGCCGCCCCTGTGAGCCGCGAGTAGCCTCTCGCCGTCGTTAGATAGCGTAGCCAGAGAGTGAGCATCTAGGGAAATCCGGAATTGCTGCTCGACTTCGCCCGTCGTTGCTTTCCAGACAAAGATGACCCCATCCCTCGACAGGCTGACAACGGTCATGGAATCCGTCATAAACCCTACGATGAGAACGCCGTCTGCATGACTGGTAAACATGCTCCGTAGGGATTGTCCAGTGATGGCATCCCAGAGCCCAATTGTTTCGTCATCCGATGCACTGGCAATTAAGCGACCATCAGCAGAGTAGCACACATAATTGATGATGCTCTGGTGTGCCATTACTGGCGCGCAGATGCGTCGGCGACGATTGATGTCCCAAAGTGTGAGGGTACCGTCAATAGCCCCAAAGGCAACTTGCTGGCCACTTGGCGATATGGAAAGCGAGGTGAGGTTGTCGTGAACGTCGTCGGCGTAGGGATCCGACATGGTGGGATAAAAAAGGGAGTAAAAGACGGGCACCCGGCTAAAGACCTGTGTCTTAAAGAGTCTTCCGGGAATGGCTGTGGCATGGTTGTGAAACGTCGACTATTCTCACCTTGGCAAAGAGTTTCTCGAAAGCAAAACGTTGGTGGGCGCTGATCCGAAACTCAGACACAACTGGTAACGTAGTGTCACCAATCCATAGTAGAATGCAGGATGCCCTCCATCGGAAATTAATCAACTCGCAGCTTGATCGAACTGGCCTGAAATTCGATGAATCATTGGCTAGTAGTGCCCTCACTACGTTAGTCTCCGGGACGGCACATACGGCGTGATTAATTCCTCCTTGGAAAGCTTATCGGTACGTACTCCGATATATCTATTTCTGTGTGCAGCGCTTGGTGGGTCCGACATCCGGTGAGTAGAGGGTAACTTTGGAAATTGGGAGACTCCTGACAGCCATACTGCCTGCCCCATGATTATTGTCAGAATGTTGAACGTTGAAACGTTGAACCGCTGTAAGACGTGCCAGAGTAGACGGTCACGTGCTTTGCTTCGCGCAGCGAGTGTAATAAATTTCTATCATTTACTGTGCCGTATGTCGACAAGAGGCCACGTCACTCTCGGCGGTACGCGTATTAAATGGATCAGTAACCGTGGGCAAGACAGTCATGTAAGTTCTGCCGTCTTCGTTGTAAATAACCCAATCGGGCTTGCAACATTTTGACTCCGTATACTGTACTTGGGAAGTGCCGCTGACGCCGGCGATAACCTTACCTGAAAAGAGGTAGGTGCAAAGGTAGCACCGGGGGTACATTACAGCCTGTTTGTTATGCTACATGTGTATTATAAATGTTCCATTTCACCCCACTCGTTTATGTGTGCTATCTTCCTCGGAGCTGTTGCCTGCCACCAATGTGCATCTCTTATGCAGCCCATGTATATATGTGACGTACATCTCCTCACCCCACTACATCACAGCTGCCATTGTTGCGATGAGTGGCGTTGGTGTATACAGCTGTGCACGCTCAGAGAGGAAGGACTTTCAGATGGACGGTAAATACATATTTAAGATTACAGATCGTCACGATTCCACGAAGTAGACAGGTTAAGTTACTGCGCTTTGTTACAATGGTTTCCAATAACTCCTAACATGCCATGACAACGCCGGAAATTGATCGGTATGCTTCACGTGTTCCAAGCGTTGTTACGTGGTGAGATGAAGTCATTATTAAGTCATCGATAGGCCGTGAAAAACCGTGGCTCCAGGCTCCCAGGGTTCACTATCACTTGGAAAAGAAACAATGCAAGTGGGCGGTATTATCAAGACGGAGATGACCGTTGCTTGCGAACGGAAAAGACGACAGGTCGGAGATATGTACACCCTGCGAAGAGTACTTACTGCGGTTCAAGTTTTCGTAAGTACGCTTAGAACACATGTATTAAGGACTCATACTCGCTGGCTTTGCCTTATTACAGTAATATACCAGACTATACGAGTCCCCCCCACAGTCGTCGCTATACTGTCTACGTTACAAGCATACTGTAAACTATTCGTTTCTCGGGAGCCTTGACTTACCGTTAGGCAGTACAAGAGTTACCCTTTACTCTACGTGCCCGAAGGCACCGCGTCTTAGTAGTAGTCTACTTGTTGCGGTATATAAATATAGATATTCTCTCTCTCTCTCGTACTAGCTGGCTCGATCGACACTACACTAGGTCAGATCAAGGACGCCACCGCCAAGATCGAGGAGCTCGCTGATGTCCGCACGCAGTCCATGGATGACGTTGACTCACTCCTGCGCGTATATAATTCCGGGATTCAGAGCGGTGAGCTTGCCGTCGGCCAGAAGGAGGCGTTGGATCGGTCGTTGCGAGAGGTTGAATGATGCTCAGGCCACTGTGGCCGTCGCCGCTTCCGCATAAGCATTCTTACTTCGGGGAGCATCTGCGCACACTCCGGATGCAAACCCTCAAAACATACATACTGAGGGAACACTTCCCCGGGATAAAACGCGGCGTAAAGCTGCGGTCGTATATGTACGATCTAGGAAGGTGTTTTATGTATGTAGGTGTGATGCACGTAATGTACATTGGCGATGTTTCCCATCATCGAATGGTGTTTACAAATGTTCCTGCAAGGTTCTCTCCAACCCGGCATCAATTGTGGGAAACGTGGTATCGTATATGTGTTCGGGCATCGTCTGAAACTTTATTTGTAGCTAAAACACGAAGTGGTAAATGAACGGATCATTGGGTCACCGGTAACCTTGTATGTATCACCATTTGTAAGTACGTTACCCCTTACGTACAGTATCTCAAAAAGGTAATGCACAGGATTAATAATCAGACAGATCATTGTCCTCCTCGTCAACAACTGGACCAATGACCGTGATTAATAGCTCACTAGCTAGCTAAAGTACTGGACATGAGTGTGGTATGAAAAGGATAGACGAACTGAATGATGGTTTGACTACATGAAGTAATTAGGAAAAAAAGTGCTGTGCAATTAATATTTGGATGCTGGTATGTGCTCAAGAAAAATGGATGCCATGAGTGAGGTATTCGAGATATGAAAATGAGCTTTTTAATACTTAGTGTAGCCACCTTTAGCTTCAAGGAGAGCCTGAACACGTTCCGGCATACTGTTATATAGCTTCGCAATGTAGTTGTCCTCGATGTCTTCCCACTCCTCAACCAAAGCCTCCCATAATTGAGTGACGTTTGATGGTAGCTTCGTTCGAGTACGCACACGACGTTCCAAATAGTCCCAAACATGTTCAATAATATTCATATCGGGGCTTTGTGCAGGCCAGTCGAGTAAATCGAGTCTCTGATTCTTGAACCACTGAGAGGCAAGCTTCGAAGTGTGCTTTGGATCATTGTCTTGTTGAAAATAAATATGTTTTTTCTTGATTCCGAGGTCGCTAAGGGTCCCTAGAAGGTCGTCCTGCAGGATTTGCACATACAGCTTCGCGTCCATGCTGCCTTCAATGCAGCATATCTGACCCAGCCCAGTGGCTGTGACACAGCCCCATACCATGACACTGCCACCACCGTGTTTCACGACCTTCTTTGTGTACCGTGTGTCGAAACCTTCCCCAGGCCTCCTCCAGCACCATTCCTGCCCGTCTGAGCCAAAACAATTGAATTTTGACTTGTCCGAAAAGACAACAGCTTGCCAGTCCTCTGCTGTCCAGTGAGCATGAGCCTTTGCCCACTCAAGCCGCTTTTTCCTGTGAGCCTCAGACAAAAAAGGCTTTGGACGGCATACATAGCCCTTTAGACCACATGTTCATAGCCTTACTCGGATTGTCTCAGCATTTATATCTGGGAAGAACTTCCTCTGCAGGTCTGCAGTGTCATGAGCTTTCCCCTGCCCAAGAAGTCGGACTGCATGACGAGTGTCATTAGAGGTAAAAAGGCATCGGCGACCTGGTTTTGGCTTGACAGCATAGTAGTCTTCGGATTTAGCATAACGCTTGACAATGCGTTGGACTGTAGTACGATGAATTCCAAACTTTTTGGCAACATCACTGTCAGACAGGCCAGCTGCCTTGTCTCGACAGATCCGGGCTTTCTTTGTTGGGCTAGTGTACTTTGTCATGGTGAAGTTAAAGGAGAGATACTGCTGATGGCTTCTGAGGTGGTGCACAGGCGGTAGATTCAATAGTGAAAAAAGTGAGGCAAGTTTTCGTAACACCTCCTTGTCAGCCAAAAAAGAATTGCACAGCACTTTTTTCAATGTTCATGCTACAAAACACCACAGCAAAAAGATAATGCAAAAAAATAACTTTCAGCTGATTAAACAGACTCTGGGGAACATATTGGAGTAGTTATATGGGTATATAATTTAGTGTTACAGGATCTGCTGGCGGAGTGCGGGAAATATAGCGGGTGTGCATTACCTTTTTGAGATACTGTACGTATCCATGGCTCGCGCGCTAAGACCTTTCCCTACCTCCCTTGCAAACGAGGTATGTATATGCCGCCTCCAGGCGGGATTTCTCATTGTCGGGTCTTTTTTGCGGGGAGTGGCAGGCTTGGGTAAGGATAACTAATAGCTGAACGCACGGCGTACGTAGCGACCTCCCCACATCGTTACCGTAATTTAGCCAAAGGGAGGGAGAAGCTACTACGCACCATAACCTACGGGACACCACTGTTGTCGGTTTATTTTACGTCTCAGCGCATGAGGCTGTCCGAGTAGCAGCGACCAAGTCACAATACGACTGGCCCTTAAGTCGTCTGAACCCATATATCACAAATTGCGCAGTAGGTACGAGTTAGTAGACCTAGATTAGTCTAATGGTCATGGATCAGTACATGCGAAGCAGGAGGATTGGCAGAAGCTGCCAACCCACTAGCAGGGCATCAGGCAAGGAGGGCCCAAGTCTGCACTATAGTGCTTGAGTGACCCCTAAATTCTTGTTAGAAATGTTGAGACAGCGGTCATCTCGACAAGCCAAATTCATACGAAGCACTATGCTAAAGATAGATAAGAGAATCCCCCCAACGAGGGGAAAAACGACGTGCATTGCGGGTATGAGGACGGGCGTAGACACTCGCCCGTCCCCAACAGAAAAGATATCAAATATTAGAGACGTATAAGAAGGTAACTACCAGAATACGAAATCCTCACGAGACGGGAAGTCTGCCCGTCGCCCCCGCACATCCGCTCGAGACCTAAGTAAGCATTGACCATCGTGCAGCCTATTATGCCATTGGCGCCCTTACTTTCATCTACCATTCTCGTCAAGAAAACTCAAAGCAAACCTGTCAAGAAAAACCTGGAATGTCGGCCTTACCGAGCATCGAGGCAAAAACACGTCCTGATCATCGTTGTACATTTCCCACTAACCTTACTGAAGGAAATTCAACACACTCAGCACTCACTTGATGGTCGGTTATCAGCATGTATCTCCAATGGTACTAAAATCCCCATGGAGGCTTGTCCCTGCATTAACTGTGCCTGTCGTGAATGGGAAATTCAGATATCGTTCGGTAGCAAAGTTTCGCTTGTATGTGCGTAGTCTCTCCTATCCTTTCGGTGTGCACGACATCTGGCAGATACGAACGGGGCACCCACATGCCAAACTTACTCAAAGGACGCTTCACACCCGACTCGGGGACCATGTAGTCCACTTTGAGCCTTGCATGAGGCCGCGGCAGCGAGTGGGCGATACATGGCATTTACAAGGCTAGCAAGACCTCCACACTACCTACGATCGAACCTCCCTCACTACATCCGCTAACTCCACATCGACCAACCTAGATGCTCAATAGCAGCCTACGGAATTAGTGCCCAGCGATATAGTTTATCTCCACCCGAAACAGCTCGTAGTGATGATGGTGCCGTTTTACGAGAGCCGAGGCTCCTGGAGGAAACCTAACTGAGTCAGTCAGACCAAGAATGTGCTGCACTGCCTAACAGAGACGCTCGCCATTGCCATTGTCACCCTGGTAGATTCACATATCAATTTCACTTGGACAACAAAAATGGGGAAGACCCACCCATACAACACAGCAAACAACCCGGGGCGCTAGATTCAGCGGACACACGTGGGGGCGAATCTTCCGATTCCTCACTTACACCATCCATGTCTGCGGTGTTAAAGTTCTGAGTAGCTGTTACGTGCCTCAATTGAGATGTTCCCCTTCGTGTCCCAGCAGCCACGACAACTGGCTGTCAGAAATGAGGAAAGCGTAGATATTACGATAACCACCAAGACAAACGTTTTTGTATTTCGCCGTCGCGATTGCACTAGATTCTTCTCCCCGGATAAAGAGCCCTCGTAGGGTTCGGAGAAAGAAGCCTCTAGTCTTGGATCGTGTGTTTCGGCCAGGGGTACCTTCCGGATCCCTTGTACGTTGTGTGTGCTGGGTACTTGTAGCTGGAACCTAGTCTGATTTAGTACAACTGGTCAGTGACTTTTAGACAAGACAGGTGTACATCACCAGATACACTCCAAAAGGCATCGGATTCCGCAGCTCCAGCTGCGGAGTGCTTGGATATGGCGGTCGCTGGCAACTACCCAAACTTAGCCGGAAGAATAGCATGCGGCTGTATACTGGTGAGAAGACATACATCCAATAAAAATGGTGAATCATGATGAGAGGTCTCCGTGGCAAAGTGAGGGAACAATAGCAATATATTGTTATCAACACATACCTGAGGAACTTGCCAAGTGTCAGGGGAACCATTATCATTTGGGAAAACAATGAAACTGCTGCCGGGGGAATATGCAATTGGTCCCTTTGTATGGTAGCTATCCAACATGCATTGTCGACTCTCCACGCTCCAGACTCGCAAGGTGGCGTCCTGCGCCACTGACGATACAGTCCTACCATCTGGCGACCATGCCAAGTACAAAGGCAGCTCCGTGCCGCCCTCCAAGTGGGGTGAATCCGCTTCATCATTTTCTAGGTCCCATAGGTGGATGCTATTATTGCCCATCCCAAATGCAACCTTTGTGGTGTCCTGGGAGAGCCCCATACATAACACCAAGGGGCCTTCAGGAGCAAGGGCCTTGACGGATTCCATGGTGTTTGTGTTCCAAACCGTTATGCCCCTCCTGTGAGCAGCGAGCAACTTGTTGCCGTCGTTGGACAGCGTAGCCAGAGAGCGGGCATCCAGGGAAATTTGAAATTGCCGTTCGACTTCGCCCGTCGTTGCCTTCCAGACAAAGACGGTCCCATCTCTGGATAGACTGACAACGGTTCTAGAGTCCGTCACAAATCCTACGATGACAACACCGTCTCTATGATTGGTGAATGTGCTCCGTAGAGATTGTCCAGTGATGGCATCCCAGAGCCTAATTGTCTCGTCGTCCGACGCACTGGCAATTAAGTGACCGTTAGCAGAGTAGCAAACAGAATTGATGACACTCTGGTGTGCCATTGTTGGTGCACAGATATGTCGGCGACGATCTACATGCCAAAGTGTGAGGGTACCGTCAATAGCCCCAAAGGCAACTTGTCTGCCATCAGGTGATACGGAAAGCGATGACACGTCATCGTGAACGTCGTCGACCTGGGGATCTGACATGGTGGGATGAAAAACGGGGAGCAAAAGACAGGCTTCCAGATAAAGATCTATATCTTAAGAGTCTTCCGGGCAGGCTGCGGCAGGGTCGTGAAGGTACAGCCAAAACCCTCGACTACTCTCACCTTGGCCACAAAACGTGCCCAAAGACAGCTGAGAACGTTGGTGCCGACACATACTCGAATCTTGGAGACAACTGGTAATGTAGTGTCACCAGTCCGTAGAATGCAGGACGCCTCCATCGGAAATCGTTGAACATTGGTCAACTCGCAGTGGTTGACCCGGCCAGAAATGCAATGATTCATTGGGAGGTAGCGCCTGCACCACGTTAGTCTCCGGGACGCATTAGGTCGCATATACGTGATTCACGCCAGGTTTTGTCCTTGGAAAGCTTCTCTCGATCAATACCGGTACGGGCCGTTCATTCATTGTTATATCCATTTCTGTGTGCAACGCTTGGTGGATCCGACATCCGGGAGTAGCCAGAACGTTCCACGGTATTTGGAATTTGGGAGACTCCTGGCAGCCATGCTGCATGCCCCATGATTATGGCTAGTGTTACAGGATGGTGAACTACTGTAAGACTGCCAAAGTCAGGTCCGTGTTGGCGCAGTACATGGCCACGTGCTTTGCTTCAGCAAGTGTAATCATTTACTATGCCGTATGTTGACAAGCGGTCACGTCATTCCCAGCGGTAAGTATATCTAATGGATCAGTAACGGCCTTCATGGGCAAGACAGTTAGGTAAGACTCTGCTAAGCCCTCTTGATTCTAGATAACCGAATCGTACCTACGAAAGGAGGGAGAGAATCGACCACATTTTGTGTTTCATCGTCACGATTTCACGAAGTAGTGGTTAACTACGCTTTGTTACAATGGTTTCCAACTCCTAACGTGTCAGACACCAAAGAACTCCGCCATGGGGGGCCTGAAGTCTCCGTTTTTCACGGCCTATCGATGACTTAATAACCACTTGCATTGCCTGCGGACGGAGAAGAGGACAGGTCGGGAATACAAGCTACGGGGCGTACTTAGTGCGGCTCAAGTTTTCGAGAGTATACTGAGAACACTCGCATTAAGGAGTCATACAGACCACAGTAATATTCTAAATAGCTGGTTCGATTGCCCCTCGATTAGAAAAATCACAAGGGAAGTCAACCCTGGAGAAATCCGGTCCTTATGCCAGACTCCACTACTGGTAGGTACCATTCAGAGAAAGAAGGCTAGATTGACTTGCACACTCCTGCAGTCGAATTACATCCTGAAGGCGGCAAATACGTCGTGGGCTATATGACCCTGTCCGATTCGGACCGTGCGTTGTTTAAATTCAAGACCAAATAATCAGCGTGACCATCGTGAATCAGCCCTTCAAGGATGAGTTAATAGTAGGGTCTCACCCCGTTCAAAACGGAGAGCTGCCCTATTGCATTAGACGATTGAGACCGACCCAGGACTGATCCTACAATTATTAGGTCACTGTCGGGTTATTGTGATTTGGCATGGATACTTGCCTAGGAACATTGCAAGAGGTGGTAACTCTAAGTACAGTCGACTCCCTTGTAACCGATACCCTATATACCCGATACTCCCTGAAATCCGATAGCTTTTTGGATCTCCCGACTCGGTTTGCAGTAAATTTGTAACGATACCCGATACCCCATAACCCATACCAATTTTGAGGGGAAAACCCGATAAGTATTACCATATTTGGAAAGTATTATTATATAATCAGTAGCCGTGGGGCCACCAAAAGGCATCAGAACTTCAGTTTGTCCGATTATGAAGTCCACCACGGGACCCAGTTGAGTGCGTAAAGATGCTCCTTGGGCAGTATTATTGTCGTGGGAATATGCAAAGGGTCTTGATGACCCTTGCACTTGTAAGGTAGAGTCCGTGTTGGTCACATTTGGGCAGATATGGCACACAATGATTTTGCAAAGCACGAAAGAGAGTAAAATTACATGTTATTTTACTCGTAAACTATGGTGAGACTCATCCTAACTATAACATGGTGCTAGACGACGAAATATGGATTTCAATGATTTTGCCCTATTTTCTCGGTCTCCATGAGACCCGATACTCCCTGAAACCCGATACCTTTTGGGTGGAACGGAGGGCTATCGGTTATGAGGGAGTTGACTGTATGTAGAGCGGCACAGGCCTTGAAACACAAACGATGATAAGGTCCAAGAAAATACTGACTGCACCTGAGAGCTATCCAGTGAAACACGGTCACAGATTTGTTGTAAACCTTATATCTAACGATCTTTGCCTATCACCTTCACAATGCACAGCGGAATCACCAAGGATGAATACAGTCAGGTGAAGCCAAATAGAAGTAATCGGTACTGCATTTGAGGTAACCGCAAGGGAAAGATATCTCACACCGCGGACGATGCGCATTGCACAATGAGGCTGTATCCCCAGAACGGTCCGTCTGCCGCTCCGGCACATCGCGGTGCTAGAGTTTCTCCGATGCTACAGGCTTTAGCCTGAAACAAATCCCTGAGTAGTAGAGAGAGCCTGGGTAATGCTTGTCTTATTTACCAATTCACCATCGCCTGCGACCCGATACTAGCTGCTTGAATGAGTAAAGGCTTCTGAAAATGACCGAGGTAAGTGCTAGTGAACCTGGCCCTGCAGAGTTTAGACACTAAGATAGATCACCCTTGCGTATGATTGCGTTTGGGGGAGCTCATATAAAATTTTTACCAGGATAGAGCTAGCATTCATCTGGAAGGCTCAAAGGAAGTGAGTCTGTGTCAGTCAGGGAGGGCTCCACAGAGATGGAACTCGGCCCGACACTGAGTAGAATGCTGCTGCTGTCGAATGTGGCTAGAGAATGCAGAAAGACATAGTTACCTATCCACTGTTACACACCAGCCAATGAGGATGGCGTGCTATGAGACGCGAACCAAACCAGCGCTAGTGAGTCGAGCCTTGGTCGAGCATTAACTGTGATTTTGGTGGCTGCGGTAAATAACCGCACCCACGTTGCCAGAAACATTCTTCAACGGGTGCGCCGGTACTCCAGCATACGGTTTCATATCGGTTGACGGGCCTGAGCATTTAGGTAGTGCGCAGGGAGGATTCTCAGTGTAGGTGGACCTTGGTACACCTCCATCCGGTTTCCACGAAAATGTACAGCGTGGAGCATCAACTACAAGAACTTCAGCTCATTCGCTGTTCCCTACTGCGTGGAGAAGTCTTCTCCTTCGTCCTCCCATCGGAGGACATGATCACTTGGACCTCCCTACTTGACGTCCTCGATAGCGGCGTAGATGGTGAAATTGAACTGCCTACCAAGGGCACGTCCCTTTGTTCTGCAACGTTCTCCGTCAAGGTTGCCGGTTTGCCTGTTTGGTTTGAGGTCCAGGTTCCGGAAGGACCTATAGAACGCTCCGACGTGTTGGTAAGGGGGGAGAACATTTCTCGCTACCAACAGGAACGTTGGCAATCCATTGTTTCGGAGAGCATAGCAGAGGTGCGGGACAGCGAGTGAGTGCGCCATCTCTACATAATTGTTGTGGAAATGCGATGATGAGATACTTCCCCGTTATTCCAATTCCCTCCGCCTTCCATTGTATAGATTTCCTATTTACGAGCTACTCTCCCTACACTTGCTCCCAAGACTTCACGAGTACAACGATGATAAGCACCCATCGACATCCGCAGGCCTGGCGCCCTCCGAGATCCATTCCCATCGCCCGGAAATTTTTCATGCATTGCTTACTTCACACCATCTCATTTCCGCAACAAAACGCAAGCTTATCAAGGGCTGGTCCTCGGAACTCCACGTCACTGGATTTGCCAAAGTTGGGTATCCGGGATTGATCTATGCCGAAGGGGAGAAGGAGAACGTTGAAGAGTTCGTAAAGAACATGAAGGCAATGAATTGGCTGGCACTCAGGGTCAGATTCGTCGAACAAGTGGCGGCGTCTGCTCAGACCGCCAACACCGGAGATGAATGGGTGGAGGTGCAGAAAATTTCAGAGGAATTAGAACTTATGCGGAAGAAGGGGCGGAAATTATGCATCACAAACCACGGCATTGGCAACAGCTCAACGTAAAATAAAAAGCCAGTGGATTGTCTTCAAATGACCTAAAGGCAAGAAATACATACACGAAATTTATCAGACAGAACGTTCTCTTCGGGCTACTATTCGCGAGGCCTTCCGCAGTCGATCAGTACCTCCTGTCATCGTAGCGACCACCACGCTCGTAGTCACGGTATCCCCGGTCATAGTCGCGATATCCCCGGTCGTGCTCACGGTGTCCTCCTCGATCATAGTCGCGGGCGCCTCTGTAGTCGTCATAGCGACCCCCACGGCGGCGGTCGTCAGAAGCGGGGTCACGAGAGTAGCGGCTGTCATAGGGCCGAGGATCATATGGACGTTCGTCTGCAAATAGGGGGTCAATGTCGTTCACCATGCCATAAGAAAGATTTACATGTGTAGCGCTTAGGGGGTCCATAGTAGCGCCCAGGCGTAGGAGTACGAGCCCTTCCTCGGCGAGCCTGACACATCACCAAATCGTCAGCACTCTAACTTCGTTTAAGCCACACGTCACGATGCACCTTTTCGACATTCATGACTTTGCCCATCAACTCCGTCGCGTTCAGAGCAGTGATAGCAGCATCCGCCTCTTCGGCTGTCTCCATAGTGACAAACCCAAATCCCCGAGATTCACGAGTATGGGGGTCGTACATGACAGACGCCTTCTTCACCTATGCAATGAACCACGTTAACAAGCGTCCCCCTTAACTGTCATCCAAAGTACAAAATAACGAAAACATACACGACCAATCTTGGCGAAAGCCTGCTCCAAATCGCGAGTATCGACTTTGTGACTCAAACCGGAGACATGGAGGTTGTTGCCAGGGTTATGGCCCCCCTCGCCACGACTGTGTTCCAGACAGTGTAAGTCACTGTAACCAACACTGAATTAAAACTCAACTAACCCTCTATCGTCCCGCCCCGGACTCATGCTCCTGCTGGAGCGACGAGGAAGCTCTCCGCGGTCACGTACTGGTGAGCGGCCACCACCTCCGTTCCAAGCTGGTTCTTCAGCGGGTGCACCGGAGCCATTGGTGGGAATGCTGATGGCTGAGGGTGCCATATCTTGTGCTTGCCAAGCTGAAAAAGGGAAGAAGAACCGGGAAAAGAAGGGGAGAAAATATTAACGTCGGTTCCTTTGGGGAAACGGTCTGGAAGAGAACATGGCAAAGAGGGGGGTGACTGCAAGGAAATGAAGACGGATGCTTCGTGGGGATATAAGTGGTGCGAATGGGAAACTATGGTCTGTGTAGAAAGCGAAGAATGACTGTTGAAAGTGAAAAAGTTGGTGGGTGGGTAGGGGGATAGCTGGAAGCGCCGGTCGCAATGCCGAAGCAAACAGACAGTACGGGTTTGCCAGCCTTGAGCCGGACGTTAGCTGGTTACTGGACAACTGATTTCTGTCGTCGTTATTTTTCAACCGGACTGCTGAAACGCTGAAAGCCGATGTGGCGGGGGAGAACTACATTGTACGGAGGCGGATTGCGTGCCGGTGGCAGAAGAAAATATCGAATGTACAAACTGCCGTCGCCGTCGGGGCTGATGCTGAGGACGTACCGTCATCCATTGTTGCGTAGCTTGTTGACCCCAGAGTCGTTGTCAATGCCGATGCTCAGCGACAGTGTTGGAGTGAAGAGCTGGGAGGTTTTCAAAAGTTGGCAAACATGGACACACAAGTCATGCCAATCCTAAACACGACCGGAGTCCCTCTATTTAGGGTATTACAAGGTGCCTAAATCAGTCTTCCGCTCGACCAGTTAAGATATGTAGGAGTGCTCTTAAGCCAGGCAACCAGTTCCTCTCGCCTGACTTTGATCCCCTGGTCCGCGGACTGCACCTTCGCCTTCTTGCCGTCGACAAACTCCCACTTCTGTTCTTTAACAGTCACCAGACCTTCTTTAAGCTCGTCAGCTCCGAGGATGATGTCGAAAGGAACTTCATCTTTCTCAGCCGCAGCAAATTGAGCCGGCAATTTTGGTTTCTTCTTGGCCAGGAAGTCGGTCTAGAATGCATAGATCAGAGAACACTGTGTGGTAAGTAGATGATAGCGGACGAACTTTTACACCGGCATCTCTCAATTCCTGAACGAGCCGGATACGCTCTTCTAGTAGCCCGTCACCGGCGGCCATAACGTACACCATCGTCTCTTTACTGCGCATCCCCTTCTCCACCCATTTCGGCCAAATTATGGCAAATATCCGGTCCATACCGATGCTGACCCCAATACAAGGCAATGAAGCACCTTTCTTCCCTTCTCCAGCAGCCGCTGACGTGAACAAGCCGACGAGATTGTCGTACCGCCCTCCAGCTGCAATGGACCCAACGCCCACTTGAGATTCATCGATTTCTTCCTCTTCTTCGAGGGTATCAGCCTTGGGCTTTTTAGACTTCTTCTTCGGCTGTGCCGGTGACGACGCTCCGGCTGTAGCTGGTGGGGGAGCGGTTGCATTTGCAGAACTGAACCCCGGGGGAGCGGACGCCTCCACGATAGCTTCATAGATTATTCCGGTATAATAGTCGAGACCTCGCGCCAGCGACATGTCAAACGAGATCTGCACCTCGATCACTGCCCCTGACTAATCCAGAGAAATAAACAAGACTCACTTTATCAATTACATTGTTATAGGCTTTGAGAAGTGTAAAGAGCAATTCCATGTCCTGCAAACCCTGTTTAGCGCTTGGGTTGGACATCAAGACTTCGTCGGCTTTGAGCTGATCAAGCAGGGCTGGTCCACCTATGGCAGGAGACATCGTCACTGCTAGCCATCTTTAGGTAACTGAGGATAGTCCACACCTTTGTGCTTAACATATTCACCTATCTTATCAGCTGCGTCCGAACTCAAACCCTTCTCTTCCGTCATTTCCTTCTTCACATCCGACCACGGGAGCTATAAAGGGGTCAGTTAAGAGTTTTACTTAGCGTTTGGGTTGGTGAGCCTGCCTTGTCTAGTTTATCTACAGCAGAAGAGATCGACCGGATCTTATCAGATGGCACGCCGCACACCTCAAATATACCGTCCAAAATTTTGCGATGATTAATCTATGATGGAGTTAGACGATAATCGACTGACAATGAGAATGGAGATGCCTTGATGGTAAATTCACCAACGTCGAGGTTGGAGAGAATAGTACAGAGCAAGCTGACTATCTCGGCATCCGGTATCATAGGATCCCAGACGCCAACGATGTCCAAGTCCTGAACGTAGCCCTTTTCAGACGAAGAACAGAAAGTAAAAGAGAGGATACCGTACGGCCTGCATGAATTCCCGCATCCGGCCCTTGGACATAACTGGGCTATCCCGCCTGTACACCTTGCCAACTTGCCAGATCTTTCCCTGAACCGTCGCCCCAGACATAGCGATATATCGCGCGAGCGGAACCGTGTGGTCATACCTCAGCGCCAACTGCTCCCCACCCTGGTCCATCAAGTCGAAAATAAGTTTCTGATCCTCGCCATACTTTCCCGCGAGAATATCCTTCCTCTCAAACACAGGCGTATCCAGACAACTCCCTCCATACGTCGTAAACACGTCCTTTACTTTCCTCTCGATATGTTCGCGGCAGTACATTTCCGCAGGTCCATAGTCCCTTGTGCCCTATGTAAAAAGAAAAAATAACGAGAAGGCGCGCAATTGAGTATTCTCCGTTCCGAGATTTCAAAGCTGTGCTGTCCCACATTCGCAGGCAACAGCAACAGCAGTAACAATCTTCACCGACCTTGGCAGTTTTAAGTAGAAGTCGTTCCCGCTTCTTACCCTCGTCTCTGTCTGCGGGCGCTCCATTCTCAGCGGGATCATTGACCCTGGAGATCGCAGCAAACCTCCGTTTCAGCTCACCGAGCTCCCTCTTCGTAGCATCCAACCTGGCGGGATCGTTATTTTGAAGACGTAGTTCGTTCAGTAATGCCGTTTGCTTTGTGATTTCGGCGCTAAGAGCATCCGCAGTCGACATTTTGCGCAAAACGTCTCTAACAGGACGAGTGGTGGTAGATCGATAGGGAATCCGGAGTACACATCTCCAGAGCATATCAGAACAGGTAAATTAGGCAAGTGTCACGGAATGACTTGACTCGACGCGGACCCCAAACACCTCCTAGTCCCCATCTACTCACGAGTCTGACACGCAGGTTACCGTGACACCAGGTCTTTCTCAATCATGAGTTCTGCATAAATTACAAGTCCCATGGTACTGAGGTCAGAAGCCAAATGCAGCCCCCAACCGTGAGCCATTCAAAAACTACACTAGATGATTGCGAATCTGTCAAAACTACACGGAGAAACCGATAAAAATTCCCCTGATTATCGCCGATAGTCAAGGGAAAACAGGCGACCAGCACTTATAGTAGGAATAACGCAGAAGCCGCTGCAAACATGAGGAGTCCTCTGGGTCTTCGAGAAACATTTATGATCTCCTGCCCTCCACATTTGCTAGCTGCGCTCCGTACCAGAGACCGCATTTCTCACATTCCAGTGAGAAATTGACACGCGGGATCATTGAATGGTCCGACTCGAGTAATTATATTGACCCTAGTGATGTTGCTCCAAAGTGTCACACTGATTCTCTCGATCGTGAATAGTTTTCTCATCGTTGGAAAGCCCGGACGTCCATCTACCATTCATCGATGCAAGCTTACATGGTTTACATGTCATGTATTCACCAGTAAGCGGTCGGGGGGAGGTGCGCACATCAGCCGTCAACAATAAAATACTTGTAGTGTAAAGGACAATCATGTCTAGCTTCTAAACAGTGGAACGAACAAACGTGAGAATCTACTTGAACGCCTGGTATCATTATACGTTGATGCTTGTCTCTTTATGCAGTCATTATGTTACATTCGTTTAACGTAACCGTCTTGTTGAACATCCCTCGTATCGCGCCAGATACCTTCTGCATCCTTCTTGCGCACTGTGAAGCAGGCAATGCCAAGGTATTCGGTGATGTCCTTGATAACGAGCGTGCAGAATCTGGCGTACGCCAGAAAAGACACTGCGAGTGTTAGGTATATGAACACTGCCGTCCGCTTTGGGGTCGACTGTATGATAGGGGGCCTTGTAGCGGTGGTTTGAATGGGATTATAAACGAGGGAGTATAACACACCTGTCCAATAAATGGGGTAAATGGGCATCAAGCACACCCATAGCATTCCAGATCCATAACCAGTCCCAAACTGGAAAAGGCGAACTTGTGACGTGGCTCAAAATCATCTTCCCAACCTGATGGGCAAACTGTAATCCCCAAGCACACAGGAACGGAATGAACAACGGCGAATGAATGATTACGGAGTTGCGGAATGATGGGTTAAGCAGCCATAACGCTTGCAAGATCGCTGATACCACGAAGGGAAGGAGGGTGAGTAATGGTCGGATCCTCGATTTCCCTGATGCCTTCATGGCCTTGCGGACGTTTCTATAACTTATCCGCGAAATCAGATCCGGAACAACACCGCCAGTCCACAAAAAAATACCTGGATATTATGTTGAAAGCAAGACCAAATGCGGCAAATAACATGAAAGCCTCGTTCAAGTGGATGTTCGGCACCCTCTCCGCTACCCAAGGTATCATATCTAGGTGGGTAAAAGAGAGGACACCTTTGTCCCAGAAGGAGGGTCCTTCGTCCTCTCAGCATATCAGCGCCACAAGTAAGAAGTTTCCTTTACCGAATAAGCCAGAGATCGTGTAGATGGCTACAATCATGAGTATGCCTTCCACAGGTCCTGAGAAGGGTCCGAGATATAGTTGACCCGTGTAGTATTCCTCCCATGTCGTTAAATAGAAGTTCGCGAGTGTGGCAACTTGCGACGCGACGGTCCACCAGGACCGTCCCAAGTTTAAGGCTCTGGCAGCCAAGATGACCTCAAGCTGTAAGTCTTTAAGTCAAAGACAACAACTAAAAGTAAACACCGACATACCGTCGTATTGATCGCGTCACACCCTGATCAGTTCTTGTAAGCAACCAATCCGCGTAAGAACGCGATGACAGACCGTGATCGAACATTTCGCCAAGGGGTCCAGCCATGCCGGTACGCCGTGCTTGTTTTCTATACTGTAGGTTAGCGAAGGGAGCCAGCGAGGGAAAAAAACTTACCCATCAACAGCGTCAAAACTTTGATACAGGAAAAGCCCGATGGCCCATCTACGTTGCGGTGTAAGAGCACAGCATCACATCACAACGCAAATGCACATACGTGAAATAGACCCATCGGGGAGGTCCACCATGACCGTCTTTATCGGTATAATACAAAGGATCGTAAATCAGCAGCGTGAGAACGTTGGACACGACAATAGCAAGGCCAAGAAGGGTAATCTGAAACGAAAATTTAGTGACGCCCACTGAAAGTGATGGTCTGAGGACATCGTTCATACAGTATTAGGCGCGACGGAGAGTGGCCAGAGGGTAATAAACCAATTCCAGTACGGCGCAAGGATGTATCGCGACACCAGGGATCTGTCGAACAACGCATAATTAGCTGGACGCCAAGTACGGTAGATGCGTTCCACGTGCTCATCTACGCTTTTATAAGCATATTTCTTGAGGTTTCTTAAGGCCGATGGCGAGAGATAGGCCATAGCCCTCTAATAGTGTGGAGTTCGAAGAGAAGCAAGTAAGGAGAACTGGAGAGAGAAAGTGATCAAACACTGTCAAACGGCATAAGTGAAATGAAAGATTGCATGGAAGAGATGCTGTTCAAAAAACCAGTAACTCGTCGCACGTGCGTTATATCACGTGAAAATAACCCCTATCGAGTCTAACACGTCATCGAAATAAACTCCACGCTCGCCAACCGACCGTCGCGTTAGTCTCTTCACTGGTTGCCACACCTACTGTTACACGCAGCTACTTACTGGGCATCGCCTTATCAGATCACGACGTTTTTTCTGTCTCAAACTCAGCAGCTGTGAAGAGGCCGGCATAGCCACTCAGAACTGAGGAAGCACACAACGAGTTTAAAACTCAGACCCTATCGATGTTATCGACGAGCTGCTGTTCAAGTCGTTCCACCGACGATGTTACACTTACTTCCAGTGGAGATTGCTTTGCAGGTGGTTTCATATCTGCCGATTCAAACCTTGCACCGGATCGTCCAAGTGTCTCGTGCATGGTTTGACCTTATCGACGCGAATGAAAGTACTGTCTATCGCAACGCTGCCACCCTTCACCGTTTAGTGCAAGACGAGAATTGCGACGATCTAGCATCCCAAGCATCATGCCTGGAGACAAACTGGAAAGCATTTTGTTGGTTATACGCACGTCTTCCCAGCCATACGCTTATGATTTCTCCAGGTTGTCGTGAGTTCCAGATAGAATGGGGTTGGAGAGGGAAAGCCCCATCGTATGTCGAAGAACTCTCTGCGTCCGGGGCTAGCGTACATCGCATTAAAGTCGATGAGGATTCCGGATTAGTGATCACGACTTCCCAGAGGGGAGGTCTTTTGGTCACTAACTTGAAGGGCAATGCCCTCCTCTGGGGCCTTCCTCCTGTCAGCAAACACTTTCTTCCGTTTTCGTAAGGTGAAACCTCTGGGTCTGACGGTGTTTAACAGTCTCACGTTGTCATGTATGCTCACCTTGAATACGACCACGGCTACATTGTATTCAACCGACTCGACAATTGCAAGGAAGTCTGGCGCCGCGTTGTTGATGCAGACAACGAGGATCACTGTACCGAATCCCCTCCAGATGAAGATATGCTTTCGGCGTGGGCTCAAGGGACTTTTCGCTGGGATGCTTCGACTCGTCATGGCCATTTTAAGCCCTGGGCACTTCTTCACATGCCAGACCACGCTCGTTTCTTTCGCCTCTCTTATCAAACTTTACTGGCTTCTGCCGCAGAAAATGCTTACGTGTGGGACGTCTCACAGGGTCGCCTTATCGAAACCGTCTGCGACATTCAAAGACGGCACCGTGGTCGAACTCTGGGTCATATCCGTTACGTGGAAGTCAACGACAAGTACGCGTTCATATGTGGCTCAAATCAGCTCAGAATCTTTGAGAGGGGTGGTGGTGCATTAGTCTACGATCTCTCTCCGAGAAACCTCGCCCGGAAAATATGGAATATCCTCTCATCTGGCAAGCAACCTGCGCACAATTCCTCCATTGTGAAACGTCAAAAGCTTCAGCAATCGAATCTGACCGCAAGTTCAAGTGCGAATGACCAATTCATGGCAGGTTTGTTAGCCCCAACGTTGAATCACCTCAATTTGACCCAGCTCCTCTGCGTAGTACATGTTTCTGGAAACGGAAAAGATATTGTCGCGCTGACGATTTGTGGGGTACTCGTCATCATACCTGGGTTCCAGCGTCTTATTTCCGGAGAAGCCACCCTGTCAAACATTGCAGTACAACTCCGCTTCCCCCCAAGCGATCGCCGTCTCCAGGACACAGCAATATATCTCGCACTGAGTGAGAAAGATGGTAAGGTTGCTGCTGTTACGGTAAATTGGTTTCCTTCCTTGTTTCCACCTGATTGCTGAAGGTTTGGTTGCAGCGCCGAGGTCTCTACTTGGTGTCCCCCGATATTGAATTCAGCAACCTCACTACCGAGTGCCCTCCGCAACCAGGCGTTGTTGTTAGCCGTCTCACGAAATTTGAGGACATGCCGTTGTTGTCTTTCGTATCATGTCTCCAGATTACACGAACGAGCATTTATTTCAACTGGAAGCCAAACAGACAAGACGCCCATCCAAATAGGGGAGGCGGAAATAACGGGTATCCAATGTTGGGTGGTAGGCTGATAACGATCATGAGTACCGTGTATCGTGTAAGTTTTTAGCGTGTAGGCTTTTCCCTCAGATTTTTGTTTTGCAAGGTTTGGATTAGGGCTTGACGTTTATTACTCGTGTTGATTGACCAAAAACTATTATCTACTGAGCCTTCCTGAAACCAATATTCCAGGACGCGTAAGCAGTCCTGGTGATGTTCCAGGACCCGTGAGCAGTCCTGGTATGGGTAATGTTCTACAGGCACCGCCGTGACGGCCCGGAGGGCCGTTTTTATCCGTATGGAAGTTTGTAAAAAAAGTCACGTGCGCCGTTCATTTGAAATGGAGGTGCCGTGATATCACAACCGCGTATTGAACGTCTTCGCACCTGTGGCCATGAACGACATCCAGCGCGCAAGGGCGTTTTTGATGATTCTTGCTCCAGGTCCAAGTTATAAACATTGCCGAGGCTTACCATAGTGACCTCGAGAGCGATGATGCCAACTCGTCAGCGCACTGAGATGGACACACGTTGAGTTCACGATCAATACTAAGTCCTGATGGCAAGCGAGGGCGGGTGTGCAGTGTCGTGGCCACCTTCAATTCATCCTGGTCACTGCCGGCACGGTATGTGCGTGCTCTCACTCAGGGCATGATTCTTCTACTAGTGGAGCCCATAGACATTTCCAGGCACGAGCATCCACAACATTCGACTTTTCAACAACCCTACTTATTGGATGCGTAGATACGCAAAGACCACTTGCAGGCCTGATATCCATGACTAAGTGGATCCATTTTCATCATGTGATCCGACCTGCAGGTGGACCACCCGATTTTCATGTCATCGCCATTGCCCCTCACTGATCATCATTCTCTTCGTGCGCGGTATACTGGCGCGACTCTCACTACGGTCAGCTCTTCGGATCGCCGATTATAACTCCTGGGGAGGTCCGGAGTCCACTGAAAAACAACGTTGGCTTGCGGGCATCATCGATCGGTACGAAGCTCACATCCCACCAACTGACGCGTCCACATCACAGTCCCAGTTCATTGGGACCACTCCAGATACCCCTTAGTGCCTTACATTGACGAAATGCTACTCCAGATCATGACGGACGAATTTGAGTTGTCCTTGAGGACAGCAGCGCGTACGAAGTCGCGAGGGAAGTTATTAGGCTCTGGTTGGATGTGTGCAGCGGTCGAGATACCCTTGCGAAAGAGTGTGAAGGGCAAGTTGGGCGATATGTCCCGCCAGCAGAAGAGCGTGCGCGTAGTGGGGACGACTAGGAAGATAGCAGCGATGACGAAGGAGACGACAGTGATGTCGACATGGAGGGAGAAGTGGGGAACCACGAAGCCGTGCCGCAATTGCTGGATCATTCAAGGTATTGTCCGAGAGTTGATGAGCCTGAGATGGCTTTACTACGGTGCCTCGAGGGAATATCTGAAGCGTGCCATCTGCCGTTATATTTCTTGTCAGCCAGTGTCTAGGGTGTGCGCACCAACAGTAATGTCATTTGCTATTAGTAAGTCGCCAGAGGTATAGTCCTACGCGTATTCTGTTACAAACCTGCTATTCTATGTCCCCATGCGATGCTTAATGTCCGCGACCCGTAACAATTTAATCTCTGGGGAGGAGGACGTTGATTAGCTTGTATTCACGTACATTCAGACATTGTAACTACCTTCGTGATGCTTATTTGAACCAAAAGCTGCAATATCCAGCTGAGGTCGGTGAGGCCCGGGCTGCCCGGAAAGCCGGCATATTCAAATTGAAGGTTGTAAGAGATGACACCTCAGTACCTCACAGTCTGATCAGTTCAGGTAAGCAACCAATCCGCGTAAGAACGCGATGATGAACCATGATCCAACATTTCGCCAAAGGGTCCAGCCACGCCGATACGCCGTGCTTTCTATACCGTAGGCTAGCGAAGCGAACCAGTGAGGGTAAAAGAACTTATCCATCAAGAGCGTCAAGCTTTGATACAGGAAAAGCCCGGTGGCCCATCTACACTGCGGTGTAAGGGCACAGGCGTCACACCGCAACGCAAGTGCACATACGTGAAATAGACCCATCGGGGAAGTCCACCATGATCGTCTTTATTACAGAGGATCGTAACCGGCAGCGCGAGGAAGTTGGAAACGACAATAGCAAGGCCAAGCAGGGTGATTCGGAACGAAAATTTAGTGACGCCCTCTGAAAGTGATGGTTTGAAGATATTTAATATTCGTACAGTATTAGGCGCAACGAAGAGCGGCCAGAAAACAATAAACCAGCCAGTACGGCGCAATTGAAGGATGTATCGCGATACCAGGGATCTGTCATACAACGCGTAATTAGTACGGTAAATGCGTTCCACGTACTCATCTACACTTTATAAGCATATTTCTTGAGGCTTCAGTTATGGTCGATGGCGAGAGATAGGCCGTAACGCTCTAGCAGTATGGAGTTGGGAGAGAGAAGGTGATCAAACACTGTCAACTGGCATAAGTCAAATAAAAGATTCCACAGAAGAGATGCTGTTCAAAAAACAGTAACTCGTCGCAGGTCCGTCATCATGCCATGAAAATAACCCCTATCGAGTCTAACACATACCGTCACGTTAGTTTCTTCACCGGTGGGTGGTTGCCATACCTACTATATTTACACGCAGCTAGTGGAGCCGTTCTTCGTCTCATTTCAGTGCTTGGCCGTGTTCTGTCTATGGTTTCACCTATGTATTCCAGTTTTCTTCGTATGTGGCTTCCACGTTCTCGCTTCGGTTCTCTGCCTTTCGGTAGTAGTTGTATGGTTCTCGTCGTAGCGCTACCCTCGCACCTCTGTTCTGTATCTATCAACGCTGCCGTGGCTATACATACCTCATGGCCTATTTGCGTCCGGTCTCCCCACGAGTGCCTTGGCCCATTAGACGCAGCTAGTGGACATCGCCTAAGTTATCGGATCACAACGCTCTCTGTTTCAACAAGTGACTGACATAGCCACTTAGTGGTGGCACACAACGTGTTTAAAACTCCGACCACATCGATGTCATCGACGTTGCTGTTTTGGTCGTTCGACCGACGATGCTACATTTACTTCCAGTGGAGATTGCTTTGCAGGTGGTTTCATATCTGCCGATTCAAACCTTGCACCAGCTCGTTCAAGTCTCTCGTGCATGGCATGATCTTATCGCCGTGAATGAAAGTACTGTCTATCGCAACGCTGCCATCCTTCACCGTTTAGTGCAAGACGAGAATTGTGACAATTTGGTATCCCAAGCCTCGCGCCTGGAGATCAACTGGAAATCGTTTTGTTGGTCTTATGTACGTCTTCGTGGCAGGGTGCTTATGATTTCTCCAGGTCGTCGTGAGTTCCAGATAGAATGGGGTTGGAGAGGGAAAGCCCCATCATATGTCGAAGAACTCTCGGCGTCCGGGACTAGCGTACATCGCATTAAAGTCGATGAGGATTCTGGATTAGTGATCACGACTTCCCAGAGGGGAGGCCTCTTGGTCACTAACTTGAAGGGCAACGCCCCCCTCTGGGGTCTTCCTCCTGTCAGCAAACGCTTTCTTCCATTTTCGTAAAGTGAAACTTCTGGGTCTGACAGTGCTTGGCAGTCTCACGTTGTCGAAAGTGCCCACTGTGAATACGACCACGGGTACATCGTATTCAACCGACTCGACAACTGCAAGGAAGTCTGGCGCCGCGTGGTTGATGCAGACAACGAGGATCACTGTACCGAATCCCCCCCAGATGCAGATATGCTTTCGGCGTGGACTGAAGGGATCTCTCGCTGGGATGCTTCGACCCGTCATGGCCATTTTAAGCCCTGGGCACTTCTTCGCATGCCAGAACACACTCGAGCTTTTCGCCTATCTCATCTAACTTTACTGGCTTCTGCCACAGAAAATGCCTACTTGTGGGACGTCTCACAGGGTCGCCTTATTGAAACCATCTGCGACATTCAAAGATGGCACCATGATCAAACTCTTGGTCATATCCAATATGTGGAAGTTAATGACAAGTACGCGTTCATATGTGGTTCAAGTCAGCTCAGAATCTTTGAGAGGGGCGGCGGTGCATTAGTCTACGATCTCTCTCCGAAGAACCTCGTCCGAAAAGTATGGAATATTCTCTCATTTGACGAGCATCCTGCACCCAATTCCTCCATCGTGAAACGTCAAAAGTTGCAGCAATCGGATCTGACCACAAGTTCAAGTGCGGATGACCAATTCATGGCAGGTTCGTTAGTCCCAACGTTGAATTACCTCAATCTGACATAGCTCCTCTACGTAGTACATGTTTCTGGCAACGGAAAAGATATAGTCGCGCTGACGGTTTGTGGGGTGCTCATCATCGTACCTGGGTTCCAACGTCTTATTTCTGGAGAAGCCGTCCTGTCAAACATTGCCGTACAGCTCCGCTTCCCTCCGAACGTTGGCCATCTCCAGGATACGGCAATATATCTCGCACTGAGTGAGAAAGATGGTAAGGTTGCTGCTGCTATGGTGAATAGGTTTCCTTCCTTGTTTCCATCTGACTACTGAAGGCTTGGTTTGCAGTGCCGAGGTCTCTACTTGGTGTCCCCTGATATTGAATTCAGCAACATCACTACCGAGTGCCCTCCTCGACCGGGCGTCGTTGTTAGCCGTCTCACCAAATTTGAGGACATGAAACTGTTGTCTTTCGTATCATGTCTCCAGATTACACGAACGAGCATTTATTTCAACTGGAAGCCAAGCAGACCAGACACCCAGCTGAATAGGGGAGGCGGAAATAACGGATATCCAATGTTAGCTGGTGGGCCGATAGGGAATCCACCTATGAATATTCCGCCCCTGGTGGTACAGCCGCAAATGGGACCGCCAACGCACAACAATCAGCATCCCAATAATACCGCTGCTACTGCGTTCAATGACCACGATAACGAGGATGAAGCAGACGTTGGGGCCGGTGGATTTTTTGGTCACTCAGGCGACCTACCTCATCTTGAGCCGGCCACGTTTGAGCTTGACGAATACGACGAAGACGAAGAATACGAAGAGGAGGACGAGTATCATGAAGACTTCGATGCTGACTTCATGGATGAGTTTTTTGACGCGGAGGGTGGTCCTTTCGAGCACCCAATGCACGGTCATTGGAATCCGGTGATGGTCCATGTGGGTGAAGGTGACCCAGGTGAGTTGCCAGTGTTTCTTTGACCTTCATGCACTGATCCAGTGATCCCATGCAGACGGAGGAATGCATGTTCTCATAAACGAATGGTTCCTTCCCATGAACATGAGTACCGTGTATCGTGTAAGTTTTTAGCGTGTAGGCTTTTCCCTCAGGCTTTTTTTTGGCAAGGTTTGGATTAGGCTCGGTGTTTATGACTTGCGTTGATTGGCCAAAAATCACTATCTACTGGGTCTTCCTGAAACTCCAACATTCAAGTTAAAATGACATCTACCTTGTGTTCGCGGATCTCGAGTTAGCTCTCCCTGACAACACACCAGCACGATTCTCTTTTGCAGCCACTTGCTTAGCGGTCTAGGTCGAGCGCGTCGTTCGCCCTTCCTTCCTTACATGCATAGGTTTTTGGACACTTTGTTTCATGTTAGTCGCCCATAAGTGACGTATAGTGCGCTAGTGTCCGCTGCAAGCTGAGATACGATCTGTGCTCCCCAGTGCCGCTGGAATTTAATCTGCGATGTTCGCGTACTCTTGAATTTGGCTCCACCGGAAAGCAAACATCCTCTTAACCGAATATTATTACGTAATGTGATCCCGGCTTATAATAACAAGAGTATCCGGTCTTTCATGTTAAGTTATACATAGTGGTCCCTGTCAGTCGTCCTTCTGAAAGCAGAAGCGCTTGGACGAACAGGATCAAATCTCCGGGCGGTGGCGTTTACTTGTGGAGTGTTACTAAATTCCAGTGTCGGGTGATGCGATACCCGGCAGTCCAAGTTCCCCGGAAGCATAACGAGAGATCTCAAGAAGCATGTTATCAGACAAATGAGTTGTTTTCCATGGGTACTAATCCCATTAGCAGACACGATCCATTTTATTCCTCCGCCGTCGTTTCGGGGTGTTTAAGACAAAGTTGGAGCTTGAACCTTGAAGCTCGGCGCCTGCGGCGTGAGACCCTAGAAGTGACACAGACACATGGTCGGAAGCTTCATGATGCCCTGATGCGCCTGACCACGAGTTTGGAACCCAACAGTGCAATTGGCTGTTATTCGGGTCCCAAGAGAAGCCGGAAGCTTTTCATACAGATGTCGTCCTGTCACTCCGGCTTTATAAGTGAGCAGGTCACCCCCAAGGGGTCTCCTTCCCAACTGCCACCGACGTGCAGTCTGCAGCCAAGTAGTCATTGGCCATGTCAGACAGCGCTTTCTCGTCTCCACAGTCTCCCACTGCTGGTGGCTCGACCATCAAGATGTCGGAACCTTTGGACGATGTGATCCCTCCCGCTAACACCCGTCGCACTCTCGTGCTCTGTTTTGACGGTACAGGCGACCAGTTCGACACTGATGTGGGTGGTTGCCGTCCTTATCGAGTTACGCAACTCGTTGACTTCTGCTCATTACTAGAACTCGAACATCGTTCAGCTTTGCTCGATGTTGAAGAAGGATGACCCCTCTCAGCAAATGGTGTATTACCAGGTAGGCTTGCTCGCGTCTAAGCTGCGTCGACTGCAACTCATGACCGGCGCAACTTCAGGCTGGAATAGGTACCTACACTATCCCTCAAATAGCTACGCCCTTCTATGCCAAGTTATCCAAGACCATCGACATGATGGTAGGGAACAACCTCAATGCTCACGTTATGAGTATGTCACCGAATGTCTCCAATCCCTTCTCATCGTAGCGCTTAACGAACACGTGTTATTCTCCGCAGGTGGCTATGAGTTCTTGATGCAAAACTGCGAGTTTTTTCTCACATTTCTTGATTGGACGTGGGTGCTGATAACTGATATGTCCACTCCACAGATGAGGCAGGGGATAAGATATGCCTGTTTGGGTTCTCAAGAGGCGCTTATACTGCTCGAGCACTGGCCGGCATGTAAGGCTTTTATAATGCTTAACTCCGGAACACTTGCTCAGTCCCACCGCAGGCTCCATAAAGTCGGCCTCTTACCACGTGACAACCACCAGCAAGTTCCGTTTGCGTACAAAATGTACAGCAAGGACGATCAAGAAGGCTGGGAGCAGAGTACGGCGTTCAAGAAGGCATTTTCTATTGATGTTGATGTCGAATTTGTTGGGGTCTGGTGAGATCCGTGAACTAATTAGGACATGTGGTTCGGTTCCGCTAACTTGGGTACTTTGCATAGGGATACTGTTAACTCAGTAGGCATCATCCCTCGCAGGCTGCCTTTCACAAGGGCGAACAACAAGATTCGTTTCTTCCGGCATGCTCTCGCACTAGATGAGCACCGAGTGTATGTACTCGAGTGATGTTGACGTTATGCTGGTGCTCAGATATTTTGAACCTTATACAGGCGCTTCATGCCGAACTTCTATAATCGGTCCACAGATGCGGACAAGAAGTTGGGTGTCCAGAAAGGAGAAATGCCTCGAAGCGTCAAGAAGTTTAATTTCCATGTTCCCGACAAGTTTGTACACGACAAAAGCAGCTCGAACGGACACCATCAGGAATTGAGTCTTCAGGATTTGGAGCGCCGCTACACTGAGTCGATCTCGCAAACCGATTTCGATGAAGTATGGTTCGCAGGTTGTCACTGCGGTAAGTTCGAACAGTTTGGTAGTTAACACGGTCTTCAATCTCGTTTCAGACATCGGTGGTGGTTCCGTCGGGAACGGTACTCGAAACAGCCTAGCGCGTATCCCTCTCCGGTGGATGATTCGGGAGATTTTCAAAGCCGACGTGGGCATTCTCTTCCACCGCTCGATGTTTGAACAAATCGGCATGGATCCCTCAACATTGTACCCCCACGTTACTACCCGCCCACCCCCCATCTTCAACATCCCGGCAAAGGCCGACCCTAAGGTACCGTGCGATGATAATGATTTTGCGGCAATTCAGTGTGACCCCAATGGCAAATTTGTGAGCGAGGAGCTGGAGGATGTCAATGATGCTCTCAGCCCCATCTACGATCAACTCATGATTGCGCCGTACTGGTGGATACTTGAGGCGCTGCCACAAAAGCTGCACTACCAGAGAGACCAAGATGACTCCTGGACCAGAGATATCACGTGTGTAACTCCCATCTTCCGTCTAAGTGTCTGTGTACTAACCTGGCTTGAATCTTTCTTTCTCGTTCTGATATCAGAGTAAACATGGGTAAGGGGCGTCACGTCCCCAGGCGAGAAACCCTGAGGGTCCATCGAACGGTCCAGATACGGATGGAAGCGGACACACTGCGAGAAGGGAAGTATTGGCCGAAGGCGAAGATCAAGGTTGCACCTAAATGGGTGGATTAGTGGCTATTCCGAACGCGGAAGCAAGACAGGACTCTCAAGCACTTTGCGTGCCGCGCATTTCCCTTGCGAGTGGCCAAATTCTGCCTTGATTTTGTTGGTTAACAGTCTCGTACGGCTTTCCTCGGCCTTCTTACTCTGTACCATGCAACTTTATACCAACCTTGTAGTGTGACATTACACACTACTGGATATGTTTTAGTATTGGTAATTCTGTCTGGTTCGATTTTTGCTTCTGCTCGAGGTGTGATTTGTGATAGCACCCTTCGCGTTGCAAGGTTATGGTTGCCTTTATCCTAGTCATCTAATTGCACTGTCCTTCCCGCACCCTTTTTGCACGTGTTTCCATCATGATCACGAGGCTTTCGAGGCCAATGGAACTGTGGAGTAACCGCGAGTTACAGTAGTGCTGTTTTGCCCCTTTCGGGATGGCGTAATTGCAGACCGCGGAGCTGGCGCCTTGCCACAGCTCCACAATCTCAAATACATACAGGTAACGGAAGCAAAACGGAAGTACTTGCATTACTGTAAATGACGTTGACCAAACTGACGAGCGGCTGCATTTTGCATGCGCACTGTTGTCAGGAAACGATCCAGATCCCATCATTTGGTTATGTAGTTTGCCACGGGTTTCCTGTCTCTGCTCGTCTATTGAACTTACGGCCCGTCATGTGCACCCACGGAGTGTTGATTGATCGAAGCCACGCTGGATGGTTCAGCAAGGTAACAGTTGCAGTGCTCGCGATTCGTGAACTTCGGGTTGGCTTCTCCTAACAGTGCACTACGACGGTTGTCTGCAGGCGCGTAGCTGCCCATCCTGCCACCCCTATCTCTTGCGTAGGTTTCCGGGCGCCGGGGAATATTTATGGATCAGGATCTAGCCAATACTTGTGCAATGTTACTTATCCATACATAAGTGGGATAGTATAGTAGTGCCCGCACTGCGGACCAACACGTGACCTCCGCTTCCAGAGCGCCGCTGAGGTAACATTGGCCCTTTGTAACCACGGCCGAGTTTGGTTCCATCAGAACCCTGAGCCGTACACTTACTACTAATATTGTTTTGAATCCCCACTTGTGCATGATTAAATCTACGCACATCGTAAGGAGCCTCTATCAATCGCTGCTCTAACGGTCGAAGCGCCTGAACGTACACAATCAGAGTTCGGACAACATCTTTTCTGTGGAGTGTGTACTAATCTTTACCGCTCGGTGATGCAGTACTTAGCCGGGAGTCCGCATCCCCTAGGCAAGACGAGAAGGCTACTGCATCGCCTAATAAGTACCCGACTCTTGAGAATCGAGAATTGAGTTTGTTTTTCCATGTGTACTAGTCACATCGGCAAGTACGACTCATACCATTCCTTTCGGCGGTGGAGAAAGTGGAAACGACCGTCAGTCCTGAGACCCTAGGTGGCACACGGCAGGAAATCGCACGATGGGCGACTATAAGATTGAAACCTAATGGATAAGGTTCGTTTGCTCGAGAATTTGAATATTTTATTTGTGGATGCTCTAGCTGGAAATTTTTATCCTAGAGCCACTGCAATGTTTCACCAGCCCCACTGCAGAGTAATCGTGCTGACCTTGAGAATGCGTGTAAATCGGTACTTGCTAAGGGTGCCCCCCTCCTTTCCATTAGCATTGGTCAGGATCTTTACATCGATAACTGTCATGGCTGCGGGAACCTCATGCAGCCATCTGTGGTATCTTCAAGCTCCAAACCTGATTTTCTGGAAGTCAAAAGCTCCCTGGTGTTATTCGGGTCCCAAGAGAAGTCAGATGATTATCATACTGATATCATCCTGTCACCGGCTTCACATATTTACAGTAAGTGAACAGGTCATTCAGGGGTTTTTCCCCTACTGCCGCCAAAGGGCAGTCTCCAACCAGATAACTATCGACCATGTCAGATAACTCTTCGTCCCCACAGTCTCATAGCGCGTCACATGCCCCCGACGCTTATCCTGATACTCCAGATGTATTTCACTCTCCCACTGTTGATGGTAGTCCCACCATCAAGATGTCAGAATCTGATGACGTGATTCCCCCCACTCACGCCTGTCGCACTCTCGTGCTCTGTTTTGACGGCACAGATGGCCAGTTCGATGGTGATGCGGGTGGTCGCCATCTTGATAAACCTACATATGTTACTGACTTCTACTTACTACTAGAACTCGAACATTGTTCAGTTTTTCTTGATGCTGATAAAGGACGACTCCCGCCAGCAGATGGTGTATTACCAGGTAGGATTGTTCACGTTTCGAGCTGCTTTCATCACCACTCACGACCGGCACACACAAGACCGGGATAGGTACTTACACTATTCCTCAGATAGCTATGCCCTCCTATGCCAAGCTAACGCTGATATATCTGGATCCTCACCCAGACGCTTCATGCCGAGCTTCTGTAGTCAGCCTACGCAAGCAGACAACAAGTTAGGCATCCAGAAAGAAATGCCTCGAAGCGTCAACAAGTCTCACGGCTTGTCCCATTCCATGCGACCAGTCTCTACATGATAAAAGCAACTCGAATGGACACCATCACGAATCAACTTCTTGGGATCCAGAGTGTCTCTGCACCCAGCCGATCACGCAAACCGATGTCGATGAAGTATGGTTCGCAGGATGTCACTGCAGTAAGTTCAGCCTGCTTGGCAGTTATTCTATTCTTAAACGCCTGCAACTCCGATTTAGATGTCGGCGGCGGTTCTGTTAAGAATGGTACTCGGAACAGTTTAGCACGTATCCCTCTCCGGTGGATGATTCGGGAGATTTTCAAAGCTAATGTGGGCATTGTCTTCTACCGCTCGATGTTCCAACAGATCGGCATGGCCCCGTCAACATTGCTTTCCCCCTCTGATCCTCACCCACCAATCATCTTCAACAGCTCGAAAAAAAGCATCTATGACGTACCGGACCATGTCAATGGTAGAGCAGTCCAATGCGACCCTGCTGGAAAATGTGTGAGCGAGGAGGTAGAGGATCTCAATGATGCTCGCGCCCCCATGTGCGATCGACTCAAGCTTGCGCCGTTTGCGCCGTTCTGGTGGACACTTGAAGTACTTCCGCAAGTGCGGTACTACCTGAGAGAAAAAGACCACCAACACACCAAGGAGATCAAGTGTGTAACTTCCGTTGTCCATCTTCCGTCTAGTTGTCCGTTTATTGACCTGGATTTCTTTCTTTCTTTCTTTCTTTCTTTCTTCTCGCTTCCACATCAGAGTAAACATGGGTAGGGGACGCCGAGTGCCAAAACGAGAACCCCCGAGGGTACTCGAACAGTCCAGATACGGAAGAACGCGAAGGGCCTGCGAGAAGGGAAGTACATCCCGAGGGCGAAGATGACGACTGAACCTGTATGGGTGGACTAATGGTTGTGCCGAACACCGGAGCGAAGTAGGTTTCTTAATGC
This sequence comes from Pisolithus thermaeus, assembly GCA_024663475.1. Lineage (NCBI taxonomy): Eukaryota > Fungi > Basidiomycota > Agaricomycetes > Boletales > Pisolithaceae > Pisolithus > Pisolithus thermaeus. The sequence goes on from JANFAF010000056.1 coordinate 83,543, forward strand.
TTGTGCGCTTTGTGTCTCCAAGCTTTACCCCGATTTTCCTGATTACTAGCCTTTTCTCGTACGTTTCTACCTCCTGTTCTGGCCTTCTCACTCTGTAGCATGCAAATCATACCAAACTTGTAGTGGCACACTACACACTGCTACCTACGCTTTGGCATTACCACAATACGATATGTTTTGGTATTGCTCTTTTACAATTTAGACTTCTGTCTGCGCTCGGTGGTGTGACATATAATACACGTTAAGACACATCACGGCGTTATGACGCTGCATCTGTAGCATAAACAAACAGAAAATAAATAATAAATATGGGTGGCGCGCAACTTTCGCATATGGCAACCTCGCGCAACCTTTCACCTATAACCTGTTACCTTCGTATTATCACAGTATGTAATACATCCAACCATTCTACCTTGTGCAATGTGCCTGGGCATATGTACATTATATGAAGAAACCGAGAATGCTCTCGGAACCACTGACTATGTGATAAATTTGAGACGACTTGATGGACCAAAAAAAAGTTGCGCGCCACCCATATTTATTTTCTGTTTGTTTATGCTACAGCTGCAGCGTCATAGCGCTTGGACTCCGTGGTACTCGGTCAGAATTCGGGTCAGCATCTTATCCGTGGAGTGTGCACTGATCTTCACCGTTCAGTGGTTCAGCTAAGCAGACTTAAATACAGAATAATGTTGCCTACCGTCGCAGGTGAGCTTGGTTGCCATCCAAGTCTGGACACAAGGTTCGTTCAATCATTTGTCCAAACTTGAGCAAACCCTGGCGACAATGATCACCACGAATACTGCAGCGTTCGTGTTACCACTCACATACACCTCTCCCGTCTTCCGAATGTAGTCCAAGACCTAGATGGGTGTCAAATGCTGTTGATGGAGATGAGAGAAAACTTGCCTCTGATAATAGTTTGTGAACTTCCAAAGAGATTGCACGCCAACAGAACTCCAAGATCTGATGACACAAAAACTATCAGTTTCAATAGAAAGGAGCCAGATTTTTTCCTTGCCATTCCTGCGATGTCTTCCTCCAGCGCTCGTTGTTCGTCTTCGTCTTCCGTTGCATCGAGTTTCATTCGGAGTGTGTTTATATCTTCCAACACAGAAGTAGCGTCGAGTTGCCTGTAAACTGTCGAGGACCTGGAATACTAAACACGAATAATATGGTACTGACCCGTGGTAATCAACGCATCTAAGACCAGGACACGATGAATTGCAACAAGGAACATCCGAGTAGAAAACTCACGAGTGCCCACATGTGAACGCCATACCGATGTGCCGAAGTAACTTTGTGGCTGGTATTAGCTCGACTCTTTTTGGCCGGCAGGAATCCTTACACCAGCACCCAGAGTTTGCGATATGGACCTCATATCGTGCTCCATTTTTTGCTTTTTAGTAGAGTGCGAGAGAGACGTGAGATACCACATGCCAAGAGTCTGGCATTCCTTGCGTATATGAGGTAACACTCCTTCAAGGTGTGGATCCCGTATAGGTATCGACCGTCTTTTGAATTTACGCATCGTCGCCAGAGCACCCTGCAGCAATTTCGACGAGCGTGATTGTAAACCATCTTCAAAATAGATAATTTAGGTTGGCAAACGAGCATGTTTAGTCCAACAAGCTAACCTCCTGCCACCCCAGAACCGTCAGCGACTGACTCAGTTCCCACCATGAAGGAGAGCTTTTTGAAGAACGTTATCTCGCCAATCTATATATATTTCGAGGTCCTAAGCGGGCTGAGTTTTCGAAAGAATGACAGCGTACATAGTTATTCAGGTGTTCAAGTGCAAACATGTCTGAGAAGAACTTGGTTGCTTCATCCGCCACCTGTTTATTGTGTTGTCATAGTAAGTGCGGCCGTAGATTTCATGCGGTTGTCTACTGTACCCCATGACTGCGGACATCTTCGGTCCCCGTAGGCTGATGCTGCAAGTCATGTGATCACTGATCAATCACTCAGGTAAAGATTGTAAGAGGAGCGTACCATATTCACTATGGCGTAAAAGTGCTTCCTAACCTCCGGGACATATCATCAGAGACATCACACAGTACTCTGCAGTGAGCTCACCGGATATCCTCAAATTGTTCCCTTCTCTCCATGCAAGCCGTCCCTCCCTGCCAAGCCCGCTGACTTGTTCCATCCGGATCACGCTGAGGTGCACTGTTGATCTGCAGTCACATGAACAGTTGGCACCACATACGCATATCGATAAAAGAACTAACCGTCCACCGGTGCGATGCAACGCAACAACCAGGACATTGTTTGATATCAACCGTCACGTTGGAATTGTATCTGCCGGGTTTTCCCCAGACAACCGTTGCGGCCCAGATGGATCGGGGAAGATGGGCGTGCTTGATGAAGTTCTCACTGGGGGAGTTGGGCATCCTCTCGGCATGTTGTGCGCTTGCATTCCACATTGCATCATACGCTCTCTCAGCAAAGCTCAGCCATGGTTTGTGGTCGTCCTGCTCATCACAGATGACATGAACCCATTCTCGACCAAAGTATTTCCCGAGCCCAACCGCAAAGCGAGATTGGGTACTATAGTTGACATATACTGTGACGATGAGATCTGCACGCGACGAAAGGGTAATAACGTTGCCCGTCGTCCCCCGAGGGAAAGTTCCGCAAGGCACGAAACCATGATATGAGACACTCGTGTCAATGAGTGTAAGGCCACAGTGCCATGGATCGGCAACTTGATGATGTGTAAGATAGAGTGCCATGAACTCTGGAGGCGTCTTTGCAACCTCCCCTTGGCTAAAAGCCCTGTCAAAGCTAGATCCGCGGCTGGCTAAATCGAGTGTGATTAGATTCCCATAATTGTCGCTACATGCCAGTATGGCCCTGAAGACGGGCGGGGAGTCGGGATGAGGTATCCGCATAACGGGCAAGCAAATCTGGATACCTGCATTCGTAGCGACGAACACAGAGAGTTGTTGGGCAGCTTTGCGCAATTTGGATTCATTCCCGAGGTTGCCGAGTTCGTGTTTCTCGATATACTTGATCAGGTAGTCGACAAAAGCGTCGGATTCCACCTTCTGGATGTTGTGGCAAGTCCCAAAGTAGCTCGGGTCGTCTGCCAGGACGCTGCCATATCGCGGCGCCTTTACGGTGGGATTCCATGCAAATATGCTGTAGTCGTTGGATTCTCGGATGATTTCCAACTGCAGTCGCCGGAATGCTTTCTCCCCCTCCCCATACAACATCGGCATACTCACCCCAAACAATCCCAACAACGAATATGCCCGATCCTCCACTCGTGTTGTCTTTCGGGCAGCTGCCCACGACATTATTTGGGCAACGCTGGGAGATGAGGATACCAGACCGTCCTTTAAGACGCCGTAAGGAATTTGTGTGATTTTCTCCAACCTCAGCGCCAGACTACTTTTGTCGCCGATGGACACCCAGTCCTTGTTGAAGAACTGGACTTCTTTCGGGGAAATGAGTTCTTGGAGTGTCCAACCCCGCAGGAACCACTCTGGCCAACCGTTGGAAGAATTGAACTTGCTATGGTCCGGTCGAGCAGGAAAGGCCGACTCGTCAAGGTCGTGGAGGTATGCATAGCACACCTGCGCGTCTCGGTACCACTGATACATCGAATTGATGGCTTCCGATAGCTCAGCGCTACTTTGCTTGTTGATACAGCACGTATCAACCCACAACAACCCGTGGCCATCCCTCATGGCTTGCTGGCAACTCCTGATGATCTTCTTGTAGCCGTCACGGTGTCGGACTTCCTCCCTGTCACCCTCGTCCATCTTCATGAGCCCGGTCACCTCTTCATAACTGACCTCGGCCCCCCAGCGATGTGATAGTATTGCATAGCTTGCACTCTTGTGATCGAGTTCTTTCAGGACCTCGGCGCTGGGTCTAGCTCGTTGGATGTCTTTTTCCCGGTCGAGCATAGCATTTACATCCAATAGCCGCATCCTAGACAAAAAGCTCAGCACTGGATCAGCAGTTAGCTTGGGCCTTGCACGTACTTCTTGAGACTATAAGCTTGTGGTTCTCCACGTGCGGAGGGTAGCTTTTATGCTGCAGGGCGAAGGGCGACGGAAAGTTTGAAACAGACAAGCACGATCCACGTTACAGGGCGTGAGTAGAACAGGTTATTCAATCGGCAGCCTGGCATGTCATGCACGTCAATGCATGTCAAGAGGCGGTTGAATACTGTAAAAATACTCGGTACATATAAATGTATCTCACCGGGTTCGACTATCAGGATGTCGACGACTCTGAATGAAACGATTCCCCCCGTGCGCGTCTGCCGCACTCTGGTGCTCTGCTTTGATGGCACAAGCAACCAGTTCTATGATGATGTGAGTGGTCGTCATCTTGCTCATCTCGCAAAAATTGGTGATCTCCACTCACTGCTAGAACTCGAATGTCCTTCAGTTATTCAATATGCTGAAGAAGGAGGACCCTTCTCAGCAAATTGTGTACTACCAGGTGGGCTTGGCCAGATTCGAACCGCGTTCATTGTCATTCACGACTCGACGGGCACAACAGAAGGCCAGGACAGGTACTTCCATCGTCCCTCAATTAGCTACGCCCTTCTTGGTCAAGTGGAAGAACCCCGATCCTCACGTTTTGGGTATGCCGCCATGTCTCCGCGTCTCTCCGTTGCCCCGACACTAAAGAACACTTCGACAGGCGGATATGAGTTCTTGATGCAAAACTGTAAGTATCTCCTACACCTCTCGATGACTCCGACATTGCTACGTCAACTCCACAGATGAGGCGGGGAATAAGATATGTCTGTTTGGATTCTCGAAAGGCGCCTATACTGTGCGCGCGTTGGCCGGCATGTAAGACTCGAGCCGTTGTATGCCACACTGCAACTTGCTTAGCCCCGCTGCAGGCTTCACAAAGTGGGCCTTCTACCACGCTGCAATTACCAGCATGTTCTGTCCGCATACAAAATGTATAGCATGGATGATCCAGAAAGCTGGAAGTTGAGCGCGGGTTTCAAGAAGGCATTTTCTATCGACGTTGATGTTGAATTCATCGGGGTCTGGTAAGCTTCACGAACAAATTGGGGCCTATGGTTTGGTTCTACTGACTTGGGTACTTTGGGTACCCTGGATAGGGATACTGTTAACTCGGTGGGCATCAATCCTCGCAGACTGCCTTTCACCAGTTCGAACAGCAGCATTCGCGTCTTCAGGCAGGCCCTCGCTCTTGATGAACGCCGAGTGTACGTTCTTGAATGGTATCTAGGATGTGCCAATACTAAAATATCGGAACCATCCTGTAGGGGCTTTACCCCGATCCATTTCCATAGACCTATAGCAACGGACAATGAGCTCGGTATCAAGGATGGAGAAATTCCTTGGAGCCAAAAGAGGCTTCCTGTCACTTACGACAAGCATCTACACGATGAAAGTAACACGGACAGACACCATGAAGCAGGTCTTCACGATTTGGAGCGTCACTACACCCAGTCGTCCAAACAAACCGATTCCGATGAAGTCTGGTTCGCAGGATGTCACAGCGGCAAGTTCAAACAATTCAGTGATTATTACGTTCTTAACTCTCGCAAACGACTTTAGACGTAGGAGGCGGTTCCGTCGCGAGTGATACTCGGTATAGTCTGGCACGTATCCCTCTCCGGTGGATGATTCGAGAGATTTTCAAAGCCGACGTGGGCATTCTTTTCCACCGCTCGATGTTTCAACGGATTGGTATGGACCCCTCAACATTGTACCCCCATGTGATCCTCCGTCCACCAGCCATCCCGATGCATGGTCACAGTGACCGTGATGTCAAATTCGTGAGCGAAGAAGTAGAGGATCTTAATGATGCACTCAGCCCCATCAACGACCAACTTATGGTTGCGCCGTACTGGTGGATACTCGAAGTACTGCCGCTAAAGTTGCGATACCAGCGAAGGGCAGATGGCGCTTGGGTACAGTACATCAGGTGTGTAATTCCCATCTATCGTCTAGGAGTCCACTTGCTGAACTGGCTTTTATTCTATGTCAATCCGACGTCAGCGTACACATGGGTAGAGGACGCCTTATCCCCATACGCGAACCCCTGAGGATACATCGAACGGTCAAGACACGAATGGAAACGAAATACTCCCCGAAGGCGAGGATCAAGGCCGAACCTCAATGGGTAGATTAGTAGTTACGTCAAGCACGGAAACACGGCAGGACCCTAGTTTCAAGTACTTCACGTCCCTACAGAGTCATCGCAACGTTATATACCTGGTAACTACTCGTCCCGTACGGCCCTCGCCGACCTTCTCACTCTGCACCTGCAATGTCATATCAATCTTGCTGTGCAATGCTACATCCTATGGTCCACTAGTACTTGTACGCGGTAACCATGGCGCGTTCATTCCTGCCTCTCTTTCCAGCTGCTTGTACGTGTTCGTCTCTGGCGGTGCTGCTACATTCCCAAGGCCTCCAAGGTCACCGGTCAAGTCCAATGGAATGTCGCAGAACCATGGTCCATGTGGAGTTTTATCGGTTTCAGGCGATATGATATTGCTAGCCGCACGAGGTAACACCGCAGGTGCCAGCAGCCCCACAATTTGCGCTTCTCACCAGAGGGAGTAAATAGCTTTAGCCCAGTTAACCGGACGTGTGGTGACCGGTGATCCTTGTGTAAGTGCAAAAATGGGAAGTAAGTGTGTACGTATGCTCCATGCAGACATTTGCTCTTTGGAGGAAGATTTTGGTCCCCTCGCTCGGCTATGTACCTGTCATTCCCTTTGCCCCTCCTGGATGTTTGCTTTACCTCACTGCAAGTGGTTGGTTGATTTATGTACTATCTTCTATGGCTCACGTTGTTGTCTGTCTAACACGTAGACGCCTACGATATCACACCCGGTTCACGCTCTGTCTCTCTCACGTAGGGGCGGGTTCCAGTGCCATTTCAAACGTATCAAACCCCACCCCGCTTATTGAGTTTATAACTCGACATTGATGCCACTGAGGCAAATGGGCATTTCATTCGATTTCGCTCCCGATCGAATTCTGACAAAGTACCATCCAACCGAAGTAGGCGGACCAAACCCCCATAGGTGCACCCCTGGTTGACACTAACTTCCATAAAAAATTCAGCCTTCACATTTTCCACCATAAATTCCCCATTCTTACATACATATCGACAGCCACGTTGTCTCTGCACATGTATGCAACCAGGTTACGCAAGCTCCAAGTTGCTCACGTTCACCATTGCCACCATGTTTAGCCTTGCCCGATGGCCATCACCGAGGGAGCACCTGTCACACAAGCGATGGAGCAACCCTCCGTGTTGCACGACCTCTCTGCTCGGGCATCCACATACAGTATCAATCTCAACGGTCGTATTCGTCGTAGCTTGAGCGGGAATCCTTCGCGAGGCAGTACTGCCAGTGTATACCATGGTACTTTGATTCCAGACGGAACCGAAATGGCAATCAAAACCTTCCACGGCACAGTGTTGGGGAGTGAGGCTGAATTGAAGGTACTGACAGGATTTCGGGGGTCATCACAGCTCGAACTGAACGTTTCCAATTTAGTATGTTTTTCGGGAGGTGCATGTGTGGTCGAAGCTACGCCACGAGAACATCGTTCGCATACTCGGGATCTCTACGGAATTTGATTCCGCAATTTCGACAGTGTCTGAATGGATGCCGATGGGAGATGCACACAGTTTTGTCCAAAACACAGAAAATGATCCGAGGCCGCTAGTGAGTCAAGGGAAGGAAGTGTCGTTCACCTTCGCACTACTCAATGTAACCATTAGCTTGAAGACATCGCAAGTGGATTATACTATCTTCACAGTCATGAGTTGGGCCCAGTAGTTCATGGAGATCTAAAGGGCGTGAGCGTGTTTGGTTTATAATTGTTGCAGTTGAGATATTTTTCGACAGTTAAATGTACTGGTGTCCAGCGACCGCCGGGCAGTACTGAGTGACTTCGGTCTTACCACCCTGAGCGTATCCACCTTCAACATGACCGTCGATGCCATCCGTGGAGGCTCGTACCATTAGACAGCCCCAGAGCCTCTAGATGATTGTTCTGCATCAAAGGAAAGCGATGTGCGGGCGTTCGGGATGACGGCTCTGGTGTGCCCTCTGATTTGTCTCTTTGTGTAACACACTCATCGTATGCCCGGGAGTTGTTCACTCGAGCAGTGCCTTTTCCTGATTGTCGAAATCCAGCGAATGTGCTCGGCAGGTTAGTGAAGGGGAAACTACCGACTCGCCCTACTGGACAGTCAACTCAATTTCACCTGTCGGATGCATGGTGGAAGATTTGTACCTCATGCTGGAGACGCGATCCTTCATCGCGTCCCACGATGAAGGACGTCATAGAGAAAATCAAAACTGCCACCGTCCGTACTTTACGCTTTCACCAAGTTCCCTGTGCCTTGACTGCGTTTCTGCACTGCCAAACCGACCCTGCCATGACCTCCCTCGGACCCTCTGCACCTGTACGCCCAATCTCAAAAGAGGCAGGGGGCCACCCAATATCAGGGTGAGTCGGAATCTCTGATACGCCTGTATATCAGTATACTAACTCGACGTATCTGTTTTGCTTTACTTTCTTGTGTCGTTGCCGCTCATGTGGACTTCTTGTACTACTTCTGTTGACACGAAGCTCGCGATCGTTAGAAGTGATACTACGACAGGTGAGATGTCAGAAAGCAGACATAACATTCGCAGAATACAAATAATTAATCATGCTATTGTGGTTGTCGGGCGCACGGGGGTGGGCGTAAGCTCCCTCGTGAACCTCCTGGCCGGTTGCCCTGTGTCGCGAAGGAGTCCAGATGACATATGGCACACGACAGGTCCGGGAGCATCCCACGTCAATCGGCGAGAGAATGTTTCCGTGTACGAGATACCGGGTTTCGGTAGAAACATCAGGGATGATACCCTCATCAGATCCGTCCGATCATTGCATGCTCATCGTGGAATCGATCTCGTACTCTACTGCATTCGACCAGTGGGGGAGACTCTTATGCCGCAGGCTTTCAGACTACTGCGGCAGAACCCGCAAGGAGTACCCTTTGTGGCGGTTGTGACGGGGTTGGAACAGCCTGGGATGATGGAGAAGTGGTGGTCCACACCTTCCGAGGAAGGTAAACCCACGAACGAGTTCATGTTGAAGGAACTCGGAATGACCTTTCAAGACTACGTTTGTGTAACGACTCTGCCGGAGGCAAGGAGGGTGCAAAGGTACAGGGTACCGTTGGATTCCTTGGAAGACTCGTGGCGGGGCTCATGTAGAAGAAGAGCCGTAATTTGGACAATCGATTGGGGTTGCCGCTACGGTGTGTATCCCCTAATTACTGCTAGCCTTGTACGATATTTTCCGATTGTCATAAAATAACTTGCAATTTGGTGAAATACGTCGATGGCACAAAGACGACTTCACCAGACAGACCGGCTTCTAGATGATTACCCTGTGGCCATGGCCAGTGATTTGCGGGCATTTGAGATGATGGCTCTGGTATATCTTCCGATGTCCCTTCACACCAAGTATTCTTTCCCCCATCCTTGTCAAGACCAGTTCTCCTTATCACTAGTCAACCCAGGTGGGCTCAACCTTGAGTTTCGCCTTGGGCTGATACTTCTCCTGCAAGGCCTCTGCTTCCATCCGTATTTTGACCGTCCGATGCAGATAAACGCCTGAGGCCTGTCTTGGAACGTTGCGACCTTTTCCCCTATTTACACTGATGTTATACGGATAAAAAGTAGTGAGTTTTAGTATGGGTAAGTTCACGAAAAGAAAAAAAATAACGTGGCGGACCTGATCTTCGTCACCCAAGCGTTGTCCTGATCTCTCTGATATCGTATCTGTTGTGGAAAACCCTCAAGTATCCACCAGGCAGGCCTCGCCTTGAGCCTGTCGTGTATGTCGGCTAACGCATCGGCGAGATCCTCTTGCTCCTCGCTCACAAAACCGGTGTCTTTGATATCCGGACTTAACAATTCCCCTTCGAGTTTGTGCGATGAAAGCGAACTCGTCGACGTGCTTGTCAGGGCTGGTGGGCGTTGCCACACGTGAGGGTACAGTGTTTTAGGGTTCATCCCAATTTTCCGGAATTCGCACCGATGGAACAGGATGCCAGTCCTGGCTTTAAAGCACTCCCTGATCATCCACCGCAGAGAGATACGTGATAGGCAATGCCGGGTGCCGTTCTCCACGGCCCCACCTCCTACGTCTAAAGTTCCGAGGAAAATCAGCATTACGACTAATTTGTTGTGAGGCCAAAATACGCACCACGATGACAGCCCGCAAACCACACTTCCTGGACGTCGGTGGGGGTCATAGGTTGCGAGAAGCGCTGTTCCAGTTCCTCGCATCCGTGGTGATGTGCATTCGGATCGCTCTTTTCGCGATGCGAGATGTGAAGAGTGTAAGATTTCTTCTCGCATGCATGCGGCGTCTCGCTTTTACGAACTTCTTGCTCGTCATTGTTCGTATCTGGTAGTTGATGACAGAAACTAGGAATAAATCGCCTGTATAGGAAGATGGAAACTCCGTTGGAGAACTGAAGAACGATACAAATTACATACACTCGGTGTTCGTCAAGTGAGAGTGCATGCCTGAAGTAGCGAATTTTGTTATTCGCCCTCGTGAACGGCAATCTACGCGGTATGATGCCCACAGAATTAACCGTGTCCCTGAGAGGTTCAAGAGCACCAAGGTCAACGACGGCGGACTACATGCAACAACACCAAACTCACCAAACGCCGACAAATTCGACATTGACGTCTATCGAAAAGGCGTTTTTGAACTCACGACTCTGCTTCCACCCTTCCCCGTCATCTTGACTATACATCTTGTACGCAAACGGGACCTGCTGGTGATTGGATCGTGGCAGAAGACCTACTTTATGGAGCCTAGGCTGGGTTAACGAAATACCCCTGGGGTGCGCCGCACCAGACTCTTACATGCCAGCTAGAGCGCGAGCCGTGTAGGCCCCACTAGAGAATCCGAAAAGACATATCCTATCGCCTGCCTGGTCTGTAAACAAGTTCACAGTACGTCAGTCCCAGCATCGGGTGAGGAAGAAAGAAGAGACGTGCAGCTCTGCATTAAAAACTCGTAGCCATCTGCAGACCCGAAGAAACGCGTGTTCATCAATGTCGGAAATGAAATGTGAATGCGAACACATTGACTACGCACCCATCACATGTGCATCAAAATGTGCTCCAACCATCATGTCGATGATATTGGATAACTTAGGGACAGTACTTGTGCCCATCCCAGCCTATCCGCGGAACCTGGCCGTTAAAGGCAGAAGGCACGGTTAAGCACAATGAACATACGTGGTAGTATACCATCTGGTTTTTGGGACTGTCCTTCTTCAACATTGTGAAAAACTGCCCGACGTTCGAGTTCTGAAGACAGACACGAGCAAGTCCATGGTTCGCCAACCAAATTAGGACAAAAAATTACTTACCATCGTATTGAACTCGGAGCCAGTCCCGTCGAAGCAGAGAACGAGAGTACGATAGTCATGAGCAGGAGGTATCACGTCTTCCAGGTATTCTGGCTCCCGCAGAGTCGAATCTAATGGGCCGGCGGCATGAAGCGCAGCAAGGCCAGCAGGCTGAGCCCTATGAGCTGGAGGAGGGTGAAGAGTCCGCGAAGGAAACGGCGTCTCTGACATGGAAAGGCGTGCAACTGGGTTGCAGAGAAAGACCACATCATTAGAATCCACTCAATCTTATAATCGCGAAGGCCGGGTGGCAGAAATAAAAGTATTAAAAACACCTTACCGCTTGCCGATTAGATAAAAGAAGTCACCTGGACACGAGAGGACCAGCGCTTCCGCTCTGATGGAATACATACTGGTGACAGGAGTTTAGCGCTCACACTGAACTCTGACACCACCCCGAGGAAATCCCCATCAGCAGGACTTCGCATCAGGAGCTTGCACTAGCTAAATATCCACACGCTTCAGTCGTCGCAAGAACTAGGTATCCTGGAGCTGGGGAGCATGGAGAAATGGGCGTCGGACGTACCGCTCGCTAGCAGGGCTTCTTGAGCGTTTGAGAGGCACATGTTCAGGGTCCACGCCTCCCAGCATGACCCAGACTCACGAGTCATTACTCCGCTGAACCTATCACAACCGTCGACTCGATGGGATCCCAAATGAGTATGGTCATTGGCCAGAGCACTCAAACTATTTGATATGGACAACGTCGGGTCCGTAATTCGGTAGCTTCCTGGAAAAACCTTATGGAAAGGGGACCTCTCTTTGCGCGCGAGCTATAGGTGCGGACGGTCATCCAAATGTAACACCGATTTTTCGTTTCTGCGGCGAATCGGGAGGTAGGAGGGGGGGGGGAACTCAATCATAAGCTTGCCAACGAATCTTAGTCCCTGTACACGTGTTGAGGTAAACATGCGTTTTACTGACCTGATTAGCTGGAGTTTCAACATATGAAAGAACACATCGCCACGTATGAATATATGAATGCTCACGCCGATGTGATCGGCTCTATCATTGGCTCGTGTGCAACACGAAGCACAATCACCAACCACAAACTTCCCCGCACTCTCGACTCGGATATAAAAAAGCACGAATACTCGTTCATCCGGGCATCCCACGAATGGTAGCGGCTAGCGAATCGATGTCTGCATTGGCCTACAGGTACCATAAATACACAGCCGATACAAAGATGTTTGCCTCTACATCTCCCGTACTGGAGTCAACTCCTAGCGCGATCGACAGAACGGGCCACAAAAGAGAAACAGAACAGAAGTGGAGCCACACTTCAGAGAATCCGATTCGTACAAACTAAAAGAAATGCAAAGGCTTATCGTAATACAATAGGAAAGGTGGCACGGGCACAAGAAACAAATAGGAGACGTTGGTGAAACGTGGTCGCCTTCGGATAAGTTCCGGGGGAACGCCACTTAAGACCTCTCGCCTCTGAGACGGCGAGCCAAGGCAAGGTCCTTGGGTTGACTGTGAACGAGTAGTCAGTAACGTAGTCTACGGATCGGCGAAGGGCACAGAAAACAAGCGGAACGAGACATACATGGTAACACCTGGAGAAAAAAGCGGTGCGTGTGAGTTTTGAGTCTACGCACAGTAAGAAGGTGACTCACGCTTGGCATGGATGGCGGCCAAGTTCGTGTCTTCGAAGAGTGAGACGAGGTAAGCTTCAGCGGCCTCCTGCAGTGCCATGACGGCGGAGGACTGAAAGCGCAAGTCGGTCTGTAGAGGAGGTCAATGTCATACGAAGGGGAGCCAAGGAAGAGAAGAGGGGAGACAAACCTTGAAGTCCTGTGCGATCTCACGCACGAGCCGCTGGAAGGGGAGCTTCCTGATCAGCAGCTCGGTGGACTTTTGGTACCTTCTGATTTCACGAAGGGCGACAGTTCCAGGACGAAAGCGATGGGGCTTCTTCACACCACCAGTGGGGGCCTAACGATACCAACCGCCAGCGGTCAGCTGCCACGTTACTGGAAGTGAAGAGGGGACCTACTGTCGCAGCAGTCTTCCTGGCAGCCTTGGTGGCAAGTTGTTTACGAGGGGCTTTGCCTAGAAGCGGTGTTGATTAGCCATGACGGGTTGTTGGAGTAAGTCGCGCTTATCTCACCTCCGGTAGTCTTACGGGCGGTTTGCTACAAGGGGTTGGTATTACTAAAAAATTTTAAAGTAACATCCCAGACGATGCATTACCTTGGTACGAGCCATCGAAAGATGTAATTACAAGGGTAAAAGTTGATTTGTGTTGTGTTGTGATGAGCGACGACGACAAAGACGGTGTCGGTTTGTGTGGTGGTTGCAGAGAAGGGGGCAAACGGGGGCGAGTTCTGTTGATTCAGCACTCCGAAGATTCAAATTCCCACGCCTTTCTGAGGTCGAAATCTGCGCACTGACCCTCGGAAGATTCAGCGGGCTAGCCCCAGTGAACATATTCGTCCCCATCCACATCACACTAGCTCTACGTTTTTTTACACCAATAAAATATACATCATGTACTGTTCGCGGCGACGACATATACGTTGTCTCGTGAACGACAGTTTTCTACGCTGTGGGTGATCGATGCTGTACAAAGTATCTTATGTCGCATCGTCGGTGGCGCAGCTCGTCGAGTCATGACTTCAGTATTGCATCATAAAATGTCCTCCGAGTCCCTTCAAAAGGCTCGGCTTTCTCCCCCGTTTCTTCCCCTGCTCGTGTGGCCGACATGTTTTCTGTCCCATTTTTCCAAAGTTCCATCACAGGTAAGCATGCAGGGGGAACCTGTCACATCAGAGCAAAAACATTTCTTTCTCCTTGCCGCGAACATGAACTTTCGTCACATCGCCCCACAGTTCATTCACGGTCGAATTCTGGAGGAGGTGGGTGGGTCGGGCGCAGCCATCTAAGTGATTTTTGCGCTTGCATGCTCATCGAGCCAGTCCGACGGAAAGCCTTTTTCTTCCGAGTGATGAATTCATCTACATAATCCATCTCTGTTCTTCAAAGCACGCCGCATCTAAGAGGTAAGCGGGCCCAGCGGAACTCAATCTTCCTACTACTAGGTTTGGGTGACAACGCATACAATGTGCGTTACCCGCGCTGCGGACTATGTTGCACTGGCCCATCACATTACAAATCCAATCCCCTTCAAAAACGTTTTCCATACTATCCTCGCGAGGGTAGTGAGTTATGAGTATCGATCACGAACCAGGGCAGTGAGAGTCTGGTCCAGCCGTTCACTGTGGCCGATCACGTTCTGTCTCCGAGGGCCTCGAGGTACGTGTCATCACTAGACTTTCACCAAGAACGTGTCGCGGATATGTCCTCAAGGGGTTACGGTCTTGTAAACTGTGCGTCACATCCACTACATCTCTAGCAGGACCCGCATTGCTGGATAACACCCAGTAACCGTCTCATCCAAGGTGGGGAAATAAAAGTGGAAAATCTACGACGCATCCGGTTCTGTACCTTCGGAGTCCGAGAGCCTAGCCGACCTGCGCCGCACTCCTAGACACAGAGGTCAGGTAGGGTGTGGGGAATCTAGATTTCACATGTATATTCGGTGACAATTGTCAATGAGAAGTGGTAAGCATCTTTGGCCGTGTCCATGAATCAATCAGTCTCCGTTCCTCTAACCGATAAATGGGACCGATGGCTGAACGACCTACTGTACAGCTCCTCGTGGTACCAGTGATGGGCATATTGCACTAAACCCCATTGCACTTAGCGAGTCTCCAACGGAGTGGCAACTCCGTCTATTTTTTCCTCCAAGTGCCAGCTCCTTTGTTATCTGACACCATGTGGCGGGCAGCTCTCCACATATGCCAGTTCAAACCTTGCAAGTCCTACTAGGAGTGGAATGGTGGATCTGTGACCTGACAACGTTCTGATGATGATTGATTCTCTCTGTCCATCACGCGTCACGACGACTTGCAAGTCGATCACTTACAACTGGTGTCTATAGCGATCTGTCAAACTGTCTTTTCAAAGTCCCCGTGTACATGTCGCATGTCTGTCAAAGACAGACGTGACAATACATATGTACACTCAGCAAACAAAACTAAATTGTGAGAACACCGGAAGGGTGTGGTGATACATTTGGGCTAATGCATGTGAAGTGTACAACGCCAGATCGGGTATTTGCCTTCCGTACTCGAGGTAAAAGTGTCGTGAGAGTTCGTCACCGTCGTACATTGTTATCATCCCAGTAGGACCCCCGAGCGAGCGAGTGGGTAGACGCTCGGCGGGGAGGACACGAAAACACAGATTATCTGTATCCGAATATCCGATATAGTATCCAATATCGATGATGGAGCGACGTAAAAAGTGGGGTGAGAGAAGAAAGAAAAAAAGAAATCCAGGACCAAACCATCGGGACAAGCGCGTCTTGTTGGGAATACGACGAGGAACGTTTAGAAACCCCCAAGACAACCCTCAAAATCGAGGGAGGGGAATGTGAAACCGCTGCGTTGCTGATGATGATGATCAAGTTTGAAAATGGCCTCTTGGCGAGGACCCTTCGGACTCCGCGGTTGATTATTTTCATTATTGGATCTCTTTCCCACTTTCCTTTCTTTCGTGGGAAGCGACTGGGGGTGGTAGTGATTTGAATATGACGACGTCAGACCTTCGGGGGACAAGTACGAATGGGGGGGTATCATTGGCGCGTTCATATTATGATGTGGCGATGGAGATGTACACGATGCGGGGTTAGTCGGGGCGTATAGCATAGACATAGAACGATGCGAAGCAACATCGAGTTCGTCGTCGGTCGGTGTCGAGACTTGACTATCGGACGACGAGCTATCTGAGTCTGGAAAAGTCCCGTAGAGTATCAGGTATGAGTGGAGGAGGAAACGGCGGAGGGGGTGAGTGACCTGGTGATGACCATATAGACGAGGGACAGGGTTCGGGCGCGCATGCTTCGTAAGCGCGAGGGTGGAAGTAGCTCCCTTTGGGAGTCGGTTTTCGTGTCCGCGAATGGGTAGTAGAGGGCGGTTCGGACCCGCGCCTCTCAGTGTTATTGTCTGTGAATAGCTCTCGTTCGTGACGGCCTGGGAGCGCACAGGTGTTTGGGGCGACAACGACAGGAGTGCGGTCGTAGGCGGACGAAGAGTGGGTCGTGAACGTCGACGTTAGCGTCGGCGTAGGGGGGAAGTGGACGTGGGGGGTCCGTAGGAGAGACGGACATGCGGCAAATGGGAATGGTTCTACAGGCGGTTCTTGAGTAGGTAGTTCTAGGCGAGGTTTGAGAATAGGTCGCGGAGACATGTACGAGGGGGCAGGTACACAGGGAGTACTCTTTTATGTGGTGGGTGTCTGCACGCACAAAGGAGAGAGATGAGAGAGGAGGCGAGCCCCAAGCGGCTCAGGGATGCAGAGAGGGGGGATTGATGAGGAACAGGGACAGACCCGAATCAATTTATCGAGGGGGAGGGTATCACTTGGGGGAGTGCGGAACGTGTCGCCGGGCCAGTAACAGATCCCAATAAAACACAGGATTGGAGCACAAACACGCACTTTTTTTTTTTATATTTTGTTTTCGTGGAGCCGGCATGTCAGTCCCGTTGCTGTCCACCATCAAAACTATTAAAAGATAGTACTCACTGCTGCTTTTGTCACGCGAGGGGCAACAACGACAACAGACCTATTCGGCTACTATAAACCTCTCCTTTTTTCGAAATATAAAAAAAAAATCTGCTGCCACTGTTCAATAACGACATGAGTTACCTGACGCGACGAACGTTGCTGGATATCGTCACCGTGACACAATGCCACCCCTACCCCCCTCTCCCTAATAGCGGTGCATAAACCAGTCGAGTGAGTTGAGGGTGGCCACGAGCACACTCGCAGGCGTGGGTGGACTAACAAACTCAAAACATTGGGTGCAAATGACGGGGTTGGTTATGTCAGGTTTGGTCAATGGCACAAAAGGCGCAGGGCCGGTTCGGTCGGCCTCCTTATGAACAATTTCACCAGGGTTCTGCTTCGCGTGCGCCATCGTTCGCTTTTCCATTGCGCGGTGGGAGAAAACGTTGCCATCATACCCGAAAGATTCCTTTGCCAACGATCTCCGGGACCGGCCCTGGCCTTGTCAGCGGGAGATTTAAGTATAGAAGAAACGCCATCAGTATTGCGTTTGAGACTTCTTATCAATGTCTTTGTCACGACCTTTCACTCCGACGGGACAGGTGTCACATCGTAGTCGTGCTTTGTGTTCCTTGGGGTCCTTCGATATACCGCTATCGTGGTGAAGTGCGTGATACAACGTGTGTAGTAACAGATCTAATGTAGTGGAAAATATGCAAAACGTAAGGTTCGGCAGATGCGGCGCCAGTGGACAAGAGAGAAACAAATGGGTATGCACAGTCGTGAGGGAAGGGGAGAGAAGAAAACAATAGATCCAACATATGAGATCCACTCGACACGACTAAGTTGACCACGGGTTGGAAAGATAACTCAACGATTTGCTTGCTTCTGGTGTGTTCCACGGATCTTGCTCCATACCATGCAACGTTATTCTTCCATCCGATGATCCAAAGGAGAGAGACGCGGAAGGATCACGTATCGCGTGAGCCCCGGACGGGCTGGACGCCGCTCGCGAGAGCATGTCGGTCGACGTCCCAAATGGGTTTCCAAACGCAAGAGCTGTACCGGTCGACTTTACCGGACCATTCGAAGGCCAAACGGATTCTTCGGTCGCAGAAAACGATATTCCGGGAGAACCTCGCGGAGAATTGGAAGTCGAAGTTGATCGTGCTGCATCATCATCGTTTTCCAAGACACCGGCCTTGTCATCGTCACCAGCACTCCCATCCCGAAGGGACAACGTAGAGGCGAACCGGGTGTCTAGGGAACCGAGTATATTTTGGCTCCTATTTGAAACACTATCACGTGCCAACGTCAAATGTTCGGAAAGCGGCTGTGGCGAGTGTGGAGCTGATATTGCTGGCCATTTTATTGGCGGTGGCGTGGGTTTGGCCTGCACTTGTGCTGATCCAGGCTGCGGTATATGGAGTTCTTCAGGGTGATGCTGTGACTCTCCAATCGCCTTGCTGATGGCACCGAGGTCAAAACCAGCATGGCTAGGTATGTCTGGTGTGGAGTCCGTTGACCCCCGTTCAGGGACGGTGGCGGTGGCGTCTGTGGCCAACTGGTACACAGGAGAGTCTGTAACATCTGTTCGGGGTGGCAAGTCATCTTCAGATGGTTTGGATAACGAGGAGGATTTGATGCGCGACCCTGCTGCGGAAGCAGAAGGTGGCCGTGACACGCGCGAAGGACTGGGAGGAGCCTGCTTCTTCTTCCTCGAGAACCATCCCTTCTTCTGCGAGTCTAACTCTTCATCTCGTATAACCACTCTTTCCTCTTTGAACTCAGGTTCCTGGTCCAAGAAATATCGAGTCAACACGAGGTTTGAGCACGATACAAGAAGCCCCGTTACGTACCACGGGCTCATCAAAGTAATCAGCAGAGACCGGGAAACCAAGTTGATCAAGAATTAGTGGCATGAACGTTCTGTAACTCATATGCCCCGATATCTTATCTGTAACGTCAACGTTCTCCACACCTGGCACGTCTTCGACGGGCCTTAATCCCGCCACAGAACTGAGACCGGCACTCGTAGCACGGAACAGATAATTTAAAACCCAATCGTTCCTCGCATAGGCGTTCACAAACCGCCCAGAAACGACGCTGCGCACCTCGTACCACGTGCTTTGTGACGCAGTAAGGGTGCCTCCGAGGAGGAAGACGTCCTGTACAATGCCAAATGCTTTGGATTTGGCAAGCTCTAGAAGCGCGTAGAATATAACTCGGGCTCCAAGAGAAAAGCCAATCAATGTGATTGGTCGCACGCCAAGGTGACGTTGGATGAGCAACTGTGCCAGCACACCGCCAGCTGATTTCGCACGGTCGAGGGCATTGCTCCAGGGGTTATCAATCAAGTACCCCAACTTCGTTAGAACTTGGAGTACAGATCAGCTTCTCGTCAGTTGGCATTCTGCTAAATTGACGTACTGATAGGCCATTGGAGGGCACCCATCAGTGCTGTCATAACGGTATGCTGTAACACCGTCTGCCCGATCTGGGTCAAGATTTCGGTAGTCAAAATCTTAATCGCACTGCCCGTTTCCATAATCATTTCCGGTTCCCAGAGCACGCTGAAAACGTCCCCAACGACTGGATCGAGAACACTGAATGGGAGACGGACGTCGTCTAATTTCCCGTTCATAAAACTGTGCAAAACGTGCTTAAGAGTTGGAAACCAAGGACTGCAACGTGGTGGACGCACCCGGGAACAGTTAATATACAACTAACACGCTTGTTGTTATGCAAGGGCAATACCTCAAACGTTTTTACCTGCCGAGTGCGTCTGGCCATTCCACGGGCTGCAATGCCAGAGCCAGTGAGAACACCACCAGTGGTAATAACCGCTGCACCTCCCGCCCCTGCAAGAAACCCCGTGGTTCCCGATATACCAATCGTAGTAAAAGCGGCCCCGAGACCTGCGCCAATGACAGGGGCAAGTAGGCCTGCCGACAGTCCGATGACAAGACCACCGCCTACGCACGTTTTGAATTGGTGCTTGAATAGAACGGAAAAACAACGTACCGAGAGTTGCTAGACCCACCATCATGTATCTTCTTTTACGAAGAGCTTTCGATGTGTCGTCAATGATCTCCTGGTTTTCCGTCTTCTCCACCCCTTCCTGAATCTCGAGTGCTTCTGTTACGCGACACTCAAATTTGGCAACGTCGATCCATCCGAGCCCAAGCTTGAGAGCAACGTTCTCTAGCAATACGCGAGAGCGTGCGTCATAAACACTGTCTGCAATTGAGATGAGGAATAGATCGCACAGCACTGTCCACCGGATATCAAGCGTGACATCCTTGTCGACAGCTGAGAGGGCGGTAGTTACTCCAGGGAGAGAGGCAGATGCGACAGAAGTGCCCTCGAGTACGCGTGATGTGGTCTGGAAAGTAGACTTGGTCGGAGTTGGTGACCGTGTTGCCCGTGAGGGCCCCGACGACTCTCTTGCATCGCTAAAACCGTCTTGCTTCAACTGTTGTCCGTCCGCCTGCCTTTTGGCCTCCGCAGGATCGTACTCGGGATTGGCGACGGTGTGCGTGGTCATTAAGGAAGGCACTAGGTCGCTTGCTTGCACGCCATGCAAATCCAAGCTGTCGATCATCTTTTGCTCTAAAGAAAAGTGAGGTGAGCAAGTGAGGTCGATACAGGGGCTGCGATGAGTCAACGTACCTGCAGTCTCGAGTTCCATATGATAGTACAGTCTACCCAAGATCTTCATCATCCACAGTTCCATGTTTTGTGCGGCCGGTTTGAGCTCTTTCCTGTTGGACCTCTTCAGCTGCTTGACCATTTCCTTGGCCGTTAAAGCGCATAGCCCGACGTAGGCAATACGCTGGGCTTCTGTGAGCATATTCTTGGTGGTCTGCATCTGACTGAGTGGTGTCATGGCCTTGTCTTCGTCAAAGAGGTATCGCGTGCGCAGGTTGACTTCGTCGGCGTCGTCCTCCTCCTCTACCCGAAGGCGTGTATACTCGTTCTCGTTCTGTTCTGCCTTGGAGCGCCATTCGATACCTGTGTCGTCGAAGTCGATGAGGTTGCCTATGGCGTTTCCAGTGGTACCGGTAGCGTTCTTCTTTTCGGGCTGAACATAGTGGTATTTCTTCTGGTCTTCTTCGTCGAGCGCGCACGCTCGGTCATCTTCTTTCACGACGGGCATGTCCTGCCATCCCTCGTCGTCTTCGTCGCCGTCGAACCAATTGGGAACTTGAGATGAATGAGCTTTGGCCGTCGTCGACATCTCGATCCAAGCAAGATCAGTGACATCTAGTGAGCTCCTAACCAAGCACGGAAGGTGCTCTCCTTTCTCACACTACACAGACCCTTGTCACTAATTACGAGTACGTCTACAGTCCTATGTACGGTTCTACGTAGCTCATTCCGACTCTAGTTCGTCGTCGCTATCGTCTTTGGTATCCCATCAGTGACCGGCCTCAGAAAGTGTCTAGTGGCGTACCTCTCACAACGTCATTTCTGTCCAACAACTGGTTGATCTTCCGAGCCGGTGGGCTTGCTAACCTGACAACCTCTTTATCGTCAGGGCAGTATATGTCGCACAGATCTTTCGGTGTCTGGTTTGCCCTGTTCTTCAATCTGGTACTGTTCGCGATTCACGCCCAACGATCAGTGCATGCGCAACTCATCCACTCATCAAACCACTTACGACTCGTACGCCTCCGCCTCTTCGATGAGTAAAGTCACGATATCTTTCCGGATTTCCGGATCCCGAATCTGTACAGCCAGGTGCAACGGTGTATCCCCTTTGTTGTTTTGGATATCGACATCACAGAGTGGCGCATCGAGGATGAGATTGACGTAGTCTACCAACCCACTGCTCACTCTGCAAGAGAACGTGACCGCCTTAGAAAGAGGGAGTTCCAGGATAGATCGACGTACTTACGCCCGATGTAGGGCTAACAGGTCCACCCAGCCATGTCAGCGGGAGTGTTCAAAGCAACGAGAAAATGCACGACGAACGAGTGTTTCCTAGACTGTCATCAGCTCAACCTCCACACCACATCGCAAATAACTAGGGGGGAGCTTACATATCTCTGCAGTTGATATCGAATAAGAAGTTCTCCTCGTTGTCAGGATCTCTGTATTCTGGGTCGGTCAACAAGTCCACGATATCCCCGCTCCCACTTGCAGCAGTCAGCAATCGTTTGTCTACCGATCGTCGTTTTTATTCATCGGGAGACGCGTCTCGTTCCACTTACTGAGTATCGCGCGCTTTTCCACGTCGGTCATAGTTATCTGTATGATGGGGGGGAGTCCGTACGCGTGTTCAGTGATGGTGCGAAGCTGACGTCGTACAGTGACCAAATTCTTTCCTTTTGGCGCATATGAGCATCGACGGAATCAGTTCTCCATCATGATGACTCTTCTCAGCGGCAACACTTGCCATTCTTTTCTTCAGCCCACCACCGTGGCTAAAACATCAGACACGTCGAGCACAATTCTTCCCAATCTTCATGAACCCTGAGCCTGTGAGTGCACCGACGACAAACCTGTCGCGTGCTCGAGACTGATTACGCATCCAGGAAGTCGTCTCTGAAGGTCCTTTCTCCATAGTGACCCGTATCCAAACCAGCATAGCAGGTCAGCCAACGCGATGGATAGCCATAAAGTCGTCTACCACAAACCGAGGTCTGGCGAGGAAACCACACGACATCGTCAAGGAGGCGAGACTCCTTGCCTCGACATGTCATCCCAACGTATGCCAACGATCTTTCTGAGCATTCTCATATCTTACGAACGCCTTACCTAGGTCAATTCCTTGATCAAACAGGTGGTCGAGAGACCACAATGGCTAAGCCTCTGGATGCCATATATGCCGTATTCCCTCCGCGACCTCCTGTCGTCAGTGCTATTCTCCCCGCATCCCAGGGTGTCATTTGCAAGTGGAGACACCACAGTCGCTACTCCCCGAGAACAGAAATTTGTCGTTATCGCAAAATCGTTAATGTTCCAGGTTCTCTGTGCCGTCGACTACCTGCACCAGACGGCGGGGATTGCACACCGGGATATCAAACCAAGCAATATACTTACGACCGCGACGGGATGCGTTCGACTTATCGACTTTGGCATTGCGTGGAAGCAGGATGACGACAAACATACGACTGTGAGAGATCTATGGCCAGAGCAGCTACACGACATGTACTTTGAGGTGTCTACGGGGTACGTTCGCCCGGAGTATATGTATGGACCCTGTCGTAAGACTCACCATGGTTCAGTGCCTATCGTGCCCCAGAGTTACTTTTCGGACCTCGGTCATACGATGCGTTCGCCATCGATCGCTGGAGCCTCGGTGTAACGTTTGCTGAATTCTTTACTCCTGTTCGATTATGCAGCGACGAACAAGATGATATAGACACCTTCACAGACACGGATTCGGATTCAGGGTCCGGTGTTGATGAGCCCCCAGCTCCCCCTGAACCATTCATCTTGACGAAAGGCGTACGTCCAACAGATCCCACCGCCAGGTGGGTCAGGGACAGTCTTTTCGAGGGCGAGCGTGGTGAGATTGTGCTAGCCTCGAGCGTCTTCAAGATTCGTGGGTCGCCGAATAATACCAACTGGCCTGTACGTCTTGTTATTTTGTTGGAACTCCATACATGCTCACGTGCCGTCCCATATCATAGTCGTTCACGCAGCTACCAGACGCCGGAAAGCTGTCATTTCTCGAAACTAATGCAGTTGACCTCGCACCGCTTCTACCTAACTTGCCCCCTTCACTACATCACATACAACTGGACACCAAGACGCACACTCCTCCGGCGGAAAAGTTGCCCAATCCTCTCGATCTCATACATCGTTTCCTCGTCTACGAACCTTCACGTCGGCTTCATGCGCAGGAAGCACTGCGTCATCCATGGTTCTCTGTTGAACCAGGACTACTTTTACCCCAAGATTACGTGGCATCCACTCAATTAGAGCATTTGAAAGATATCAGACTACTGGCCAATTGGGAATCAAAGTTCCTTGGGGAAATGGTGGCAGCGAACCTTTCGGGACATGCAGATCGAATACAAGACTATACTTGAAACATAGTATTCTTCTGACGTACAAAGGATCCTCTACATGTAGTCTGCATCGTGTAAATAAAGAAGTAATGAAGGTCAAGTGAGTAACTATGCAGCTGCCACTGGGGACCGGACGACAGCAAGAGCAAGGTTGTCAGTGGCGATACCTTGCCGGACGTTCGAGTGAGCATTTCGCATATCAGACGGAAGAGAATGGTTCACTCTGTGTTGCATTTGCAGTCTTGTAGATTCCAATCAGGCGGTGGCTCAGCTCGAACATGCCGTTCCTGCGGGAATGTAAACGAAGAGTATTCGATATAAATCCGTCGGGCATACCGCAGTGACATGATGATGAACTGAGCGTTCTTCGTCCGATCTTTGATATAATTGGCAAGATCGACACGTTCCGGAAGTCGAGGGCAGCGTCAATTTCGTCCATGAAATATAACGGGGTCGGCCGTGATTACGTTTCAGCGCATTGACCCTCTAAGCAAGGGTGTCAAGTTACTCTGAACACATGCAGGGCGAATACGAGTGCCAGTGAACTCAGAGTCTGGAATAACGTTGGCACCATCGTCAACAAAATCAATGGCCATACTGATCTTGTCACCCGACAGATATTTTCCAGCTCCTCTTAGGTGGCATAACGCTGAATATAATAATACCTTCGGAGAAGGGATTCATGCTATCAACAAGCTCAGGCTCGGCATTACCGTCCAGTGCAATCATTTAAGCCAGGATTAGAACGGGGCGATCACGCACGGTCAGCAAGCGTTCGGTGAGGCAACACACCTGGTACATTTCTTTCAGTTTAAGCGAGATCAAATTAAAGCCAGTCATAAATTCGTCCAGGCGCTGCTTCCGGAGAGTATCGTACTTGAGTTTCCGTGCATCCCGAGCTAGTCTGTGAGCTGCTCGAGATCCTTAGTTCGTCTCGTGAACTCTTCGTCACGTTTCTTGTAGTCCTTCAATACCCCAGGGTCCGGCTTCGCGTTCTTTATTTTTTCTGTCGAAGATTTATCTGTGATGAATTTCAATGAGTTGGAGGACAAGCCTACCGTCGAGATACTCAGGGTCGGCAGCCAGGTCGCGCCTTCTGAACTGGCCCAGCTCGTCCTCACCGTAAATGTGCAACTCTGCGGAAGATGACCGCTGCTGCGATTTCTTTGGGGGAGGAAGAACCCGCTGGTCACCGAGCTGGTTTCCTTCTCCAGCGTGCTGTTCCGTGCCACGTCCCGTGCATCAGGCTTGCTTTGAGCTCTGACAGGTTTAGATCCACTTAAAAGCAGCCAGGAGGAACAACTCCACTTACTTCAGATCACTAACACGTTGCTCCGCCTCTTCGACATGCTTGCGGCCGTTCTTGACAACTCCTCACTATCCCTATCAAGTCTCGGACCGGCATGGGTCAACCACTCCTCGACTGCGCTCTCTTGTTCCTTGGCACGCAATTCTTCTGACCGCACAGCTTCTGGTGCAAGCTTCGAGCTCATTCCACCGCGTGCAACAAGGTTTCCACCACCAGACATTGTACCCGGAGCGCCTATAAGTTGACCAGCAAGAGTACCGACACGCCACCGTTTCGTGTCACCGAATGCTATCCTGCTCGCCTGGTCGAGGTCATTTGCGACGAGCACGTTACCGACTGCTTCGTGGAAAGCTGGAGCAAATTTGGGGTCCTCAGGTATGATCAAATCGAACAAACGCAGTAGTACATTGTCAGGGGTGGGTATTCTCTCGTTCGCCTTGTCGGAAGCGGGCACTTCAAGCACCGTGAACGATGGGCATCCTATATTCTGTGTGCGCAGGAAATTGATGCATGCCTAACTTTTGTCAAGGGTATCTCCGACCATGTCATTGTGGGTTCCACCAGCGATGTCGATGATGTTTACCACCCAGCTACTAGCCTTCGACGGTGTTTGAAATTTGATTTTGAGGACTCGCAACAACCAATTGTCCAACGTCACGACTCAAACGGTCATCTGGGTCGCGACCAGATTGTTGTCTCCAGACACAAGTTGTACCACATAAAATCGAAATCGGGCCAAGTACGGCTCTTGCAACTGCTCAATAATCAGGGGTAGCTGGATATGCAATTTTCATAATTCATGATTCACTTTCGTGGGTCGTGATTTGTGAAAATTGAATCAGAGTCTAGGTGAAGTCAAGAAAGAGGCTGCAGCGTTGAACGACGAAGCGCTCAATCATTGGCAAACCGAGCACGTCAAGCTTCTCGACTCGAAGAGATCGAGTGAGCGCTTGGATGGTTTATCGGATATTCCGACTGATGTTCAATATTCAAGTAACGATGACGAGGAGGAGAAGGTGGAAGTCGAAGGTGCGGAGGCGAAGCAGCCACGAGTGAACGATGAACATGAGGAGCAGGCTCTTCCTCCCTCGAAGATATCGTGGCAGCGACAATCTTCTATAGAGTTGCGCGTTTACAGCGAAGACGAACTAGGCCAGTTCCGAAGGCGGGTCCTGGTCTCCGACTCCGAGTATCTCGACGGTGGGCCTGTCATTCATCGCAGATAATTATTGCTTTAACAGAAAAAAAATAAGGAGCGTGAAGAGGAGTTCACGAGATGTGCTAAGGATCTCGAGCAGATCACAGAAGCTCGGGATGCACAGAAACACAAATACGATACTCTCCGGAAGCAGCGTCTGGACAAATTTTTGGCCGGCTTAAATTTGATCTCGCTGAAATTGAAAGAGATGTATCAACACCGAATACATGCTAACTGTATGTGATCGCCTCGTTCTGGTCGTGGCTTAGATGATTACACTGGATGGTAATGCCGAGTTTGAGCTCGTTGACAACTTGGGTATAGTATGCCACCTAAGAAGAGCTGGAAAAATATCTCGAATGTGTCGGGTGGCGAGAAAGTCAGTATAGTCATCGATTTTGTTGTCAATGGTGCCAACGTTGTTTCAGACTCGGAGTTCACTGACACTCGTATTCGCTTTGCATGTATTCAAAGTAAGCTTGCACTTCCGAGGAGCGTAAGGCGTGTCGAGGACCAGCAAGAAGTCCGCCACTGCAGTAATGAAACTTACCATGCTTACAACACCAACTTGCAGCTTGATCGGTATCAATCGCCTCAGTTCCCCCGCACGGACCTTGCACTTGACGATCATGGTTGATCGATTCCTTCTCAAGCCAAATATAAACATCTCCGGGAATGCCTACTATGCTCCATCGTCCAATAGCCTAAAAAACTCAGATGCACAAACCGCGAAGAAATCACGCGAGTGCGTGTTTTATCTTCTTGATATTACACGATATGTACTTTGAGGTGCTTACGGGGTACGTTCGCCCGGAGTATATGGACCTTGTCGTAAAACTCAACCATGCATCAGTGCTTATCGTGCGCCAGAGTTACTCTTCGGACCACGCTCATACGATGCGTTCGCCATCGATCGCTGGGTGTAACGTTTGCTGAATTCTTTACTCGAGAATCTCCAAGATTCGTGGGTCGCCGAATGATACCAACTGGCCTGCATGTTTTGTTATTTTGTTGGAATTCGATATATGTTCCCGTGTCGTTCCACGTCATAGTCGTTCATACAGCTACCAGGCGCCGGAAAGCTGTCATTGCTCGAAACCAACGCAGTTGACCTCGCACCGCTTTTATCCAACTCGCTCCCTTCTCTACGCCACATGGAACCGGACACCAAGGCGCACACCTCTCCGGCGGAAAAATCACCCAATCCTCTCGATCTCGTACATCGTTCAATTCTTTGTCTACGAACCTTCACGTCGACTTCATGCACAGGAAGCACTGCGCCATTCATGGTTCTTCGCAGAACCAGACCTGCTTTTATCACAAAATTACGTAGCATCCCCTCAGTTAGGGCATCAGAAAGGCATCACATTACTGGCCAATTGGGAACCAAAATCCCTCGGGACACTGGTGGTAGCAATCTTTCCAGGACATACAGATTTGAATATGAGGCTATAGTTGACACATCGTATTCTTCTGGCGTACAAAGGATCAGTGATACTTTACATGTAGTCTGCACTATGTAAATAAAAAAGTAATGAAGGTTAAGTGAGAAATTAGGCAACCGCCACCGGGGGCCGGACGACAGCAAGAGCGTGGTTGTCTATGGCGATACCTTGCGGGACGTTCGAGTAAGCATCTCGTATATCAGGCGGAAGAGAACCGCTCACTCTGTGTTGCATTTGCAGTCTTGTAGATTCCAATCAGGCGATGGCTCAGCTCGAACATGTCGTTCCTGCGAGAATATAAACGAAGGGTATTCGATATAAGTCCGTTGGGCATACCGAAGTGAGATGATGATGAACTGGGCATTCTTCGTCCGATCTTTGATATAATTGGCAACGATCGACACGTTCCGGAAGTCGAGGGCAGCGTCGATTTCGTCCATGAAATACAACGGGGTTGGCTGTGCTTACGTTTCAGTGCAATGACTCTCAAACAAGACGCGAACTTACCTTGAATACGTGCAGAGCGAATACGAGTGCCAGTGAACTCAGAGTCTGGAATAACGTTGACACCATTGTCAAACAAAGTCAATGACTATACTGACCTTCTCGCCACCCGACAGATTCGAGATATTTTTCCAGCTCTTCTTAGGTGGCATAACGCTGAATATAATGCCTTCCGAGAAGGGATCCATGCTATCAACGAGCTCAAGCTCGGCATTACCACCCAGTGTGATCATCTAAGCCACGATCAGAACGGGGGAATCGGATATGGTCGGCATGTGTTTCGGTGAGGTAACGCACCTGGTACATCTCTTTCAGTTTGAGCGAGATCAAATTAAAGCCGGCCATGAATTCGTCCAGACGCTGCTTCCGGAGAGTATCATACTTGAATTTCTGTGCATCCCGAGCTTCTGTGATCTGCTCGAGGTCCTTGGCGCGTCTCATGAACTCTTCTTCACGCTTCTTGTAGTCCTTCAGTACTCCGAGGTTCGGCTTCGCGTTCTTTATTTTTTCTGTCAAAGCAAGATTCATGGGCGATGAATTTCACAAGTTGGAGGACAGGCCTACCGTCGAGATACTCAGAATCGGCAACCAAGTCGCGCCTTCTAAACTGCTCTAGTTCCTTGTCACCGTAAATGTGCAACTCTGTGGAAGATTGTCGCTGCCGCGATTTCTTCGGGGGAGGAAGAGCCTGCTCCTCATGTTCATCTTTCACTTGTGGCTCCTTCGCCTCCGCACCTTCACCTTCACCTTCCGCCTCCTCCTCATCGTCATCGTCACTTGAATACCGGATATCAGTGAACGTCCAATAATCCATGAAAGAGCTCACTCAATCTCTTCAAGTCGAAGCTTGTCATGTTCGGTTTGCCAATGACTGAGTGCTTCGTCGTTCGCTGCGGCCTCTTTCTTGACCTCACTTAGACTCTGATTCAATTCCATCTGCAAACCGTAATTGGACCTGCGTTAAGAGTGGGAGAAAAATCTCCAAACCTCCTTCTGCTTAAACGCCTTTATCTCTTCTCGCTTCCCTTCCAGCTGAGTCTTAAGGTTCTCCAGATCGTCCTTCGAGTTTTCTGCTGCAGTCTGAGCCGCCTCGACCTTGGACTTGAGTTCTTCCAGATATTCAGTGACCTCGGCAAGCTGCTGTGTCAGTTCGGCTAGCTCCTTATCGACTTCTTGTACAGCTTCCCTGTTGCTGCTGATGGCAGAGGCGAGCTTGCCGACATCCTTCTCAGCCTTTGCTTTCGCAACCTCGGCTTTCGTAATTTCGTCGTTAGCAAGGTTGATGTGTAGCTTGATCCCATCGACGGTCGACTTTTGTTTTAAAAGCCTCGACCCACCAATTTCGAGGATTTTCTTCTCGAGGTCTCTGATGGCTGATTCGATGGCTCCAGACTTTGTCTGCAGCTGCTCGAGTTCCGTGGTCGCCGAGCTGATTTCCTTCTCCAGCGTATTGATGCGTGCCACATCGCGTGCATCGGGCTTGCTTTGAGCTCTGTGGCAGGTTTAGAAAGGTTCTAATCTACGCAAGAGGAGAAACGCTACTTACCTCAGATCGCGAACACGTTGTTCCGCCTCCTCCACACGCTTGCGACCGTTCTTAATATCGAGCGATAACTTCTCAATGTCCATATCAAGTTTCGGACCGGCCTGGGTCAACCGCTCCGCCTCTGCTTCCAGTGAACGCAGATCCTTCTGAGCTTCTTCGAGGTTACGCGCAGCCTCTGCGCTCTCTTGTTCCCAGACACGCAGTTCTTCCGGCCGCACAGCTTCCGGTGCAAGTTTCGAGCTCATGCCGCCGCGTGCAACATGGTTTCCACCACCAGACATTGTACCCGAAGCGTCTATAAGTTGACCGGCAAGGGTAACGACACGCCACCGTTTCGCACCACCGAATGCTATCCTGTTCGCCTGCTCGAGGTCATTTGCGACAAGTGTGTTCCCGACTGCTTTGTGGAACGCTGGAGCAAATTTGGGGTCCTTAGGTGTGATCAAGTCGAACAAACGCGGTACATTTTCGGGCGTGGATATTCTCTCGTTCACCTTGTCGGTAGCAAGCTTTTCAAGCACCATGAACGATGCACGTCCTACGTTCTGTGTGCGCAGAGAATTGATGCATGCTTGACCTTGCTCAACGGTATCTACGACCATGTTATTGAGGGCACCGCAGGCCGTCGACACCGCGACATCATATTTGTCGGGAATAGTTCCGAGGCTACCGAGTCGACCCTGGGGAGATATTAACAGAAAACATCGGGCAAAAACTCAGACCTTACGTGGAAACCTTCGATGCGTCCTGTCTGCTTTAGTCGAGTGAGATGATCAAGTACTCGGCTCTGGGACGTGTTAGCCGCTTGCGATGCTTTTGCGTCGTCTGTTCTTTGACGAAGGGAAGCTGACTTGGATCGCAGTTCTTGCACACGAGCTTGGGCGTCCTGCAGGCAACGTTAGCTTCCGGGAAACCAACCTCTATAGACCCGTACCCTGAACGTCTTGGCATGGGCCTGCAGCTCGCCCTGCATAGCGGCCTTCTTAGCTTTCAGGTCTTGCAGGCTATTGAGCTAATCCGGCGAGTCGGTACGAACTACAACACCTGACTAGACAATACCCACCTTCTCCTCAAGATTCGCTTGCCTAGTTTCTAGATCAACCTCCGCATTCTTAACTGCGTCTTTGAGACCGGTGACCTTCTGCATCAGCGCTTCCCGCTCGCTCGTAGCTACGTCGACGCTAGCTCTTTTTGCATTGATCTTGGCGGTCCAAGGCTCCAGCTCTTTCTGTTTGACTTCGATTTGATCGTGGAATACCTGCGTCTTATCTATCATGGAAATAAGGAGTGAGGTGGTGCCGGACAATAAAGGGAACAAAAGGCACCTTTGAGACTATCACGTATGCTCTCGAGCACATCCTCCTCTTTCTTGAGGCTAGCCTCGAGTTCCTCGATTTCGGCTCTCTTCTGCTCCATCTTCGAGGCACATTCTTTGATGGTCCGTTGAGCCTCGGTTTGAGCGTGCTCGTCCTGCATGACAAATCATCAGCCGAGAACCATGGTCCATCACAGGCGAGTAGTTTACATCTTGTAAGGTCTTCTTCAGCTTTTTGGCCTTGGTGTTGGTGTGTTTCCGCCGCTCCTCCAAACTAACAACCTGCTTCTCGCGGGTAGTCTGTTCCTTGACAGCTTCCTCGGCAGCAGACTTGACTTCCTGTGACATATCGTAAGCCGAAGTAGTGCTTCCCAAGATTATAGATCTTCAAACCTCATACGCCTTCTGCCGGTCGACAAAGTGCTGTTCGAGCATGTTCAGATGTTCAATGTCATCTTTGTTACGCTCTAGTTCAGCTGCAAGCTCCTGTTCAATTCTTCCCTGCGTACCTCACATATATCAGCTGGCAAAATAGTACAGATAAAATAATCTCACGATCTGTGCATTGTACTTGTCTTCGTTTTCGAGACATTTCCAGACATACCATTGCCACAGTCGACTTTTCGCGCGCACGGAGTCGTTGTAGAGACGCAGATAATCAAGAGCCTCGCGCCTCTGTGCTTCCAGGGCGCTCTTTTCACGCTCCACGATGCGTAAGCGGTTTAGTTTCTCTGCACGATCCTCCGAAAGGGCCTCCATAGCAGTGAGAGCCTTCTCGATTGGGGCTTTGTATGCTGACGTGCCGACGATATCTTCGAGGTACTCAAGAAGTCCATCCTCATGTTCATTCTGTGCTTTGGGTTTCATCTGAGCAATGGATTCGACCTCCCCCTGAAAAATCGGGAACATATTTCAGACGAGGAAGAAGGGACGAGGGAGTATGTACACACCTGGAGAATAAGGAACCGTTTGTGGTCGAGGTCGATCCCGCGTCCCTTGAGCAGGTTTTGCACCTCTGTGAAGCTACTGGTGCGAGAGTTGATGGTATACCTGCTTTGGTTGTTTTTGTTTGCGATGCGTGCTACGACAAGGTGCGAGTCTGGTACGGCTTTGTATGCATCTGGTCCGGGCTAAAAATCCCTTGAGTAATGCCTCAGTGGAGGAACGTAGTAGCCTACCAAATCAATGATATCACGGAAGTGCACCTCTACGCTGCACTCATCAAGGTCCGGATATCGAGCCGAATTATGAATCAATTCTGAGAGTTTACCTTGCCGCATCTTTGAAGCACGGTATCCAAAGACGAACAACAGAGCATCGATGGTATTCGACTTTCCCGAACCGTTCGGACCTACGATCGCAGAGAATGACTGTCCCAGGCCGTCGGTATAAAGGTTTTGTAGGTTACATTGGTACGTACCTTGTGGAAAGGCCCGATCTCTTGGCGGCCTGCATAGCTCTTGAAGTTAATCAATACCATCTTATGGATCACCAAGCGGGACCTCGGGCCACTGGGTTCCTCTGCGGGCGATATTTGTATCTGTGATTGAGGTTTAGGCTTCGGTTCTCTAGGTTCCAAAAGCGATTTCTCCTCCTCATCGGCGACGGCTACTGCTGCACGCTTGGTTGATTGACTGGGAGGGTTGTTCTTTGCATCTTGCCGTCTAGAACGCATCGGTGATCCTTTGAAGGTCTCGTCAAACCCATCCAAGTCGTCGCCATCATGTTCATGAGATGCTGGGTGTGAGACTGTCTTAACCGGAGTAGTGGGCAAAGAATTCCGTGGCCGAGGAGTTGATGCATCGCCCGCTTCGCCGACACTCGACTGTTGAACAGCAGGATCTTCCTGATCACTGGGAACTTTTCCAGATGTTTGACGAGGTCGACCGCCCCTCGATTGGGACTTCCTCGCGGTTCGCTTTCCACCTTTGGGTATAGGAAGAACACCATCCGAGTCGTCTTCTGAGGGAAGGACAACTTCTTCTTCCTCGACGTCACTCTCAACTTGCACAGGTTTCCGACTTAGACGTGTGGCTGCTCTAGAGGAAGGGGGTTTGGCTGGTGGCCGACGCGATCTGGATGCTGGTTTGACCTCTTCGGCCTCCTCTTTCACCTCTGTGACCGTTTGACCCTTCCTTCCACGTGCAGGCTTTTTCGGTGGCTCTTCCTCTTCCTCTGACCTCACGACTTCTTCGTCCTCCTCTTCTTTCTCCGTAGAATTGCGCGACCTCTTACGCACTCTGGGTACTTCACTGTCCTCAGTCACCTGCTCCTCCTCTACCCCATGCTCTTCTCCTTCTTCCTCCTCAACCTCCCGCAAGTTTCCTCTAGCAGATGCACGCGTACTCCTGGATGCCCTTGACGGTGCGCCTACGCTTGACGCTCTCGACGATGGCCGACGGGTCCTTGACGATGACGACGACTTTGTACCTAGCTTAGATACGTTCTCTTTCTCGTTGTCAACTTCGTTTAGCGCTGCCGATTGGCCGCGCTTCCGTTTGGAGCCACTGGACGTGGGTGCCACGACTGGTGCAGATTCACCCGATGTGCGAGTCGAACGGGAAGACCTTCGAGGAGGCATCGGCGATGATGTATTGCCTTCTTGTCAACCCAGCTAGCATAAACACGCGAGTAGTAGTTTCGATAGCCTTGTCAATGGACAGATGTGTGAGGACGCGCAACAACCAAATTGTCTCACGTCACGAGATACGGTCACGTGCGACGCGACATCAATCCGATGACTCAGGCCGTGCCACATAAAATCGAAATCAAGCCAAGTGTGCTACTCTTACAACACTGCCCACTCCTCCGAAATACCCTCCGTCACATTCCACCTTCGTCCACCCAACCACCGCTTCACCCTTTCCTCGTCACTCCCTTCCCCTTCCTCCAATACGCGAACGTCTCCATGACCATGCAAAGCAAGGACGGCCCAACCCACGACGATCATCCCAGGCGGGCGCTGCGCTCCCAAACTTTCCAGTGCCGCACACACATCAACAAGCGTGGATTCGAGTACCCGTTGGTCAGGCATCGATCCACGCTCGATGATGGCGATGGGAGTATTGGGAGGGTAAGGCTTGCCTTCTCTTCTACCCTCGCGTTCCGAGTCATCTTCGGGGATTGAAGCCGTGTCAAGTGGAGGACACCCGAGTAATGCACCAACCACCTCCGACAGACGTGCGACACCCATCAAAATCAACAGCGTCCGAGAGCGCTCGTATCCCGGCAAGTGCACTTCTTTACCCTGCCGTCCGACACCAGTGCAAACGATAAATGCCTCCGCAACGCCACGTTGCGTCACAGGGATTCCGGCAAATGTTGGCGCTGCAGGCGCAGAAGATACGCCCGGTATGACGAGGGGCTCGAAGCCGTGAGAGCGGAAGTAGAGTACCTCCTCGCCCGCGCGACCATACACTATTGGATCCCCCTGTTTCAGCTACATAGGCGATTGAAATGAATTCCTTATGACATAGTAGCATATACGTACTCGTACGACTGTCAGACCACGCCTGGCACCTTCCAAAGCCGCCTCCATCATCTCCGTTTGTGCGCCGTCCGCATTACCGGGGAACTTGCGTGCAATACGTACCTCGACATGTCGTGGTATCAACTCCAGCACGGCTGAAGGTACGAGCTTGTCTGACAAGACGAGGTCGGCGTGTTTGGTTAGGGCGGAGTGTGTAGCCAGGGTCAGCAGTGACGGATGACCGGGGCCCGACCCAACCAGTAGAATGCGACCTTGCTTCTTACGTGGAACGGAAGGTACAATGTCTTGCAGTCCGTGCTGCGATGTTTGTAAGGGGGGCTGCGACGCTTCTCCGCGATGGGCATGCTGCCCCACGGACGGCAACCCAATACTACCGCTCAACATCGTCCGCATTTCAGGTTCAGTAAGAGCAGCGAGTCGGGAGATAGGCCAATATTCGCTGACTTGTGCGACCCACCGCATTCTGCGTCGTACCGCTTCAGCTGCACTCTCTGAATCATCTGTCCGCCGAATCGGCACCGGCTGATTGGGAGTATTCACGCACGTATCTTCTGCATTACCACTGGCCCCTTCGATATCCGAATCACTTGTGTTTGTCTCCTCTATCGCACCGCATCCTTCTGTCTCCCGTTCGTGCTCACGCGCGAGTCGCCTGAGTTGACCAATACTCATGACAGCTCCTCCAATTTCCTTTGGAAGGGCTGCCACGGCTTCTCTTCGTATGCGACTGGCAAGACGACAGCCCTCCCCGTTAGCTGTAACACCGAGTTGCATCGGGCTCTTGGCGCCTGTGGACGGATCGACGAAGCGATGCGTGGATGCGAAGTAGAAGTCGCAGAGTGTCGGCATATCCGCAACGTTGATGGGTATACGGTAGGCTCGACATATTCGAGCAATACGCGGCGCAAGGCTGCGAGTACGGGACCAGTGTGCGGGAGATAACGTACCGGTTACACAGACGAGGGAAACTGGTGTCCTTGCCAGGTATTCGTCGAGCGAAACAACATCCTGCTCCAAGTCAAGGTCCGTTTCGATTCCAGGTGCAGATGCGCCTTCCTGTGCGCAGACGTTGTCCCCACGACTGTCAGACGAGAGTTCATCCCAGTCGAGCACGGACAGTTGGCCCTGCCGCGCTCGCCATTGCAATTCGTCACAAACGACCTGTAAACCGCCTCGGACGAGGACGACAACATCCGCGTCAGCCTCAAGAGACGCATAAGCGCGCGATGCAGCAAGCGTATCCCCGCCGATGATCAGAACGGTCATTTTTTGAACGCGGAAGGACAACAGGAGGGAGGCTCCGCCAGTGAACGGCGGGAACGGGTCCATCTCGACGACGTTGCTTGACTGTTGTCGATGAAAAGAATTCGGTCGGGATACCAGAGAGAAAATTGGATGGACCACTCGTTATATCTGACTCGGCATTATCGCTGTACACACTTTGGGAGGGGACGGGTAAGTACGGCGTCATCATGAGCAATGTTGCTGCTTAGTCAGCGAATCGTCCTTGCCCAAGTTGGTCACACATTTGCTACCCGCTGTCTGATGCAGCTCGTCGACAATAACACGGTAAGGGTATCTTGGATCTCACATTACTGGTCATTAATGATCCCTCAATAGTTCTTAAGGAGACTCGAAAAACTATTCGAGGCGACCAAGGGCACCGTATGGCTAACCCACAAGCGACGTGAGCCCCATCACCACACCGCATCCGTCTGATCGTACATTCTGTTACAGTGACCTATGATGGAGAGGACGCGGTAATGGATGACGGAGACGGATCTAACAGGGAATATCCTTGCCTCGTGCGGCTCACGGACGGCAAAAAAACTCAGTTATCCACACATGTACGTTCATCACTTATGGAGGAGATTGGTTTGTATTTGTTCACGCTTAACACTTCTAGGTGAAACCCGCAGATCTTATGAGATTTCACACTGCCTATGGATCGTTCCTCAAAGCTTCATTTACCACTCTCCGCAAACGAGACAAGAAACGAGAAAAACATCGCGCCGAGCAGGCTGCGCGGCGGAAACAGCGCATGACGGAACCTATCGTAATCAAAGGCCCAAAGCGAGGTAACGGTCGAAAGAAGAGGCAGCGGCAGGTCAAGGCTGCCCTCAAATTGGAAGCAGCAAAGGAACGGGCAGCGAAGAAGGAAGAGACGAGGACCAAATTACAGATTCCAACGTAGCTTCTAGCTCATGGTCATGCTTGTATTTGTGGTTTCCTGACACACATATACAAGCGCGCTGCGTCAGTCAAGACGCTGTCGATCAACCTTCAGCCTCAGTATCCTCAAAGACCTGAATTGGAACAGTTGGAGCTGAAGCACTGAAAGATGCTCAGTCCTACCAGACTTGCCGCGCTCCAGGATAAGTACTACTGGGGAAGAAACGCTGTTACATATGACGGCTATGCCCAATGATTACTCTAGCTCCGCCGTTTCTCGCGGGTCTGGATGCTGCCTCATGGCAAGGGTTACCTTGCTGTGCTTGCTGTGTTATGTGGAATATAAGATGGCATGCCCCAGTTGCTCAAGCGCTCACCCACTCACCTCTCTTGCGCAGTGGTTATTCGTTTTGTCTCAGTCACACGTTTCATTCCACCGCCCTTTGTCTTTTCTCGCCCTGGCGGATTTCACTGGTGAGTCTTCCCTCGGTGTTCGATGAATACTTCTGCTGATATTTGGTAGTAGCTAAACAATGTATCCCTTCCCGCGCCATTTACCATTAAAGCAAAGCAGCATTCCCGTGAATCTGTGTGTCACTTTTCATTTCATGCGCGGATTCCTTTGTTTTACGTGGGTCATGTAGCGAGTCTCATCCTCCAGGTGGTGATGGGCAATTTGTATGTGCAGTCCTAACGGTTTTAGCTTATGGACTCTAACAACACGTTCTACTTTACTATTCGGATGTCTCTCATTCCCGGTGAGCATGTGAAGACAACGGCTAATTAACACCGTACTGATATCCAGATAGTATCTGCTGCCTGCTTTCTAGCATTACTCAACTACTTCACAATGCAGTATCTCATATGCCAATTGCCCACCAAGTGTTTGCCTCTATACGGGATTTGGCGGCGATCAATGCTCGCAAACCATCACCTGCACAACTGTTCCCGAACACTTCCGCGTCGCGCATGGGATCCATAAGTTATCTAGGTCCACTTCGCTTCCTTGCAATTGGCAGGGTTGTGGACAGGCAGTCATGGCACACAACTTCTTTCGTCATATCAGGGAATGTCATCTGAAGCATCGCCGGGGCTTGGGTGTAAGTGTTGGCTTTTGGTTCTCTATCCTTCCTGTTTCAGACTTCCACTGTACAGCATGCAAACACGGACCAGATGGAAGAGGCAGAGAGGAAGCGAGAATCACCCAGCAATTTTCCCGATTCTGGCAGAAAAAAGTCTGATGAAGTACGGGTACGCATGATTTAAGTCAGGACAACTCTCATCTCAAGTTGCGATGACACTGGGTTGTCTGGTAGGACGAGTCAGGAAAGAAGCAAGAAAATGCCGACCCACACAATGATATAGTCCACGCAGAAGGAAGCAAATCGGAATGGGTGGTACGCATGATCCACGCCACGATACTCTTCCTATTTTGACCTTGCATGGGATTCCAGGTTCTGCCACCAATTGGTGAAGTAGACGAAGGGCTTGAAGGTCCCGATAGGGCAAGAGATACCCTCCAGACAGAGGGAAGCGACTCAGGATCGCACATACGGACAGTTCGTACCACAACAGCCCTCTTTCATGATCTTTATGGTGGCACAGTTTTTTCAGCAGGGAGATGTAGGAGAGGAGCGAGAGTCTGTTGATTCGCACAGCGATTTTGTCCATGCAGAAAGAAGCAGGCCTGAGTCAGATGTAAGGATGATTTATGTCAAGGCATCCTACTTATAACCCTTGTGGACGTCACAGGCTTTCTCATCGCAAGTACTGGCTGAGCAAGAAGATGTTGAACTGCAGAACGAATCTCTCCACTCAGAAAGGAGCAAGTTGGAGTCGATGGTATGGATGTTCCATGACATGGTGATCCTCCCATTGTGACCTTGTATGACATGGCAGGTCTTGCCTCCAGGTGAGGCAGGAGCGGAGCGAGGAGGAGACCCTGCTACAGGGAGTTATTCCCTCAAAATAGTAAGCGACGTGTTGGGGTCTCACGTACGCGTGACCTGTGCCATAATAGGCCTCCACTCATAATTTTCTATGGTGTCATAGGTTTTCCGGCAGGAGAAGGTAGGGGAAGAGCGAGAGGAGGCTGATCCTCGAAGTAGTTCGATGCAAAAAAACAAGTCGGGAGTGGAAGTGCGTGTCGTTCACGACATGTTAGGCCTCCTTTTGTAACCTTCCACCGGGTTGCAGGTTTTCCGGACGGAAGACGCGGTGACAGAACGAAAAGATCCCGATCAGCAGAATCACCCTTCCCACTTGCAGAACAGAGAATCGAGACCGGACGCATGCGAGACCAATCATTCCAATACAAATTCCCCTTCCGTGACGACACAAGATTCCACATCAGATTCTCCTGTTTGGAAGTTTAGAGACAACCGTCTATCATTATCTCCAGGCCCAGATCTCGAACCGCGGAAGACTGGCCTAATATCAAAACTATCAAAATTCTTTCAGAGACGAAAATCTTCGCAGGGCACCCAAGAGAAAAAACGGACTTCACCGGAGATTTTACGAACCGCGCCATTCAATGAAGTGAGCTTAACATCGTGTCATTTCAAGATGTGGACGTGATTGTTGTTTATAGCCTGTTGTTGTTACACCTGGGAAACCAAGTAGACAAGTGCGGCAGCGAAGCAAAACAGACCGAGTAGGCTGTTCTCCATTCTACTTATTGTTCGCAGTTCTTTAAGATCTTCATAGCGCTGCCACTCCATATCTTCGGTGGATGGGAGTAGACATTCACACATTCGACACAGAGACAGCCAAAGTAGCAAAGACACGTCATTGTATCAGGTAGGCGGTTCTGCATTCTGCTTGCTTTTCGCAGGTCTCTAACCTGTTTTGTAGGCGGACGCCGCAACACCTACGACTAACAACAGAGGTGGACAGATAAGTGATGATGAACACGGCGGATGCTGCTGTGTGTGCTATTTCAAAGGCGAGTTGTCCCGTTTTTTTCTTGTGCTCTTTTACTGATTCCGTGCCACAGCGCCACGATCTCGTCGAGCTCGGTGCAGGCCCTGACAGCTATTAGGCATAATCGAGCCCGGAATTGTGACTGCATGTCACATGTCACCACACATCCATTCCGTCGCCCATCTCACCAGCTCTGGCATACGTTCTTGTTGCCTACCAAAGACCAGGCTTTCCATGCACGACTATATCCAGCCGTTCGTGTACCGCGCTCTTTGTAGAGCGAGAGCGTCGCATACAGTTGTCTGGATGTTTCTCTTTACTGATAGCTATCCTTGTTCAATGCTGTAATATGACGCACACGTTTTGATCGTTCTCCCAGAGCAGTTTGTGAGTGCTGAGCGCAGTCTGACAGTTCAGTGCTTCTGGAACCAGCTCACAAAAAGTTCTTCATTGCGGAGTAGTGTTGTATGAAATGCGCAGTCGCTGATGGTTCGCGCGATCCTTCCCAAGGGTATTTTTGTCAATGTTGCTCATCCTATCTTGTTCCGCGAGAAACTCGTAGACGTTTCATACGGTACCGAGGTTAAACACTGCTTTATCTAGGTTTGCTCGGCTGAGGAACAGTTCCGGACAAATCATGAGGTCAGCAATGTGGACTGGAACTAAGAACGTACCTGAGATACAGCGTATAAAATCCCTAACGCAGCCTGGGGGTAAATGGTGGATCTGGCACACGAATGCGATCATTTGGACGGACGGAAAAACGAAACTTCTACACTGGCAAAAGTATTAATGGCCTGATTGAGAACCTTGAAAGGCTTGAGATACGTATCACTCAAGGGTTGGATCTCGGTGAACGTGGCTTTGGCACTACCGATGCCATCGACAGCACGGCAATAGGTGACATGAGATTAATGCCATCAAATTCTTCTACTGCAGCATCAACATCCTTGCCAGCCGATGTTGCCGCGGGGTCTGACTCTGGCTCTGATTTACTGGTTGGCTTGTCAGCCTGCCCAACAGGATCACTCGATCACCGTAGTAACTAAACATTACAGATCACATACGTCCTTGGTGGAAACTGCCTGGGGTTCTTGTTCATCTTGAACTCCACCATCGGTACTGGTGGCGGTAGCCTGTTTGATGAATTTTTTAGTGTCATCGCAGCGACTGGATGTAGATATCGTACGCCCTGAGGTAGAGCCACCTGTGGTTGTTCCCGTTGCTCTTTGACTCCCTCACCAATCCATCCAACAGCAACTTCTGACGCAGTAGTAGTTGGAGTGCCTCACGTCGACCGATGGAAGAAGCGCTTCGTTCTGAGGAGTCTTCCCGTAAAGGCCATGCCCGATGTTTCCGGTGAAGAGGTGAGATGTTCGAGGCTTACACATCAGATTTTAGGAAATTTGGGACACGTTTTATGTAATGGCAGGTCCAACAGGAGCGACTGTTTATCTGGTAAAGTTCTTTCACCTACCACTCATTAACTATCGTACACAGTTACAGAAAACATTCCTTGAAGTATCTTTCTCAAGTTCTAAGCATTGTTCACACTCACCAGCCTGCGGCGGATCAGAGATTTTCTCCGCCACAACTTCTCGAACATTTCGTATGTCCCAAGTCTACTAATACTAGGCCAGATAGAAAATACGAAGAGAAGAGAGAAGAATGGAGCGAGGGTGGCGAGCATAGCATGATTCGTAGAGGAGAAGACGAGGAAAGACATTCCGAGAACGAAAAGGAAGATGCTGGTATAGGGTAAGCATACTATTTGACGATGAGAGGAACAGAGTGATACCTCCACACTAGGAAAGTATATGGGAGGCTATACATAATAGCCAACGAGTCTGTGCCAAATAGAGACTTATCTGTTCGTTGCAACAGCGCCGACTACGCCAAAGCCAATACTCGGTCAGTTGATATTCCACTCTTAAACAAGACACGGATCGCACGCACGATTGAGGCTGCTGATGAATATTCCTTCCCACCAACGTGATTCGTGAGTTGAATTGATGCGAGTATGGACGCCACGGAGAAAAAGATGGAAAGATAAATGGAGGTCATAGCTGCGGTCACCTGCAAGGCCATGGGTGGTGAAGAGCCACTAGACGTGCTGCTTCCAGTGCCGTTGGTAAGAGTGCCGCCACTGCCGCCACCAAGACCGTTTCCATAGCTCCCGAGAGCTGGGGTAGCTAGCAGACTCACGTCGGCTGTGAGTAACACAGTAGACTTTACAGCAAACACGAGTCGTTAAGAAGTTGAACACGTTATAGGAAGACACAGAGGCCACGCACGAAGATGGTGAAGCGGGCCCATTCCGAAGTAAGCTTAGCGATGTGCTTTTGCCAGCGTCGATAATGGACGATCTGATCGATCCACATCTGCCTAAGCTCTTCTAGGTGCCTTGAAGCAGACCGGAATAAGAAGAGATCGAATATTCGAATAAGAAACGACGATCCGCTGCGCGATAGATGATGGGGCGAGGCATATATACATTGATCGACCCCAAGTCGTGCGCAAGGCTGGCCACTGAAGTTGATGAATCTGCTACGGCCTGACGAGTAGGCATAAATGAACTGAAGGAAGTCACTCCATGGTGAGGCTTACTGAATTCTCTCGCAAACCGTGCTGGACGGATGTTAAAAAATTGGTGAAGAAAAGTCGAATGGTGAGTACCTATTACCCAAACTGCGTATGGGTTTTCCTTGCCAACGCTTCCTACAGGTTGAACAGTGCTCCTGAAGGAAAGTAATAGACGAGGAATTGAACATACTTTCGAGCTTCTCTACCAAGTCCAACATCCTCGTCATAGAATCTAACTCAAAATGGGCCAGGTATGCGTTCGAAGTTGCAGCATCTGGAGATAGCGAGGTCAGAGAAATGCAGCTCGGAAAACCGACTACAAACCGGCAATCGCACAGCTCAGAATGTTCCTCAGTTCTTCGTAATCGCCAACCCTCACTTCGCGTCGGTTAGGGTATAGTTCAATGTGCATCCTTTAGAGTGAGAGTTGTCCCTGAATCGTCGACACTTTTCACGGGTGAGTAATCTTCTTCTCTCTTCGGTGACGACACATACCTGGGTAGTGACGGCACCCACCAGTACTGTGTTATAACCGCTTGCTCTGTGTGTGAACAGCCCAAGGATCAAAGATGCGCGCAATCGTCATCCTATTTTACCTACTCATATGATCTCTCGCTGTTACGCCGTCGACGTTGAAAAATATATTCAGCAGATCGTAATCATGCACCCAAAAGAGTAGCCGTTGTCGATGATCGACAAAATAATATCCAAAAACCCTTTCGCCCTTCGAGCCAAGAACCTCAGTGATCACAAGTTCCACATCAAGATGCAAGGGCAACATCAACTCGCGTGCACTGTGGAGTAAAAAGTCAGCCATCTCCAATAACTGCTGCAGTTCTGTTACGTCCGTAAGGTCTGTGATGATGCGCTAATGACGACAATGTGTCAGATTACTTAGTGGAGAAAAGACAACCCAACCTTTTCTTCATGCAGATAGTATGGAGCACCCTCTGGCTGCGTGTATTTTATCCACCCAATAGGTAATGAAGGCCTATTAGTGTGCTCTTATTAATCACGTCGATCTGTCGATAGAACCTGGTAACAGACCGGTCATAACTCATATCACCTTTCTTCAGTAGCACCATTTTATTGGATCCAGGCTTATAACTGCTATTTTCCATACGTGAGCTATTACAGAATCAGGAGGTAGTTTCACGAACACTAGGGGCCTCTGTGAAAACCTGTACTTCGTGACTTGCTGTGGGGAAGCGGGCACTGGAGAGGGTCGACGGGGCACTGCAAGATGCCTGTCAGTGACAGATTGTACTGACACGGCAGGGAGGTTTCCAGTCATCGAATTGTCAGGATGAGTAGCGGGATCCGTTCCTCTACCAGCATCGGTTGTCAACTTGGAGGACGAATGCATGTGAGAAGGGGATACGTCGCTCATCTCTCTCTGTTTGAGTGGAGATGGCATAGAACTGGCACATATGGTACGGACGGCATTGGATTCGCTGTGTTGCCGACGCGAACTCGCAGGGCGGAGGGAAAGTACGGACCGCAGTGTGCGTAGGAGTGCACAGCCCATCGAAGGCATGGCTTTGAGGACACGAAGGAGCCATGCTATAATCATTGAGAGGAGGGCACGAGACATTGATACAAGTGCTTGGCAAGTTGCAGCCGGCTTGATATGTAGTACGAGAAGTCGGACGGTCGCAGCGCGCTTCATTTTGCGCAAATTCAAACCCAATTTGGCGATTGTGACTTCAATGAGACGGATATGTATCAATGACCATGCAGCTCACTGTGATACATCGAAAGTTACAGATAGGGGTCCGTGGTGATAAAAATCACGCGTACATCCGGTAATGGCTCATTACTTCCTG
Organism: Pisolithus thermaeus; assembly: GCA_024663475.1. Lineage (NCBI taxonomy): Eukaryota > Fungi > Basidiomycota > Agaricomycetes > Boletales > Pisolithaceae > Pisolithus > Pisolithus thermaeus. Next base: position 127,912 of record JANFAF010000056.1, read on the forward strand.
GGTGAAAAAAATCCGTCCGCCACCGACCCACCATTACGCCCAGGCTGCTCTGGGGGTTTTATACGCTATTTCTCAGGTACGTTCTTAGTTCCGGTCCACATTATTGCCTTCATGATTTGTCCATAGCTGTTCCTTAACCAAGCAAGCCTAGACAAAGCAGTGTTTAACCTCCTCGATACCGTACGAAATGCGTACGACTTTCTCGCGGAACAAGATAGGATGAGCAACATTGACGAAGATACCCTTGGAAGGATCGCGCGAACGATCAGTGACTCTGCACATTTCATAAAAAACTACTCCGCGACGAAGAGCCTTTATAGGTGATATGCTCATTTGGCCTTCCAGGTCTTGACACTATACACCCTTAGGGGAAAAAAACGGGGAAAGATATCTTTTTCGAAACGCATGCTGTCGTCGGTGACCACGTGAAGTCCCTAGAAGACCTTATGCAGCAATGCCGTGATCGTATGGCTAGGGACCCCCACATTAACACGTACCGTATATTCGGGGACCTGAACCTCGATGGCATGGCTTACGCAGCTGGAGCGGGCTTCGACAAGGCGAAGAAATGCCTCGATATGGATCACTCCTCAAAACTTCATTTACCACTCTCCGCAAACGAGACAAGAAACGAGAAAAACATCGCGCCGAGCAGGCTGCGCGGCGGAAACAGCGCATGGCAGAACCTATCGTCATAAAAGGCCCAAAGCGAGGTAATGGTCGAAAGAAGAGGCAGCGGCAGGTCAAGGCTGCCCTCAAATTTGAAGCAGCAAAGGAATGGGCAGCGAAGAAGGAAGAGACGAGGACCAAACTACAGATCCCAGCGTAGCTTCTAGCTCGTGGTAATGCTTGTATTTGTGATTTCCTGACACACATATACAAGCGCGCTGCGTCAGTCAAGACGCTGTCGATCAACCTTCAGCCTCAATACCCTCAAAGACCTGAATTGGAACAGTTGGAGCTGAAGCACTGAAAGATGCTCAGTCCTACCAGACTTGCCGCGCTCTGGGATAAGTACTGCCGAGGGAGACATACTGTTACATATGCCGGCTATGCTCATTACTCTAGTTCCACCGTTTCTCGTGGGTCTGGGCGCTGCCTCATGGCAAGGGTCTCCCTGTGTTTGCTGTGCTACGTGGAATATAAGATGGCATGCGCCCGGTTGCTCAAGCGCTCACCCACTCACCTCTCTTGCACAGTGGTTATTCGTTTTATCTCAGTCACACATTTCATTCCACCACCCTTTGTCTTTTCTCGTCCTGGCGGATCTCACTGGTGAGTCTTCCCGCGGTGTTCGATGAATACTTCTGCTGATATTTGGTAGTAGTTAAACAATGTCTTCTTCCCCGTATGATTTACCGTTAAAGAAAAGCAGCATTCCCGTGAATCCGTGTGTCATTTTTCATTTCATGCGCCGGTTCCTTTGGTTTACATGGTCGCGCAGCGAGTCTCGCCCTCCAGGTGGTGATGGGCGATTTGTACGTGCAGTCCTAATCAATAAGTATAACGGCCGTGGGTCGTGCGAAAAGCGTGAATCCCCGATCCCCGATTCTCGACGCGTAGTTCGACTATTTCGCGTAGCTCGCTCCCCTCGCTATTCTCGCTACTTTCGCAATTCTCGCAATTCTCGCTATTGTCGGCAGTCTCGCTTTTTTCGCTCCTCTCGGCAAAAGCCACGTGAGTTTCCTTTTTTGAACAACAAAAGCCACGTGGCTTCGCATGTCTCCGCAATCGGTGCGCTGGCAGTCAGCAAGTGTCCTTCCCCCTCCCTCCCCAGCTCCCTCCCCAGCCTCCCTCCACTCCAGTTGCATACCAGCTGGTCCAACCACTGTCAAACAACTATCACACTGAAAACACTGTGTCATCTGTGAGTGTCTGCTCTGATCTGGGCTGCAGATCAGCCTGATAAGAGATCTCATCCACTGATAAGGCCCATAGTTCGCATTTTTGACTGTTTTCTGACAGTCCTTTGGCTGCTGGTAAGCCCATGGCCCTTTGATAATGCTCAGGAGGGGCACTGATTGCATACCCTGGCCATCTGGACCTGGATTTCCTCCATTTTTTAGATTTTTGTTCGCATTTTTCGCATTTTTGCCCCCTTTACTGCTCACATTCTCTGGCCAGGCTTCCTGGTAAGTCATCTATATACCTGCCAATGGTCAATCTCATCCATTTCTGACACTTTTTCATATGTATTTCCCATCACTCTGGCACATTTCTTAGGTTTTTGTTCGCATTTTTCGCATTTTTGACCCCTTTACTGGTCACATTCTCTGGCCAGGCTTCCTGGTAAGTCATCTATACCTGCCAATGATCAATCCCATTCATTTCTGATATTTTTTCATATTCTATAAGTATAACGCCCGTGGGTCGTGAGACGTTGTGATCCCCGATTCTCGACGCGTAGTTCGAGTGTTTCGCGTAGGTCGCTACAGTCGCTATAGTCGGTAGTTTCGCTCCTTTCGCTCCCCTCGGCAAAAGCCACGTGTATTGCCTTTTTTGAACAACAAAAACCATGTGGCATTTCAAACTCAACCGTTGTCTGTTCATAAGGCCAGGCAAGTACACGTGACCGTGGGAATAGTTTGAAACTGCGACGGTGCGCGCATTTCAGCAAGCCCCGCAGGCCTCTTCGAGGCTATGGACCATGCTGCAACACTGCCGGAGGGGCGGAAGAGCTCCATTCACATTTTGCTACTACTCTACCTAAGGAAGAGGGGGGTAAAATGGAAAATGAGCTGTACAAGACAAAAAATCACTGATCACTGATAAGCTATGTATTTGTGGTGTGACTTTCCACCACAGTTGAGCAGAAACTCAGAGGACCTTGAGGGGGAAAGTCATGATAGCAGTAGGATGCTGAGTGAGTGGGTGTAACTGAGGATCTAAGTGCAGAGGTGGTCCTTCTTGAGGCAGATGGGATGCTGAGGGCACTGGCAGGTGTGATAGTGTCATGGGCAAGTCCTATAGAGCCAGTGCCATCCTGTGACATTGTGTGAGGGGTGGATGAACCAATCATGATCAAACTCAACAGTAGTCAGCTCTGGTGGGTGGACTATAGTGTGGAGGGATGGGGGAGGCCAGCAAATTCACTCCATGCTGGGGAGGAGGAGGCAGCCAGTGAATGTACTCTATGCCAAGGGGGAAGGGTGAGGGCAACCAGTGAACCCACTCCATGGCAGGGCAGTGGGGGCAGTCAGTGAACTTACCTGCTCCAAGCTAGGAGGGTGAGGGCAGCCAGTGAACTACCCACCATGCCAAGGTAGGGGGAGGGAGTGAGGGCAACCAGTGAACCCACCATGCTAAGGTGAGGGGAGGGGAGGGGGAGGGGATGAGGGTAGCCAGTGAACCCACCATGCCAAGATGGGGGGTGGGGGCAGATACCAAATGTACTCCACACTAAGGGGGGGAGGACAGCCAGTGAACCCACTCCATGCCAAGGGAGGCTGAGGGCAGTCAGTCAGTCCACCCTGTGCCAGGGGGTCAATGCCAGGGAGGGTGGGGGCAGCAGGTATTACTCCATGCCAGCAGGTGTTACTCCACATCAGTGAACAGGGTTTTAGTCAGAACCAGTCACAAACCAGTTGTGACCAGTCCTGACCCAATTGCCAGTTCCCTGATGCATGCCAGCAAGCATGACTCCATGCCCACAGGTGTGACCCCATGTTGGTGGGTGTGACTCCATGCTGGGGAACATTGGTGGTTGGATTAAGGTTGAAAAGCAGCCACATCCTGGGTAGTCACAAGGGTGAGTCTGGGCTCTCAGCTGGTGAATGGAGAATGGGCTTTCAGCCAGCAGTGGTCAGCCAGTGAAGGGACTGGCAGTTAGTGAATGGAAGACTGGCAGCCATTGGATGTACTCCATACCAGTGGAGGTGACTCCATGCAACACAACATTGGTGGTCAGATTAAGGCTGTGAAGCAGCCACTTCCTGGGTAGTCATAGAACTGTACCAGTAGATAGGATTGTGAAACTGTGTAAATAAGTGCATTGAAGCAATGTACATGAAGGCTATGTCAGTGAATGGACTCCATGCCAGTGAGCATAACCTCCATGCTAGGGCCTGGCAAGCATTACCTCCTCTAACATGCAATGGAACTGTTTTACCAGCCAGAGATTGCAACAAGTTGTGGAGTTTCACTGGCATAGCCCATCCCCCCCCAGCATGGAGTGGATTGACTGGCACTGGCCCACCCCCCTGCCATGAAGTATGGCCTGAGGTATTTAGACATCTGAACATTTGATCTGTAACTGCAGAACTGTACCAGTAGATATGATTGTGAAACTGTGTAAATGATGGATTTGAACTGTTTACCATCCAGAGATAGCAAGAAATTGTGGAGTTTGACTGGCATAGCCTATCCCCCCCCAGCATGGAGTGGATTGACTGGCATTGGTCCACCCCCCTGGCATGGAGTGGATTCACTGGCATTGCCAGTGAATTGCACTTCAGGCCAGGGGGGTGGGCCAATGCCAGTCAATCCACTCCATGCTGGCAAGTGTTACAAAGTTGGATTAAGGCTGCAAAGCAGCCACAACCTGGACTGTTTACCAGCCAGAGATCACTGAGCCTGTCCTCCCCCAGCATGGAGTGAATTGACTGGCATGGCCCACCCCCCTGGCATGGAGTGGATTCACTGGCATCGCCAGTGAGTGCACTTCATGGCAGGGGGTGGGCCAATGCCAGTCAATTCACTCCATGCTGGCACATGTCACTAAGTTGGATTAAGGCTGCGAAGCAGCCACAACCCGGGTAGTTGCTCATAATATTAAGGGAGAACGGTTCACACGCACCTGGCATCTCCCGAGCCGACGCCTATTTCGCATATTTCGGCTAAGCCAAAAAACCACATGGCTTTTCGAACTCAGCTTCTTCTGTTGTATGTTTCAACACAAATACAATGCACGCCGGTGCTGCAGTTCTTTCTTCCCTTTCCCCCACACTCCCATCTCCTCCACATACCTCCCCTGTAGTATTACGAGTTTCCCTTGCAGTATATACAGTAGAGGTAGCATATAACACTATATAACACTATGTAAGCACCAATGTGTGAGTGACAAGGGTGACAATGTGCTTATGTGCATGGAACAGCCTCTTTTCCCCCCAGACTTTGTGCTCTGTTGGCACAGGTTCTTCTGCCTGAGTGGTGAGATGCTTTCCCCATTTCTGTCTGCCTGCTCTGAATGTGTAATGGTTCTTTCTTAGGTGTTCAAGGTGCAGTTGGAATGTTTTGGGTGCAGTAGTTCACATGTTCTGACATGGTCTTCAGATCTTTTCCTGGTACTCCTTCCTGAGCAGCCTATTGCCAGTGGCTGCTTGCTTTGCTGTAGGTGACTGAGTGAATGCTGTAGACCAAGATGAGGTGGTGCCAAATCCCTGCTACCTGGCTGCATAGATTCAACTCTGTGTGTCTGCTGGTTGTTGAGGCCTCTTTGAGGCTGGGATCTCTGGCATCACAACAGAGTAGAGACCTGTTTGGTGGGGCCTGTATAGGTCAAGTGGGGTCACCCCTACTTGCAGTTGCCATTCAATTTTGTCTCGGGCTTCCTGCCTTTTGCTCTGTCATACATCGAGTTCCAGCAAAGTAGGGTCAGTCACAGATAGTGAAGCACAGTCCACTTTGTGCATTGGCTGTTCCCCTTGGACCTTCCCCCTGGACTTGGATTCCCCCCCCCTTCCCTTGGCTCTTTCCCACCTTTGAACCAACTTGCACTCTCCATCCTTCATGTAAGTCACTTTCCCCAAAAATTTCTGATGATCTCTGATCTCCACATCACACTAGGGCTACCCCTCCTACCTCCCCTCAGTGAGCATGTGATGCTACTCACCAATCTGAGCATGAGGATTGAATGTATGAATGTACCATACTATAGATGTCACTTTCTGAAAAGATATGTGTATATGTGTATATATAATGTATCAACATCCAATTGAACTATTTACCAGCTGATTGAAGTATTGTACAGGAAGTCTATGTCAGTGAATGGACTCCATGCCAATGAACACACTCCAAGCCAGTGAACATACCTGACACCAGAGGGGTGGGGGAGGCCAAAGGGCTGCGAAGCAGCCCTGAGGCCAAAGGTCATAAGTATACTGATAAATATACCAGCATCTGCAAGGCTGAAGGGCTGTGAAGCAGCCCTGAGGCCCAAAGGTCATTGGAGTATGCCAGTGGACATACCCCATGGTTTGGAAGGGTAACCCCCCGGCTGCGAAGCAGCCGCGAGCCCGAAGGGCTCGTCAATAAGTATAACGGCCGTGGGTCGTGCGAAAAGCGTGAATCCCCGATTCTCGATGCGTAGTTCGACTATTTCGCGTAGCTCGCTCCCCTCGCTATTCTCGCTACTTTCGCAATTCTCGCAATTCTCGCTATTGTCGGCAGTCTCGCTTTTTTCGCTCCTCTCGGCAAAAGCCACGTGAGTTTCCTTTTTTGAACAACAAAAGCCACGTGGCTTCGCATGTCTCCGCAATCGGTGCTGGCAGTCAGCAAGTGTCCTTCCCCCTCCCTCCCCAGCTCCCTCCCCAGCCTCCCTCCACTCCAGTTGCATACCAGCTGGTCCAACCACTGTCAAACAACTATCACACTGAAAACACTGTGTCATCTGTGAGTGTCTGCTCTGATCTGGGCTGCAGATCAGCCTGATAAGAGATCTCATCCACTGATAAGGCCCATAGTTCGCATTTTTGACTGTTTTCTGACAGTCCTTTGGCTGCTGGTAAGCCCATGGCCCTTTGATAATGCTCAGGAGGGGCACTGATTGCATACCCTGGCCATCTGGACCTGGATTTCCTCCATTTTTTAGATTTTTGTTCGCATTTTTCGCATTTTTGCCCCCTTTACTGCTCACATTCTCTGGCCAGGCTTCCTGGTAAGTCATCTATATACCTGCCAATGGTCAATCTCATCCATTTCTGACACTTTTTCATATGTATTTCCCATCACTCTGGCACATTTCTTAGGTTTTTGTTCGCATTTTTCGCATTTTTGACCCCTTTACTGGTCACATTCTCTGGCCAGGCTTCCTGGTAAGTCATCTATACCTGCCAATGATCAATCCCATTCATTTCTGATATTTTTTCATATGTATTTCTCATCACTCTGGTATATTTCCTAGGTTTTTGTTCACATTTTTCGCATTTTTCACCCCTTTACTGGTCACATTCTCTGGCCAGGCTTCCTGGTAAGTCATCTATAACTGCCAACAATCAATCCCAACCATTTCTGGTATTTTTTTCATATGCATTTCTCATCACTCTGGTAAATTTCCTAGGTTTCTGTTTGCATTTTTCACATTTTTGACCCCTTCCTTGGTCACATATCTGGCCTGGGTGCCTGGTAAGTCATCTACTACCTGCTAATGATCAGTCTCATCCATTTATGACACCTCTTGATATATGTATTTCTGGTGCATTCCTTAGATTTTTGTTCACATTTTTGGCTTTTTGAGAAATTGTTGGTTATCTTTCTTCAGTGTGCCTTGGTAAGCCTTTCCCCACTCATCATTGATGCCCTTTCTCCTATTTTCTCTCATCACTTTAGTTTTTTTTATACCCATCTTTTGGGTTATTGGCAGATACCTGTGTCCAGGTTGTCAGTGTAAGTTGATGTCACTCTATCTGCAGGTGAACACTCACATGTGTCATGTAGGTCTAGGGTTGGCATTGTTGGGATTTTTGGTTGCCTTTGATACTTGCTTTGTGCTGGTGGTAGAGTGAACACTGTAGACCAAGACAAGGTGGTGTGAAGTCCCTACTACCTGGCTTGGTGGATTCATCTCCACCTGTCTGCTGGTTGCTGAGGCCTCTCTGAGGCTGGGACCTCTCTCATCACCGCAGAGTAGAGACGTGTTTGGCGGGGCCTGCAAAGGTCAAGTGGGATCACTCCTGCTTGCAGTTGCCATTCAATCTGTCTTGGGCTTTTTTGCCTTTTGCTCTGTCATTTGTCGAGTTCCAGTCAGTAGGGTCTACCACAGGCACAAGGTGACTTCTCTGTGTATCCTTCATCCTCTTCACTGCTACCCAATCTCCATATCCAGTCTTTCCAACCATGTAGGTGTTTTGGTTTCCAGATATACTGCTTCAATATCCCTGATGATGCATGTGTCCATCAGGTCCACCCCCCCTACTTCACCACAGCGTGCCCACAATGCTGGTCGTCAGGCTGAGCGTGATCAGCGTGTCCTTGGCTCTCCTCCATCCCGTCGTCAACCACATCATCCTGTTCCTCCTTTGATTGTAAGTTGTACCCATGCTTGCCATATATGTGAGATTGATGTATATAATGTCAGGCTCATGCTCCTGCACCACTCCCTCCCCAACAGCCACTGCTTCCCCCTGCCCCTCTACCACCCCAGATGATGCCCTTCCCTCCTCCATATTATCAAAATTTGGTTCCTCCTGCTCCACCACCTCAGAATATTCCAGAGCGTGTTGACTATACTGCTCGCCTGTTGGAAGGATATACAATAATGACCATGAGAGGCGTCGTCAGCACAGAAGGAACCAGAGAACCAACAATGCTCCTATTCCCCCTTCAGCTCAACCTGGCCCATCTCATGCTCCCCCTCCACCTAACTACCATACATACCAGCAGGTCAGCAACCTGCAACATGAGGCAGAACAGTGGAGACATCAGCAGGCTCAGCAGCAGCATGCTCAACATCTTCAGGCTATGCAAGTGCAACAGTTGCAGGAGTGGCAACACTTGCAGACCATGAGAGTGCAGCACCAGCACCAGCACCAACAAGAGTGGCAACAATTACAGTCCATGAGAGTGCAGCACCAGCAGCAGCAGGGACAAGAGTGGGGAGATTTGCAGACCATGAGAGTGCAACAGGAGCAGGAGCAGGAACAAGAGTGGGGAAACTTGCAGACTATGAGAGTGCAGCAGCAGCAGAGGCAAGGGCAGGAGTGGCAGCATGCTCAAAACATGAGAGTGCAGCAGCAGCAGGGGCAAGGGCAGGAGTGGCAGCACATTCAAGGAATGAGAGTGCAGCAGGGGCAGGAGCAGGGACAAGGGTGGCAGCACTTTCAAGCCATGGGAGTGCAGCAGCAGTTAAGGCAGGAGCAGGAGTGGCAGCACCTACAGTCCATCAGGCTGCAGCAGCAACAGAGGCAGGAGCAAGAGTGGCAACACCTTCAGTATGTCAGGATGCAAATGCAGCAGCATCACCAACAACAGCAGCAGGAGCATCAACAGTTACAACTGCAACAATTGCAGAGGGTAGAGCTTGAACATCATCATCATCAGGAGGCAGAGCAGCAGGCAGTACATCAGCAGGTAGAAGAGAGGGAGCAGCAAGAGCAGCAGGAAATAGAGCAAATCAGGCAGTTATCTCAAAGGCTGCTTACAGAGGCCCTGAGTGAACATAGTCAACGTTCTGCAGAGCAGTATGAGCAGGACCAGGAGAGACAAGCCTCTAGAAATAACCTTGGCCATTCCTCTCCTCCCAGTTCTTCTACCAGTCCTGCTTCCTCTCCCCCAAGACATCCTTCTCCTCCACCTCCACCTCCACCCCATGATCCAGCTCCCAGCCCCAGCCCAAATCCCAGTCCTGGACCTGATCCCAACCCAGACCCAGACCCAGACCCACCATCACCACCACCACCACCCCCAGCAGCACCATATCACATCCCTCCAGGTGGTAGGCCATATGCTGAGCCAGTAGAGCATCACTATTTGGGTCTGATGAACATTCAATGTCCCAGCTGCCATGCCCTCCATTTCCTCTCAGAGAAACTCTCTAACTCCAGTCCACTGCATCCTCACTTTGGTAGCTGCTGTCTTCAAGGCCAGGTGGTACTCCCTCCAATCCAGCAGTGGCCAAGGGTGATACAGGACCTCTTTGATGATCCCCAAGACCAGAGGGATTTTAGGAAAAATGTTCGTCAGTATAACAATGCCCTGGCATTTACCTCAGTGGGAGTAGAGGTGGATAGACAGACTGTACAAGGGGCAGGCCCTGCATCTTTTCGTATTCATGGCACTCTTCACCATCTCATGGGAGCACTCATGCCACCAGAGGGTCTGCAGCCTTCCTATGCTCAGCTCTATATCTATGACCCACAGGAGGCAACAAACACCCGTTTGAGGAGAAACCCTGACTTGCATGGTGACATCTTGCTGGACTTGCACACCACTCTGAGAGAGCACCACCCCTATGCTGCAGTCTATCAGCAGGCCCATGCAATCATGCAGGCCAAACCCCCAGAGCAGCATACAGATGTCTGCATGTGTCTTTACCTACAGCAGGGTACTGATGGAAGGAGATACAATCTCCCTACTGTGGATGAGATTGCTGCCATTGTGCCAGGAGATGGATCAGAGATTGTGAGGAAAGATAGGGACATCATTCTACGTCTGCAGGGTGGGGGATTACGTCGCATCAGCAACCTCCATCCCTCTTACCTCCCACTCCACTATGTGCTATTGTTCCCCCATGGACAGGAAGGGTGGCACCTGGATATTCCTTTGCAGGTAGCTGGTGGTGGCAATCATCGCTCCAAGAAGGTCACTCAAATACTCTGGTATGCATATCGTTTGCACGTTCGTCCTCCTCAGGTGGAACCAGCCAATCTCTTCAAGGCTGGCAGGCTTTTCCAACAGCTGGTCTGTGATGGGTGGGCTTCCATTGAGCAGTGCAACCTTACCTGGGTGGCCAACAATCAGACCAAGCTCAGAGCAGAGTTGTATAGTGGATTGCAGGATCGTCTGGCTCAAGATCCTGATCAAGATCTGGGTGGTGTTGGTCATGTCATCCTCCCTTCCACTCATAAGGGGGGTCCTCGCTACATGAACCAGCTGCTTCAGGATTCTCTGGCCATCTGTAGAGAGTACAAGAAGCCTGACCTGTTCCTCACCATGACTGCAAATGGGAGTTGGCCTGAGATAACTGAGAATCTCTTCCCAGGTATGTTTGGATTTTTTTTTTTTTTTTTCTGGCTATCATTGACTCACCATCATGACACAGGGCAGTCACCAGTTGACAGACCTGACTTGGTCACCCGTGTTTTCCATGCCAAGAAGGAAGCTTTGTTGAAGATGATCAGGGGTGGTTACTTTGGAGAGGTGGCTGGATTTGTCTACACTATCGAGTACCAGAAGCGTGGTCTCCCTCACATGCACCTGTTGATCTTCTTGGAGGAGGAGGAGGACAAGATTCGTTCTGTGGAGCAGGTGGATGCCATCATCTCAGCACAGATCCCTGACCCCAATCTCCACCCCCAACTTCACCAGGCTGTCTCCAAGTATATGCTTCATGGTCCCTGCTCCCCTCAGAGGTGTATAGAGAACAATGTTTGCAAGAAGCGCTTCCCCAAGGCCTTTGCTGCTCAGACCATCATAAAGGAGGATGGATATCCTGACTATGCTCGCCCTCAGAATGGAAGGACAGTGGAGAAGTATCAGAATGTCTTTGACAACAGTGTGGTGGTCCCCCATCCAAGGGAACTTCTGGTGAAGTTTGACTGCCACATCAACCTGGAGGTCTGTGGTTCTATAAAGGCAGTCAAGTATATCCACAAGTACATCTACAAAGGTCCAGACAGAGCCACTGTGCAGCAGGAGGGACATGATGAGATTCGTTCCTACCTTGATGCAAGATACATCTCCTCCACTCAGGCATGTCACAACATCTTTGAATTCCCCATGCACATGGAGTGGCCTGCTGTGTATCGTCTTCCAGTCCACCTTCCAGGAGAACAGACTGTGGTGTTTAGTGCTGAGGATGACATTCAGAATGTGGTGGGCAATCCAAAGAACACCCAACTGATGGGTTGGTTTGAGGCCAACAGGGACCCTGTCCTGATAGCTGCTGGGGCACATGATTTTCTGTACCAGGAGTTCCCCAAGAAGTTTGTGTGGGATAAGAAGCATGCTGTGTGGAAAGTGAGGCAGAGGTACAAGGCCATTGGAAGGATGTATGCTGTGTATCCATCAGCTGGTGAAAAGTTCTACCTCCGTCTTTTGCTCACCCAGGTCAAGGGTAGGTCTGCCGTCATCTCATTTTCATCTCCCCATCTGACATCTCTTTCAGGTGCAACTTCCTTTGAGGATCTTCGCTCTGTGGATGGTCAGCTTCATGATTCCTTCAAGGAGGCCTGTCGTGCACGTGGTTTGTTGCAGGATGATAGAGAGTGGTTGTTGTGTCTGCAGGATGCTGCTCACTTCCAGATGGGTTCCCACTTGCGTCGACTTTTTGTGATCATCCTGGTGCATGGTGCTCCAGTGGATCCAAATCACCTGTGGGAGGCATCCAGGGACAACCTCTGTGATGACCTGAATCGTCACCTGATCAGGGTCCTCAACATTCCTGAGCCTACCCAGGAGCAGATCTATGACTATGGCCTCCACCTGATCTCTCAAGCCCTTCGTAGACATGGAAAGAGCCTACAAGATTATCCTGAAATGCCTAGGCCACAGATGGACTGGGGTCGTCGAGAAGGGAACCAGCTGATCAATGAACAGTTGGCTTTGATGGTGCCAGAGTTGCAGGGGTTTGTGGAGAGGGGGCAGGAGACTTTGAATGTGGAGCAGAGGCAACTTTACCAGGCAGTGCTGGACAGTGTGATGGGTGCACAGGGGACCATGTTCTTCCTTCAGAGTGGTGGTGGTTGTGGCAAGACCTATCTGGCCAACCTCATTGCTGGGGCTGTCAGAGCAAGGGACAGGATAGTGCTGTGTGTTGCTTCCACTGGCATTGCCTCCCTCCTCCTCCCTGGTGGTCGTACAGCACACTCCAGGTTCAAGATCCCCATCCCCATCCATGAGCAGAGTGTTTGCAACATCAAGAAGGATGACATGAACCATGAGCTGATTCAGAGGACCTCCCTTATCATCTGGGATGAAGCTGCTTCTCAACATCGTCATGTGGTGGAATGTGTGGATAGGACTTTGAGGGACTTGATGGATCAGGATAGGCCATTTGGGGGCATCACTACTTTGCTTGGTGGGGACTTCAGGCAGACACTCCCTGTCATTCAGCATGGTTCCAGGGAGCAGATCGTGCCTGCTACACTCACTCACTCCAACCTGTGGACCCAGATGTCAGTGCATTATCTGAACCAGAACATGCATCTTGGGCAGGATCCTGAATGTGATGAATGGGCAAGACGTCTCCTGGAGATAGGGACCACTGATGGAGAATTGGAGCTGCCTCAGCACATGCATTGTGGGGATGGATTGGCCTCTCTGGTGGATGCCATCTACTCTGAGGTCCTGGCCCTGCAACCAAACCAGCCACTGGCAGATGGGTATTTCCTGGATCGTACCATCCTTACCCCTAGGAATGTGCAGGTGCATGAGATCAACTCCATCATTCTGGAGGCTGTCCAACCACAGGAGAGAGTGACCTATACCAGTGCAGACTCTGTGACTGATGGGGAGTATGAGTATGTCCAGCCAGAGATGTTACACACCCTGTCCCCCTCTGGATTTCCACTGCACAAACTGGAGCTGAAGAAAGGAGTACCCCTGATGTTGTTGCGCAACTTGGATCCAATCCATGGACTGTACAATGGGACCAGACTGAGGTTGATTAGATCCACACCTAGGATCTTGGAGTGTCGTGTGTTGAAAGAGGGTGGAGATGGAGAGGTGGTGTTGATCCCCAGAGTTGCCCTGGAATGTGGACTTGAAGATTCCCCTGTTCCTTTTCGTAGAAGGCAGTTCCCTGTGCACCTGGCCTATGCAATGACCATCAACAAGTCACAGGGACAATCAGTGAAGAATGTTGGGATAGATTTGCGCTCTGAAGTTTTCTCTCATGGTCAACTCTATGTGGCTCTGTCACGTTGTACTCATCCCAGAAGGATCAAAGTTCTGTTGAAGGAAGGACAGGACAACATGAAGACAAGGAATGTAGTGTGGGCTGAGGTATTTAGACATTTGGATATTTGATTTGTAACTGCAAAACTGTACCAGTAGATAGAATTATGAAAGTTTGTAAATAAGGGAATTGAAACATGGCACTCAGTGAATGCACTCCATGCCAGGGGGGAAAGACAACATTGCTGTGGAGGGGGGGGAAGACAATCTTGCTGTGAAGCAGTGTGGGGGGGGGAGACAATCTTGCTGTGGAGCAGTGTGGGGGGGGAGACAATCTTGCTGTGGAGCAGCGTGGGGGGGGGGAGACAATCTTGCTGCAGAGCAGCATGGGGGGGGGGGAGATGATCTTGCTGCGGAGCAGCGTGGGGGGGGGAGATGATCTTGCTGCGGAGCAGCATGGGGGGGGGAGACAATCTTGCTGCAGAGCAGCGTGGGGGGGGGAGACGATCTTGCTGCGAAGCAGCATGGGGGGGGAGACGATCTTGCTGCGGAGCAGCATGGGGGGAGACGATCTTGCTGCGAAGCAGCAGGCTGCAACGCAGCCGCGAGGCCGGAGGTCTCGTGGTTTTTTATTATGGACCCTAACAACACATCTACTTTACCGTTTGGGTGTTTGTCACTCTGGTGAGCATGTGAAGACAACGGCTAATTATGTAACGCTTTACTAATCTACGGCTAGTGTCTGCCGCCTACTTCCTAGCATTACTCGATCTCTAAACAATACAGTGTTGTATCGAATCTGTGTGTTGTCTGTTAGATGCGTTATTTCAACTGGTTCACATGACAATACAGCGGACAGTATGCCAATTGCCCACAAAGTATTTGCCTTTATACGGTATCAGGCGGTGATCAGTGCTCGCAAATCATCAGCTGCGGAACTGCTCCCGAACACTTCCGCATCGTGCATGAGAGCCAGAACATTACGTCCTCTCCCCTTTACTGCGGGTGGCAGGGTTGTGGAGACCCAGTCTTGCAATGCTATTTTATTCGTCACATCAGGGAACGTCATCTGAAGCATTACCGGCACTTGGGTGTAAGCGTTGGCTTTGGTTTTCTGTCTTTCGTGTTCCAGATCTCCACTCTACAGCATGCAAGCACGGACCAGGTGAAAGAGGCACAGAGGGCGCGAGAATCACCCAGCAAATTTCCCGATTTTGGCAGAAAAAAGTCCGATGAAGTACGGGTACGCATGATTTAAGTCAGGACAACTCTCATTTTAAGTTGTAATGACACCGGGTTGTCTGGTAGGACGAGTCAGGAAAGAAGCAAGAAGATGCCCACCCACACAATGATATAGTCCATGCAGAAGGGAGCAAATCCGAATGGGTGGTACGCACGATCCACGCCATGACACTCTTCCTATTTTGACCTTGCATGGGATTCCAGGTTCTGCCACCAATTGGTGAAGTAGACGAAGGGCTTGAAGATCCGGTAAGGAAAGAGATACCCACCAGATAGAGGGAAGCGACTCAGGATCGCACACACGGACAGTTCGTACCACAACAGCCCTTTCTTCGTGATCTTTATGGTGGCACAGTTTTTTCAGCAGGGAGATGTAGGAGAGGAGCGAGAGTCTGTTGATTCGCACAGCGATTTTGTCCATGCAGAAAGAAGCAGGCCTGAGTCAGATGTAAGGATGATTTATGTCAAGGCACCCTACTTATAACCCTTGTGGACGTTACAGGCTTTCTCATCGCAAGCACTGGCGGAGCAAGAAGATACTGAACTGCAGAACGAATCTCTCCACTCAGAAAGGAGCAAGTTGGAGTCGATGGTATGGATGTTCCATGACATGGTGATCCTCCCATTGTGACCTTGTATGACATGGCAGGTCTTGCCTCCAGGTGAGGCAGGAGCGGAGCGAGGAGGAGACCCTGCTACAGGGAGTTATTCCCTCAAAATAGTAGGCGACGTGTTGGGGTCTTATGTATGCGTGACCTGCGCCATAATAGGCCTCCACTCATAATTTTCTATGGTGTCATAGGTTTTCCGGCAGGGGAAGGTAAGGGAAGAGCGAGAGGACGCTGATCCTCAAAGTAGTTCGAGGGAGAAAAACAAGTCGAAATTCGAAGTGCGTGTCGTTCACGACATGTTAGTCCTCCTCTTGTAACCTTCCACCGGGTTGCAGGTTTTCCGGACGGAAGAAGCAGTGACAGAACGAAAAGATCCCGATCAGCAGAGTCACCCTTCCCACGTGCAAAGCAGAGAACCGAGGCCGGACGCATGCGAGACCAATCATTCTACTACAGATTTCCCTTCCGTGGCGACACAGGATTCCATATCAGATTCTTCTGTTTGGAAGTTTAGAGCCAACCGTATATCATTATCTCCAGGCGCAGACCTCGAATCGCGGAAAACTGGCCTAATATCAAAACTATCAAAGTTCCTTCAGAGACGAAAGTCTTCGCAGGGCACCCGGGAGAAAAAACGGACTTCACCAGAGATTTTACGAACCGCGCAATTCAATGAAGTGAGTCCTTGACATCGTGCCATTTCACGATGTGGACGTGATTGTTGTTTGTAGACTCTGGCTGTTGCACCTGGGAAACTAGATAGACAGGTACGGCAACGAAGGAAAACAAACTGGGTAGGCTGCTCTCTACTCTACTTATCGTTCTCAGTTCTTTTAAGATCTTCATAGCGCCGCCCCTCAACGTCTTTGGTGGATGAGAGTAGACATTCAAATCGATACAGAGGCGACCAAAGTAGCGTGGATTCGTCATTGTATCGGGTAGGCAGTTCTCCTTTCCGCTTTCTCTCCGCAGATCTCTAACCTGTTTATAGCTGGACACCGCAACCTCCACGACTGACAACACAGATGGACAGATAAGTGATGATGAACACGGCGGATGCTGTTGTATGTGCTATTTCAAAGGCGAGTTGTTCTGTTTTTTTCTTGTACTCTTCTGCTGACTGCGTGCCACAGCGCCACGATCTCGTCGAGCTCGGTGCAGGCCCTGACAACTAGGCACGATCGAGCCCAGAACTGTGACTGTATGCCACATATTACCACACAGGGTCTACATGTAATATATCCATTCCGTTGCCCATCTCACCAGCTCTGGCATACATTCCCGTTGCCTACCATAGACCTGGCCATCCATGCACGACCAGATCCCGTCGTTTATGTGTATCGTACTCTTTGTAGAGCGAGAGCGTCGCATACAGCTGCCTGGATGTTTCTCTTTACTGATAGCTATCCTTGCTTAATGCTGTAATATGGCGCACACGTCTTGGTCGCTCTCCTCCCAGCGTAGCTTATGTGAGTGCTGAGCAGTCTGAGAGTTCAGTGCTCCTGGAACCATACCACAAAAAGCTCTTTATCGCCGAGTAGTCTTGTACGAAATGCGCAGAGTCGCTGATCGTTCGTGCGATCCTTCCAAGGGTACCTTTGTCAATATTACTCATCCTATCTTGTTCCGCGGGAAACGCGGCATCGAGGAGGTCAAACACTGCTTTATCTAGGTTTGCTTGGCTAAGGAACAGCTACGGACAAATCATGAGGTCAGCAATGTGGACCGGAGCTGAGAACGTACCTGAGAAACAGCGTATAAAATCCCCAGAGCAGTCTGGGAGTAAGGGTGGATCTGGTACACGAATGCGGTCACTTGTACGGACGGAAAAACGAAACTCTTGCATTAGCCATAGTAGTAACGACCCGATTGAAAACCTTGAAAGATCGGAGATACGTATCACTCAAGTGTTGGATCTCTGTGAACGCGGCGTTGGTACCACCGACGCCGTCGACAGCATCCCTGACAATGGGGGACACGGGATCAGTGCCTTCAAATTCTTCTACTGCAGCATCGACATCCTTACCAGCCGACGCTGCCATGGGGTCTGGCTCTGGCTCTGATTTATTGGTTGACTCGCCAGCCTGTCCGACAGGATCATTCGATTAGCGTAGTAACTAGACATTATAGATCACGCACGCCCTTGGTGGAAACTGCCTGGGGTTCCTCCTGTTCGTCTTGGGCTCCACCATCGGTACTGGTGGCGGTAGCCTTTTCGATGAATTTTTCAGTGTCATCGCAGCAATTAGATGTAGATAACGTACGCCTTGAAGTGAGGACGCCTGTTGTTGTTCCCATTGCTCTTCGACACCCTCGCTAATCCCTCTATTAGCAACGTACGACGCGATAGTAGTTGGAGTGCCTCATGTCGATCAATGGAGGAAGGGTTCCATTCTGTAGAGTCTTCCCATAGAGGTTATGCCTGATTTTTCCAGTAAGGGGGGTGGATTGTCTGTTCCTGGCAGCTGATTTTTCGTAGGTCTCTGAACCGTGTCTCTAGGAATGGATGGCTACGTACCAAGACAGGTCGGGGTACGGATTGGATGGCTTCATAAATGGTGGACGATGCTTTGACTGCGCTCCGGCCATTTGAAAAGTGGTTATTCGGTGGAAAGTTGCAATCGTGTTCGAGGTTGGGGGTGTCAACAAGAAAGTGGTGAATTTAGGCGCCATTAGCATGTGTAGCTGGCTGTAGAGACTCGGCCACCCTTAATGATATTATGTGCTTCATGAAAACCCCAAGTGACCTGTGCGAAGGTTTTACTTATGGCAACTTGAACGCAGGGAAATTGGTGATCTTCCGTAAGGGAGCGACCTACATGTCACAGAAATTGTACCCTGTTAAACCTTGAACTTGCCAGTGACGCCAGTTGTCGATCGCGGATAATCGGAATGCATGAAAGCCTGTTACTTGTCTCCGAAAGTTTGGCAGGACTCAGTCCTCGGAGTTCCTGGAGTTTCTGCGTCCCGCGTAAATTCTGTGAATCCTAAGCCCTGTGAGCGTGCTATTATTTCGCTTTCGCTAGCTGGTGCCGTGCAACATTCTTCTAGCCCAGACTTACTATTCGTCGTCTGCTGGCAAGTGACTTAGTGCGATAATAATAATTTCCACGCGCTAAAATTGGTGTTGTCTCATACTTATAAAACCGGAGCCAATCCCAGCTGGCAGTTCGACTCGTCTTCTCCCCGCCTTCCTCTCGCAACGAACAGAACACAGAGTCGCTCGTTCGACACAACGCACTCTTTCCAACCCACAGTCATGTTCTTCAAGCCTGTCGTTTCTTTCGCTGTCCTTCTCGCTGCGCAGAGTACGCGTTCGTTATCGGTTTCATACATTCTGAGCACCGCTGACCCGTCGACGCCCTGACTTGCAGTCGTCGCCGCGCAAACCTGCAGTCGCACTTACACCGTTCAAGAGGGTGACACGTGTGACAGCATCTCTGCTGCCAACCAAGCTTCCACGTATGCCATCCACATCCACTCTACTTAGCCGTCCTCTCACGACGATTCTAGTTACCAGGTGGCTGTCGTAAACTATGGGAACGTGGATCCTCAGTGTGACAATCTCAGTCCCGGAGAAACGATCTGCTTGGCCTTCGCTGGCGAGGACTGTCAGACTACCTACGTGGTGCAACTTGGGGACACCTGCGACGGTATCTCCTCTGCTTACGGTGTCAACACCACCATTCTGTACTTGAACAACCCCCAGATCAACGAGGACTGTTCCAATATTTACGTTGGAGAGGTCTGTTTTTATTTTTTTATTTTTGCGGTATCTCCGGTGTTGAAATTTTGTAATAGGTGTTGTGCACCGCCTCTTCGGTTGAGGTCCCGCCTGCTCCAGGTGGTTCTTCTTCTCCGACTGTTGTTCAACCTCCTCCAACAGCGGTTCCTGCCAACCCCTCGGGCGACAGTGGTGACGACGACGACCTCCCATGGTGCGACTAAATGCGCCGGGGTTCCTAGCTCTCATCTCCCTTCGGTGTTCTTTGACCGGCTCCCCTTGTTGTCCGAGTTAAATTCCCGCGTTATGCGGCCAGTTATTTCTGGTTTTTATTCAATATTCAACTTTTTTTTATTTCTTTGCTTTGTCGTCTTATACCCATTCTTCTTCCATTGAGATTATTCCTTCGGTCTATTGACCTGTACTGTGGGACCTTGGTGCCCCGTAAATACGAAGGGAGATAGTTGTAGGTCCTGTGGGCTACGTTACAGAGCGAGGTGATGTATCAGGTCTGGTAACCAACGTAGCAACCCGCTATTATATTTGTTTTTGGTGTTCAAGGAGACGACCTTCGGGACAACTGAACCAGGCACAACCCCGTCGGTGACCGAAATTACTTCGCATTAGCTTGGAGACGGTTGCCTACTGTAACTGCGTGATCTGATAATCGCTCCCAACTCGGTGGAGGGATGCCACGACAACGTTGCGGTGCCTTGCACGCTCCCCCTCACAACGAGGACACGTGCAATCGGCCGCGGGGACATATTAGAGAACGAAGGTGTCGCAACGCCGTGCTTTCACGATATCGTGCCCGTTCCTACATCCCCCCCTTGGTCCTGGTGATGCATCAATGTGGTTATGTTCCGGAGTCGGTCAACTCGACTCGGCGGCACACCGTTCTCGTACACCGATTTTGCCGGCCAAATCATATTTCTGTTGGCATGATGGCTCACATGGGTCCAGATAATCAGTACATCCTCCGAGGCACCGGAAAACTAATCTTCAGTACCACTTTTTGGCATGACGAACAAGCGAACAGTAGTCTGAACATCTTATACCCGCAAGCAGCGTACTCGATTGTAACCTGGAACGACGATTACGGGACAGGTGAGGAGCAACAAAGTATCCATCCGCTAAAAGGTTGAGTTCTCAGCTACATGTAATACTACGGCCTAGCTTCCGCATACAACTGACCATACGAAGCTCGACCTACCCCAGCAAGGAATGGCTCTTCGCGATCGTATCGGAGCATTTCTCTGCGACCGCATAAACAAGGGCCTGAGGATGCGCAGCGGGGACTGCAGGAAAAATACTGGCATCAACAATCCTCAGATTAGTTGTGCCGTGTACCCGAAAATCATCGTTGACCACTCCCGGGAGAGGATCGTCCAGAGGTGCCATACGACACGTGCTGGAGTAGTGATACATAGAGTCAGCCCTCCCCTGCATAAATGAATCAAGATCCGCATCCTCCAAAGACTTCGGAACGCTGATCTCTTTGAGGGGGTACCCGGCATTGCACATCTGCCGCGCAATTTCTGCGGAGAGCCGTAATCCTGCACGCATTGCAACCCGGTCTTCAGGAGTGTTCAGATAATTGAGCTTACAAAGTGGAGCGTCCTTTGGGTCCAGCGAACGCAAACGAAGGGAACCGCGCGAAGTCACTCTGAGTAAGGCTGGGTTAAAACCGAACAGCCCTCTCCACTTGTCAGCTCCCTCCGCGCTCGGCTCCGAGATAGAGCACTTGTCATGGTCCTCAGAAGAGTCGTTTAGTCAAACAGATCCCTGATTCACTTACAGGTAGGATTGCGATGTCCGGGATGTTCTCGGCATTGAAAGGATCCTCGCGCTCCCTTGAGATGGATTTCACCCGACCGTCTTTCTCGATCAGGGAAGAGAGGAAGAAAATTTCCAGTTCCACTAGCGTGCCCAGGAACCAACCAGATCCGTACCGCAAGTAGTTGTATAGTTCCCGTACCAGGACAGTCGGTCGTATGATCATGGCCCACAAGGAGTCAAAGAGTGGACAGTTGTAGCCTGTAGGCACTATCAGGTGGTCTTGCTACAAAAACAGAAATAAGATATTCGCTTGGCCAATCAAGAGTACTCGCTCACCAGATGCTCTCCCACACCAGGTGAATCCAAGACGACATCGACGTTCATCTCTTGAAGGTGTTTCTTGGGGCCAACCCCACTATAATTCGGGTCATTAGCTCGGAGTCAAATGCACCAGACCGGCCACACGTACCTGAGCAATAACAGTTGTGGCGTCCGCAGAGCGCCGCAGCATAATATTACTTCGCATTTTGCTTGTACAGTGACAGAGACGTCATCGGAGTTGATTCCCTGTATCTCCACGCCATTCACGCACGTCGATCCATCATTATTCCTGGAAAAGCACAGTTTGCGCGCCAAAGCGCCCGTGCACACATGAAGCCTATCCTTCCTAGATGCGAGGATATCCATAGGCAGGTAAGCTCTATACGAGGACGAACGGCGACCAGAAGAGTCTATCGTGAATTGCATTTTGTACCATCCGATACTAGGATCAACTGGGGAGTGTGTGTCTCCGATACGGGGAAGAATGAGTTGGCAAGCCTTTTCGACCCTGATGAAAGGTATAGTATCTAGGAAGAGGGTCGTTGTTCTAAGACTTACGCCTCAAAGCACTTGTAGTAGTACCCTTCGTAAGAAGCCACGGAGAGAGGACCTGCGCAAAGGTTGAGCAACATGACAAGGACACCCCTGTCAGTCACGTACCACAATGACCATGGTACTCTCGTCGATCTCGCCCAAGCCATGTCTCCGATCTTTGGAAAAATGGTTTAAGCTCTGCATAAGACCAACCTTTTCTACCATCTCGACTCCAAGCGTCAAACTCGGCAGGTACCCCGCATGTATACTGACAGCCGTTGATACGAGTGCAGCCACCAAGACCCAAACCAGTCACACAAGTGACCGAACGCCCGATATGATTTTCGAATACACTAGAAAATATGTTGCTGTGTTTTTTATCCGAAAACTGGTACGTCGTCGTGAGCGGGGTGCGTGCAAACCAACTGTACAATGTTCTATGAGACGAAGAATGCAATGGGAATAACGTAATGTGGCTTACGAGTCGTCGTCATCACCTCGCTCGATGAGCAACACGGTTTTGGAAGGGTCTTCACTCAGACGTCGCGCAAGTACGCATCCAGCGTTGCCGCCTACAAGCGCCTATGATTTATTAGTCCTCAGTACTTGCTAGTGCGACTCACCGCCGACCACTATAAAGTCATACTCAACGCTCAGATCTTCCAGGGCTACGAATGGACGAACAGTAGTAGTGAAAGGCCACATCTGGTACCGAGTCTCGATGCCGACGCCCGTTGAATATGTCGCGGTAGGTCCGAAGGCTGTGAAGTGCTCAGTTTATTTGCAGCTGACCGTCTGACGGCGGGCGCATCATTTCGGGTACACTGATCTGCGTGCCCATTGCCACGGCATATTAACCGCTTTTAAATTGATAGGTAACCGGTATATACTTGATGGCGGTAAGTGTCTTCTCATGAGGCTATACGTCTGGGATTCAGGGTTCTCAGGGAAGGTAGTCCTAGTCATCTCTCAGACCTTTCCGCGTTGTCATTCTCTAATGTATTGCGTAGAGCACCTCTCCATTTCTTGGACATCGATCAAGCTGGGAAAATCGAATCAACCGGCAAGCCAGTCCCTGTGAGGTTTATCATTTATTACCTATACCCACATGGGCGCCATCGTATCACTCAACCAGCTGGCCAGCACACTTAATGTCCTGATGATATGCAACTTTGATACATGCTCCTCGCATAAAACCGTTTGCTCTGCACTGTGGTTACCTGTTATTACAAGCCTTCTTAGTGGGATCCAACCGTTGCAACTTCCTCTTCCATTCTCACGAACATAGCGCTCGTCCGTGTGCAGATTGACAAGTCCACCCTCATCAGCAACGTATCACCCATGATCGAAATGCAAGCTTTGCCGAGGGAACGGAAGGGAAGACGCGAGTTGCAACGCGTGTACTGCATGGTTCTCGAAAAAGTGGAGCGACAGAGCACTTCCTGCAAATCAGAACTAGCGTACAGGTCCTTGGAGTAGCATTGGAGAAGTACAGTGCAAGACGCAAGTACTGCAGTTGCGATGGGAACTTGTATTACTGTCGAAGCTTGCAAGCTCTGAATTGCCAACGAGAGGCTCGTCTAACAGCATATTCCATTCTTTTCCGGTAGGTCAATGTCATTATTCTGCGAAATGTAGGTAAATACACGTAGGAGTTGACGAATGGGTAATGTAGATTTCCGAAGGTATAGCCGGCGTTAAAGTTCACTCTGCAGCCCAGGAAAGCTCACAATGACGACGCCTCCGTTCGCCGTTCCAACCGCAAACCTATCCCGCCAAGATGCTCTCGCCATAATACGTGACATGTTTGGGAACATCAACAGCGCCTCCTTTGTCTCTGTGTTGTCGATCCACTGACTCTTGACTAGGGATAGAGATCCCCTACACACCTCCCCCTGTGGCGCATCGTTAGGACTGGCCATTAACGGTTCGTGGGTATCCGCCCTCCAAGCGAATACCGCATTCGCGTCATCCAAAGCCAAGATTTTCGAACCATCTAGCGAGAATCCGACCCGGTAAACCTCACGTTCCAGAGAGAGTTCCACAGCCATCGTTCCTGTCTCCACGTCCCACACCCGCACTCGGCGGTCTTTACCCCCTGATGCGAGTCGTTTCCCGTCAGACGAAAATGAGAGAGATCCAACGAGGCCCTTGTGACGTCGAGTAATACCCATACTCCCAGTAGACTCGGTGTCCCAGACACGTAGAACGGGATCGTTCAAGGAGCTCGTTACAATGCTCCGTCCGTCGGCCGTGAATGTGATACAGCGTACGGGAAGACGGTGCTGTCGCACCAGAGCAGGAAGTTCCTTGCCTACTTGGATGTCCCAGAGGCGCACGGTAGTGTCTTTGGATGCCGACGCGAGCAATGCCCCGTTAGGTGAGACAGAGAGGGAGTAAATCGTGCTGTTGTGCCCCTGGAGAATGAAAGGTACATCGATCTTGCCGGGCGATTGTTGCAGGGCACCGCTGTCCGCATCCCAGACACAGATTGTTTTATCATCAGAAGCAGAGATCAGCCGTCGTCCATCTGGGGTATAAACTAGTGCATTCACTCCTCCGTCGTGATGCAGTATGGGTGGTAACACCGCCTTGCTTGTCTCCGTATCCCAAATCCGTATGGATCGGTCGCGAGAACCTGAAGCAAGCCGCGCGCCGTTCTGCGCAAAGCAGAGACAAAGGACCGTTTTCGTGTGTCCACTCAATGGTTCTCGATGCATTTCGCCAGTGCGTATATCCCACGTGACTATCTTCTTGTCTTTGCCAGCAGACACAAGTTGTGTGCCGTCCTCGGAGAAATCGAGTGCATACACGTCCTCACTGTGACCTTTCATTGTTGCTAATATCTCTTTTCCCGAGAGTGCATCCCATAGTCGCACAGATCCATCCATATGGCCGCTTGCAATGTGCACGCTATTTGGCGAGAACTTGATAACGTTGGTGGCGTTGCCAGCGACAGGCAGTAGACTCGTAACCAGTTCGTACGACGTAGAGTCCCACACGGAAATCGAGCGCTTGCTGGAGGACGCGATGTAACGCCCGTCCGTGGAACAGGAAACTGACGTTACGTTCTCTCCTGGTTTGCTAAACTCGGTAAGCAGGGGCGACCACTGATCACGGAATCCATCGACCTGCGGCAGGGTGGGCTCGTTGAAGGTTTTATATATCACAGATGAAGTGGGGGTGAATGGGAGTGCGCTCTGGTAGACAAGGAGTGGATGTTGTTCGAATACGTGCACATATGCTTGACAGAAGCGTTCAGCGTCTCTGACAAACGAACGCAGCGAATCGTCATGACTACAATTGGCCTGAAAGAAGCATCAGAGCATGGGTAAATGAAATGTATGGAGGACTCCACTGACATCAACCCAATCCCTCAGTTTATCGACTAACGTGATCGTCTGCCTCGGCCGCCCAATGGCTGACATGGCTTCCACCCAATGCAAGAAATGCTTGTGCAAGAAACCATCAATCTCCTGGCTCAGTGAGGGCTCGCTGGACTGGACCTGACATAGATGGTCGATCCAATGTATGCACGGATAGGCAGTAACATCTGGGAGATTTTGCGCTTCGAAGGACCGCGATAGCGTTAATTGGCAGATATTCTTCTGCAGTGCTACGCCCAAGCGGCCGATGCATTGACGTGCAAGGCGGAGGTGGTGATGCGATTTATCGATATGCCAGGCATCACCTCCACACCGTCTACGCTCCGTGATGAAATCCGCGAACGAAGGGTGGAAAACACGAATGGGCTTATCAGCAGCCCATTGCAAAACGCAACCCAAGTGCTGGATGGTATGCATGCAAGGCCGCTTTTTCCTCCCCGTCGTAAAATCGGCGTTAAGGATATCGATCGTTCCGGACGTCAAAGGGTTTTCCGCTACGATTACAATACCCAAAATTTCCCGGAAGTCTGCCGCAAAAGCACTGTCGCTCCACTTCCCGGCAGATTCAAGAGCAGTAATATAGATACTATCCAAGGCGGACTCAGAGTCTGCTTGTACCTCCGATCGCAGAAGCTGGGCAAGGCGTTCCTCGGGATCCTGTCCGTTCTCCACGTACCTGCAGGCAGTCGCCGCCCAGACAAATAGCCCGGACGCACGTAAACTCAGCGCGTCCACCCTAGACGCACCTGGCCAGTCGGACGGAAGGTCGAGGTATTCATTCTGAAGGCGGATAGCCACCATCCTGTGATGTATATACGCTTTAACGTCATGCTCGTTGGTTTCAGATGAAAGGTCGAGCTCGCGGGAGTATATGTGTGGATAAGGTGAGATGGCGTTATAGATGTCCTTCTCCGCACGGCTCGTAACGAATATGCGCAGCGTAGGCGGGAGGAGCATGCTCTCTCTGGCAAGGGCGGTCAACAGGTCACTGCGCGCACCAGTGCGACCACACTCGTCAAGGGCATCGATGACGACGAGAACAGGCCCCTCCCATTGGAGGTCTTCAAGGGATCGAAGGGGGTCGACGAGCAATCGCTGAAACTGCCAGTGTAAAGGCGCTTGCTTGATGCTCGGAGTCTCTTCGATAACTCGGGAAATGGCATCGCAGATTCGAGGGTCGAACTCCCCAAGTTGATATGCAATCGTCCGAATGAGCGAGGCTGGGTCTGTCCTGGCTTCCACTCCGCGGGTGAAAAAGGTAAAGGCACCAAGACGGCGCTGCTGCCTGAACAAATTTGCAACAGAAGTTGCTATCGTGCTCTTGCCAGCCCCCGGAAACCCGTGTAGCCAGAAGACAGTAAGTCCGATCGGGGTGGTTGCCCATTTATAGATATCACCTATGATGTCCATGCGGGTATTCGGCAGGCATTCTGGCCTTGATGGGTCGTCCATGTCAGCCGGATGAAGCTTCATTAAGTTTTGGACGTTGACTACCATGATCATTAAAAATGACAACGAAGTAGAGCAGTGCTCACCGATATGCTTGACAGTTTTGTCGATGCGAAAAGAGACGACAGCGGTCTGCACTGCTACACGGGATTCTAAGGCCCGCTTGAGAAAAGTAAAGCCATCGGTCAAGTCGCTAATCCGCCTTTCTACCCAAGCAGTAGACACCAGCCTCTCTGTTAAATGGATCGTTAGTTGAGGTCATTAAGAGACAGGTGAGCCAAACTTACTGGCGAAACCGTGGCCGCTGCATTCCTGGATAAAGATCGCGCATTCAGAAGTCTGGACAAAGAGTTTGGTTATTGTTTCCTCCAGCGCGGGGATCTTCTCGGGAAAAGAGTTGACATCGTCGACGAATAAGTATGCATCCTGCATAAGCGACCCCAGAGCGTCGAGTTTGGTCTCTTGGTCGACTTGGGCTTTTAGTATCTCAGCAGGATATTAGGAAACATACTATCCAGAAAGTGCAAGAAAATACCGTGTAAACGGCAGTTGCAGTCCTCCACGCAATGAAGGCGTATGGATGGACCTGCAAAAATTGAGTTGTGAGTAAGGCCTGGGCAGAAGACGCTTACTTGCGCAATGGCATCCCCGAGCTGCATGAAGGCTTCGAGCTTGAGAACGACCTCGGAGAGAGAACGTGATATCCGTGGGTACTCTACTTTAGCAACAGGGAGCGAGTCCTGAGCTACAAGTCGGAAGAAGAGATGCCAGCCGTCATCGCCGCCAGCGAGCTTGCTCTTCGTTGTCTGAAGAGGTAAGGAGACATTTTGGCCAAGATCTGCGGATGATACATATACTGCAGCTCCGCCTTTTGGCGTCGTGATTACAAGGTACTCACGGCTGGCTTTCTGCACTTTCAGCAGAAGTTCAGAGAATGATGCCTCCGTGAAAGCTAACAGTTGAGAACCAAGGAGTGACAGCGCACTTTTCTTCCTCAGTTCGAACCGGCAGACACTTTCATCAGTTTTTGATATCCTAGCCGACGTGTAAGTTGAATGGACTTTCTGGCTCGCATGCTCAGAATCAAGACATACAGTTCGAAGTGTTGTTGCCACTCGAAGACTCCCGGCTTCTTTGTCGATTTCGTCTTGACTACATGACTACCGTCGACGATAATTTGTACGAAGCATTTAGTCCAATCATTGGCATGTACTGGAAGTTCGGCTTTGACGACTGTCCTACCAAGTTAGCCGAGCCTACCGATAGTGTCGGCTGGAACTCACCACTAATCTCGAAGATGATCATCAGCGGTTTTTGAAAAGTTTGAAGGGGGCAGGCGGTGGTGGAGGAAGTATTGACGAGCTCTCGGCTCCGGCTCCGGCTTCGACACACGTGAACTTCTGCGCCCGTGTTCACCGCAACCTTGTCGTTCCAGAGTACGTAGACGAAGTAGTCAAGGGAGTGACGGAAGCGACCTTGCCACCGACGAGGGCCACCAGGAAACTCGAAATTCTGTAGCAGCACCACACCAGCCAGTCGTCAATAAAGCTAAGCGCTCAGTAATTTGGCAGCATTCATCGAGCACTCCAAAAAAAAACAAGAAGATCAAAAGCGACAGGAACTATATGGTGTAATTTGGTATGTACGGTCCGTCTGGTGCGCAGTCACCCCAGGCAAAACTGGGCCCCATTCAACGCAGTGAGTTCGACAACCCTCTTCCTCAAACCAGGACACCACCCACCGCCCGTACGCAACGACGCTCGACTAACCTTTGGCCCAAACAAATGGTATCAACTACATTACGAAAACGCCCCTCGTAGCATGTGATCAAACGCCTTGAAGCCTTCGAACGTGTTCACTTACGGTACTTCATGCGCGAGGGACTAGAAGATGCAGCAGGTGTAGAGACATCGAAACACGCCCGATTCGACCGCGATCTCGAGTTCTTGTTTGTCAATAACAATTTTTTTACCGAGGTCAAACGCACCAGCTAGCCAGCCGAAGCTATACCTGCGTTCAATCGGGTCTGTTCCGCATGGTAACTCCCGGACCCCGTCTGGACGAAGAGTGCGGCGAACGAGCCTTGCTGCGTTACGGGAATCGAGTTAAGGCTCACCGGTGCCATCCCCCGTCCACGGAGGGCTTCAATATTGCAATCATCAGTGGGATGGCCAGAGAACTACATTATAACGACGTCAGAGGAGGCCTAAGACGGTAACTGTCACTGATTTCATAGAGCATGTACGATCGCTAATAATGCTTAACATCAACCTACACGCGCGATTGATGTGACACGAACACAACGATGATAATGCGCGCATTCCTGCTCGTGCAGTGTATTCGATTAGTATCTCACTCATTATAACCACGTCCAAACTCGCCGATGCAGTTGCCCACCTGATTAAGCAAACGAATCAACAAACTCGGATGGGGTTTTAGGTTGAACGCGACCTCCAGCTTCGACAGAGGAGAGTCCCACGAACGCAGCACACTCCGACGGTATCACTCTCGCTCCCGATCATGCGAGCATACGCCTCCGGATCGAACGCGGCATTACTGGTCATGGCATGGACGAGACTTATCAGCGAGACTGAGTCGAGCTAGACCGCGCAAACGCATCGACCCTCAAGGAAGACTAGAAGATTTCGCAGACTAAACTGGCTCGACAAGGAGGAACACGAGCTAGGACGAGTCACCTAGTGCCACTCCGGTAACTCTTGTGCTGGGACTTTCAACGATCCTGTGGATGTCTCGGCAAAGCCCATTGGGAGAGGATGTAGGAGCACGCAATACGGAGCCGAAGGTTGCTCTTGGGATGAACTTACTCCTAGAGAAACGATTCGATGCGGCGGCGATGCAGTAGAAACCTTGAAAAATACGATCTACTTCGTAAATATGGTCGCATATCTTACTACCTAACAGCGTTCACGTGCATGCCCTCCGCGTTACCTTGACACTTCTACTCTAGCGCTACGGTAGCCAGGCTTATCAGTACGAATCAGGGACGACTCACCAGGGTTTGCACTAGCAGGCACCTAGTGAAATACTCTGCTTCCGTTCCGGACGAAGTGGTCGGCTGTAATACTGCGTATTCCATAGATGGTAATCAAGAGCATGGGCTCCTATTCGATGTGCGATCACCCCACAACGGAGCGGCTGCAGCCGCGTCGAGGAAGGGGAATGGGCACATACGACGACCCCCAAATTCGCGATATACTCCTACCATACGCCCGAGCCCATCTCACCACCGACCATGTCCAGTACACCGAACAGGGGATGGAACAGGTATATTTCTTCATCGTTCTATACATGAAAACCACCGACACGCGCATAGATTTTGCTCGACACACTTGCCACCATACCGTTGGCAGACGCTACCTCTTTCTTGCTCCCTACAGACCCGTTCGAGGCGCTTGCGAAGCACTTGAACTCGCTCGACTCTACACCTTTTCAGGAACGATGGTCTGCCCCACAAGGCGCAATCGAACTCGTCAGGGACGTCTTTCCTCCACTTACCGAACTCAAGAGCGAGATGTGCTGTCTTGAACCACAGAACGACCTTTGTAAGTCGGCAAGCGCACGCATATAGTCACACTGGAAGGTGATGCTACCCACAGGCGACAACCTTCACGAGTTGTATAGACCACTAACTCCCGTGTTAACTCAGCGATCGAGGCGCGAAACGCCCAAACTGGGTTGTACAGGTGCTCTGGCCTCCATCCCACGAACTACGTCATCGCTGCAGAGTCACTTGATCCTAAGACCAGTCGCCGAGGAGGTGATCATAGACCCTCCTACTCCAGAGATGAGTGATGTCCTGTTCGTACTAATGTAGTCAGAGTAGGCTTGTTCACTGACGATCGTTGCCTAGGGATGTTCGATACAAGCTGGACGCAGCGTCGCAGAAAAATATTCGCTCGCTACTACAAGAGATATATAAGCCTCGTTCTCATGCAACGGATGGACCGCATGTTGCCAACTTCTTGAGGTCTGAGTCACCGACAAGTCAGATTTCTCTGCTAGATTCGCCTCCACTCTTCGCGCGCGACAGTGTAACGAACAGTCGACCAACGCGGACGCATGAGAGCATCTGTGAGAGGGCCTCTGATGTCGATTTCGCGGCTGATGACGACGCAGGTCCTACACTCGAACGCGCGACCGAACAAATCATCGAAGAGGAGGAAGGCGGTCTGCATGACCAGCACATGCAGGTGGTGAATGGATGGTGTGCGTCAATAACGGCCGTGTGTTGCTCTGTACTCGACGTTAGAAAATGACATCTCTTTTCACAGGTGCGTACGTCGTCTCCTCGCCGCCGTCCTACCACTCGGATTCATCATCGAATAATGGCGTCGACGAGTTATGGGATATGTCACCACCAGGATCACCGCCTACTTCGTTGGCTGCTGATATGATGGGTATGTTACCTATGTACTCTGTGGTTGGGAGCGCTGCGATATATACGTGACGGTTTCCCTCAGAAGAGATCGAAATACCCCGGACCAGGATGTTTGGGCGGAAAAGCGATGGCCATAGGAACACGATGCAGGACCTCTCAGGAAAGAGGTGCTTTGGTCTTTCCTTTCATTGTGGCCGGCCCCTGGGTACATTTCGCCGTCTATGATTACACGCTTATCATTTCCGTAGTAGCGCAGGAGCCTTCATTGCATCGGTCGTTTCGCCTACAACCGTCCCGGCGGCCAAGACACAAAGGGTCCCGCCTCTCAGCCCTACTAATTCGATGTTCGGGCAACCTCCGTCAACCACCGCAGAGCACGATCGGATTACGAATGTAAAGGTACTCCCCGTCATTGGCGGTGCTGCGGACGCAGATTCGGAAACGGATCTCGACGTGACCCTAACGAAGATCTGCGCGTCTTCTCGTGATCCGGTGAATTTTATTTTGGAAGAGAGATTGGACGAAAAAGATGTATTGCTGATGGATGGTGAACCCTTTGGTTGCTTGCGTTCTCTTTTGTGATTCCTAACCCCTCAGCAGTACCAACTCTCCAGCCACCTACGAAATGTCCAAGAAAGCCATTTCCGCAGCGGATGGAGAACCTGGTGGTGTCCCAGTGGAAAACTAAAGTAGTCGCTGGTGCTGTGGAGGAAAACGACACCGGAACGCTGCTGTTTTTGAAACCCGTGAAGGGGCTGAAGGCCTTGTCACTTGGTCTATCATGGGTGTGCGTTTCCCTTCGATCGACTATTTCCCTAATTGTGGCTTTGTTATTACAAGCGCTCTCGCCCATGGATTTCTTTCTCGTGAATGCGAATGCTGAGAGTTTGATAGGCCGTTTAAATTCGGAGGATCGATCCCTACAGACGAAGAAGTTGCGCTGGTCGATGGCGGGTTGGATTTGGGAGGACGTTGCGATGATAGTACGGCAAGTGCTGGCTACGCCGCCGACGGCCAGGACGGGGGGGACGCAACCACCATTTTACGGGGTTTCGAAGGGTTAGGTGCGAGCCCTACTCCAAAGAGCAGGAAATCCGACAATGAGGAAGTCGAGTACGTGCTTGCTCGGTGGGAAAGGGATAGGCTCGCCAACGGCGGACCAGACGAAGTAGCTCGGGGTGAGGATAGGAAAGGAGATGGAAACATGGACGGAGTGGAGATAAATCAGTATGGCAAGGAGCTTGACGAACCCCCAAATGTGGACGATTGCAGCGTGAACTCGCGCCTTGACGTAGACCACCGTTCCGGTTCGGCTGAAAGTCGATACGCAGCGCCCCCAGTCACGGCTGTGAACAATGGTGGTTTCGGAAGTGTCGAAAGACCGTTCAGTGCCGACCCGTCCTACGATGCGGGGTCTGGAGGCCATTATGCCGTCGAAACGGACGAGGTCGACATACAGAACGCCAATCGCTTCGGCAGCTTCCGCAGAGATGAGGACATCGAGGGGATCGACTTTTACCTACAGTGGGCGTCCCAGCCGCTTGGGGACGCGCTTTCTATGGAAGAACCCATGGATGCTGTTGGACCTGTCGATCGCACTCTTGGGGATGTCTTGTCCAGTTGCATAGAAGATCAGCAATTTGTTGCGCGTTCAGATCCGGAAAACCGGTCTGCCGACACCGCACTGGGGATTTCACGCGAAGCAATCGACTCAGCTCGTGCAACAAAACGTCGTAAGCTTGACCGCCTCGTTCCCACCTCTGCAAGAGACCTCTTCGCGACATTCATCGGACTTCGTAACAAGGGGAAAGTGTCTATACCTGCGTCGTCACCGGATCGTCCAGAAACCCCACTCGTGCAAGGGGCACCAATGCTCGCGGAATCACCTCCGCGGACGACCCCAAACGAGGTCATTGATCAAAATACGGTTCTACTTCCACCACACTGGGTCGATGCGACGACAACCCATCGCTACATGGCATCTCTCTCCCTGATTCAGAAGCGTGCCCTCGTTCGGGAGTTACAGGGAAATGCTTGCAGGGTGATTCTAGTCGAAAGGTGTTTTCTTGGTGGATGCGATATCATCCTCGATCCGGACCGGGCAATTATCGTCACGTCCTTGTTCGCATTGCCCGCACAGATTGAGGCACTGGCAGAGAGGATATCGAAGGAATCGTGGCGGTATAGTGAGATTCTTGTCGTGTTCGAGGCATATCCGAGTGAGAGGAGCTGCCGAGCTGAAAATAAGAATGGAGATCGAAATGGCTTGGGACCGTACGCGTACTCCCCTCCCATCGTCAAAGCGATTAAAAGGTTGAGAAGGATTGTGAGTATCGCAGAGGGGTGCGGGACCAAGGATAAAAGGTGTTTGGTTGTATGGGCATTTGCAAATGGAATCGAAGAAGCTGCGAGAGTGGTGAGATGTTTCGGTGAGGAAGCCTGCACCAGGGCTCTGCAGGGGGCGAACGTGCTATGGGGAGAGAGGGAGTGGCTGGAGGAAGAGGAAACGGAAGGCGAGGCGGATCTTGCGGAGGTGGAGGGAATGAATGCCTTCGCGGCATATGTAATGTTGTATGGGAGGACGGTGGAAGATGTGCTTGATATGTCGTCCGAGAGTAGAATGGAAGAGTTTGGGGAATTGGTGGGGAAGGAGCGCGTGGTACGTACGTGGATTCCTACTTGCGGTGCTTTTGCTAACAGACGTGGACTGAGTAGGAGACGCTGAATAGGATGCTTGAGAAGCGTACGCTGGAAATGAGATCTGAGATATTCTATAACGGCTGACGCGACGTGTCACGATACATCGCCACCACCTGCTCGTTTTCCGGAATAAACTGACTTCCGAGTAAAAGTATGACATACAAAATGACGAAGTACAAAACTACTGAGTGTGAAACGACTGACTACAAAATCATGTAGTACAAAATGGCTGCCCGCTCTAATCCGTATCAACCATAGAATTTCGTTACTACCCTCTAGTTGGGCAATTACCTACAAGCCTTGGGTTGAAGTTCAACACTAGCTTGCGAGCCGAAAAAATTATAACTAAGAATGATGAAATGGGAAGAGAACCGCCCCATACGCCGACTACTATGGAACCGACCAACAGGAACCAACTATGTAAGATCAAAGAAAATATTTATTAGGTACAGCATACGGATCAGAAATGCCAACGTACCCAATGAGTAATCCTATATAACGAGAGAAAAAATTAACGAGTCTTAAAATGGATGTTTCACCGACCAACTGAAGAAGGGATCAATAATATGGAGTGATGGCCAATGTTTGGCCAGGCACTTACTAGACAAGCCAAGACGAAGGAAGTCAGTGCAGCTGTAATGCCGCTTCCGAGAAGCGACTGAGAATAATAACACGTGTGTGCACGTGATTGGAAAAGTCAAATCACGTGATGTCGTGTTCGAAAAAGCGGTCGGAGCAACGCGGTCGCTGCCGCACATTCTTGTTCCCGGGAGTACCCTATATACCTCTCAATGACAACTCCGGGTCCATCATCCAATAATCCACCCGTGCCGCCACATGCTAGTCATGTCGACCATCAAATACCCCTAAATACGTTCTACCGCTCAGGCACCTGCTGGTCAGGGCCCGCCTCATGTCACCACCTGCCTCATGTCATGACATGAGGTGGGCCCTGACCAGCAGGTGCCTGAGCAGTAGACAACGTATTTAGGGGTATTTGATGGTCGACATGACCAGCATGTGGCGGCACGGGTGGATTATTGGATGATGGACCCGGAGTTGTCATTGAGAGGTATATAGGGTACTCCCGGGAACAAGAATGTGCGGCGGCGACCGCGTTGCTCCGACCGCTTTTTCGAACACGACATCATGTGATTTGACTTTTCCAATCACGTGCACACCCGTGTTATTATTCTCAGTCGCTTTTCGCAGGACTAGGAGTACTCGACGCCACCTTTCGAACGATATATTTCTAGTTGCATTCGCTTCTGCACTTCTCTCAAGATATTCTGCTTTTTGTGGAGAAAGGCACCCTCAGACGAATTTTGCAATAACTTGGGACTTGGTGCGCGGTTTCTCTCGTTTCCTCGTTCTCCCAACTCTTCTCGCCTCCCTGTGCCACCTAAGGTATCGTAGAATTTCGCCTAGCAGTTGTTCCTCGGCGCACCACCTCTCCTCCTGCCCCTGTGCTCGTACCGCATTTACTCCCGAAGCGTCGCGCCGAGTCTCTCAATTTTCTAGGACGTGATTCAACTCGCCGAGATCCTCCTGCAGATATATTGTTCATTACGTCTGTCATAGTGCTTCAGGAGATATTGCCATTTTTCTGGAGAAAGGCCCTGTAGGACGGAAATTTGGATAACTTGGTGTTGGGTGGGCCATTTTCTCTAATTCTTCGTTTGCCCAACTCTCCTTGCGCACCTCTATCACGTCCCGAGGTTTCATAGAATTCCGTCGAGCAGTTCTTCACCAACGCGACACTGTCCTCTTCCCCTGCCACAGCCTTGCTCCCTGGCACCCTCTTTCGCGTTTTCGCGCCCTTTTGAGTCGTAGGAATCTATCCCCCACCCTGCTTGAGTCAGTAGAAAGCCGTTTCAAGCCCCCTGGACGCTTCAAGATCTCCAGACGCCATCCCATCTCTCCCAGATGCTTTCGAGACCCCAGACTCTTTAGACTTGCGCGTTCGTTTATAGGAATATTCCGGACGTATCCCAGACATATCCGATTCGTTATATTCGCGTTTTTTTTTCTGCAGTCGAGCGAGGCTGCATAGTTAGGCTTAAGGCTCCGAGTCGCACGAGTCGACTAAACCCAGTTTTCGTGGTCGAAACCACTCCTGACGCATTGTACAAGACTCCCCACTCCATCCCCGCTCCTTTTGTGTGCAGTATCCACCCCTACCGGTTCTCTTTTGGACAGTCGTAGTCACGCCGAGGTGACCCGGACCCATTTTCACCCTTCGAGACGGTTCGCAGAGTAAGCCACATCACTATATTCCCATTATGTACTTTTTTCGTCTCATAGGGCATTAATACGCAGCTGGTTTGCGCGCACACCGCTCACGACGACGTACCAGTTTTCGGATAAAAAAACACAGCAACGTATTTTCCAGTGTATTCGAAAATCACATCGGGCGTTCGGTCACCTGTGTGACTGATTTTGGTGGCTGCACCCGCATCAATGGCTGTCAGAATACATGCGGGGTACCTGCCGAGTTTGACGCTTGGAGTCGAAATGGTAGAAAAGGTTGGTTTTATGCGGAGCTTGAGCCATTTTTCCAAAGATCGGAGACATGGCTTGGGCGAGATCGACGAGAGTACCCTGGCCATTGTGGTACGTGACCGATAGAGGTGTCCTTGTCATGTTGCTCAACCTAGGTTTTGTGCAGGTCCTCTCTCGGTGGCTTCTTACGAAGGGTACTATTACATGTGCTTTGAGGCGTAAGTCCCAGAATAACGACCCTCTCCTCCCTCGATACTATACCTCTCATCAGGGTCGAAAAGGCTTACCGACTCAGTCTCCCCCATATCGAAGACACACGTTCACCAGTTGACCCTAGCATCGGATTGTACAAAATGCAATTTATGATAGACTCTTCTGGACGTCGTTCGTCCTCGTATAGAGCTTACCTGCCTGTGGAAATTCTTACATCTAGGAAGGATAGGCTTC
Source organism: Pisolithus thermaeus (assembly GCA_024663475.1). Classification (NCBI taxonomy): domain Eukaryota; kingdom Fungi; phylum Basidiomycota; class Agaricomycetes; order Boletales; family Pisolithaceae; genus Pisolithus; species Pisolithus thermaeus. The sequence continues at coordinate 164,776 of JANFAF010000056.1, forward strand.
ACCTGTGCACAGGCGCTTTGGCACGCGAACTTTTTTTTTTCCAGGAATAATGATGGATCGACGTGCGTGGATGGCGTTAAGATACGGGGAACTAACTCCGATGACGTTTCTGTCAATGTACGAGCAAAATGCGAAGTAATATTATGCTGTGGCGCTCTGCGGACGCCACAACTGTTATTGCTCAGGTACGTGTGGCCGGTCTGGTGCGTTTGACTCTGAGCTAATGGCCAGAATTATAGTGGGGTTGGTCCCAAGAAACACCTTCAAGAGATGAACGTCGATGTCGTCTTGGATTCACCTGGTGTGGGAGAGCACCTGGTGGCGAGTACTCTTGATTGGCCAAGCGAATATCTTATTTCTGTTTTTGTAGCAAGACCACCTGATAGTGCCTACAGGCTACGACTGTCCACTCTTTGACTCCTTATGGGCCATGATCATACGACCGACTATTCTGATACGAGAATTATACAACTACTTGCGGTACGGATCTGGTTGGTTCCTGGGCACGCTAGTGGAACTGGACACTTTCTTTCTCTCTTCCCTGGTCGAGAAAGACGGCCGGGTGAAATCCATCTCAAGAGAGCGCGAGGATCCTTTCAATGCCGGGAACATCCCGGACATCGCAATTCTACCTGTAAGTGAATCAGAGATCTGTTCGACTAAATGACTCTTCTGAGGACGATGACAAGTGCTCTATCTCGGATCCAAGTGCGGAGGGAACTGACAAGTGGAGAGGGCTGTTTGGTTTTAACCCAACCTTACTCAAAGTGACTTCGCGCGGTTCCCTTCCTTTGCATTCGCTGGACCCAAGGGACGCTCCACTTTGTAAGCTCAATTATCTGAACACTCCTAAAGACCGGGTTGCAATGCGTGCAGGATTACGGCTCTCCGCAGAAATTGCGCGGCAGATGTGCAATGCCGGGTACCCCCTCAAAGAAACCAGTGTTTCGAAGTCTTTGGAGGATGTGGACCTTGATTCATTTATGCAGGGAAGGGCATCCTCAGGCGCTTGTTTATGCGATCGCAGAGAAATGCTCAGATATGATCGTGAAGAGCCATTCCTTGCCGGGGTAGGTCGGATGCGGAACGTTGTGCGTTTCCGCTTGTAAAATACGGCCTTCTACGAGTAGCTTCGTATGGACAGTTACACGCGGAAGCTAGGTCGTAGTATTATATGTAGCTGAGAACTCAACCTTGTTAGCGAATGGATACTTTATTGCTCCTTACCTGTCCCGTAATCATCATTCCAGGTTACACTCAAGTACGCTGCTTACGGGTATAAGAGGTTCAGACTACCGTTCGCTTGTTTAGCCACATTGATGCATCACTGGGACCAAGGGGAGGGGGGAGATGTAGGAACGAGCACGGCGTTGCAATACCTTCGCTCTCTAATATGTCCCCGCGGCCGATTGCACGTGTCCTCGTTATGAGGGGGAGCTTACAAGGCGCCGCGGCGTTGTCTTGGCATCCCTCCACCGAGTTGGGAGCGATTATCAGATCACGCAGTTACAGCTAATGCGAAGTAATTTCGGTCACCGACGGGGTTGTGCCTGGTTCAGTTGTCCTGAAGGTCGTCTTCTTGAACGCCAAAACAAATATAATAGCGGGTTGCCGCGTTGGTTACTAGACCTGATACATCACCTCGCTCTGTAACGTAGTCCACAGGACCTACAACTGTCTCCCGTCGTATTTACGAGGCACGAGGATCCCACAGTACAGGCCAATAGACCGAAGGAATAGTCCCAACAGAAGAAGAATGGGTATACGACGACAAAGCAAAAAAATAAATAAGTTGAATATTGAATAACAACCAGAAATGACTGGCCGCATAACGCGGGAATTTAACTCGGACAACAAGGGGAGCCGGTCAAAGAACACCGAAGGGAGATGGGAGCTAGGAACCCCGGCGCATTTAGTCGCACCATGGGAAGTCGTCGTTGTCATCACCACTGTCGCCCGAGGGGTTGGCAGGAACCGCTGTTGGAGGAGGTTGAACAACAGTCGGAGAAGGAGAACCGCCTGGAGCAGGCGGGACCTCCACCGAAGAGGCGGTGCACAACACCTATTACAAAATTTCAACACCGGAGATACCGCAAAAATAAAAACAAAAAACAGACCTCTCCAACGTAAATATTGGAACAGTCTTCATCGATCTGGGGGTTGTTCAAGTACAGAATGGTGGTGTTGACACCGTAAGCAGAGGAGATACCGTTGCAGGTGTCCCCAAGTTGCACCACGTAGTTAGTCTGACAATCCTCGCCAGCGAAGCCCAAACAGATCGTTTCTCCGGGACTGAGATTGTCACACTGAGGATCCATGTTCCCATAGTTTACGACAGCCACCTGTTACTAGAATCGTCGTGAGAGGACGGCTAAGTAGAGTGGATGTGGATGGCATACGTGGAAGCTTGGTTGGCAGCAGAGATGCTGTCACACGTGTCACCCTCTTGGACGGTATAAGTGCGACTGCAAGTTTGTGCAGCGACGACTGCAAGTCAGGGCGTCGACGGGTCAGTGGTGCTCAGAATGTGATAACAAACGCGTACTCTGCGCAGCGGGAAGGACAGCAAAAGAGACGACAGGCTTGAAGAACATGACTGTGATTTGGAAAGAGTGCGTTGTTTCAAACGAGCGACTCTGCGTTCTGTTCGTTGCGAGAGGAAGGCGGGGAGAAGACGAGTCGAACTGCCAGCTGGGATTGGCTCCGGTTTTATAAGTATGAGACAACACCAATTTTAGCGCGTGGAAATTATTATTATCGCACTAAGTCACTTGCCAGCAGTCAACGAATAGGAGGTCTTGAGCTAGAAGAATGATGTTGCACGGCACCAGCTAACGAAAGCGAAATAATAGCATCTGAAAGACGGCTGAATTACAGCATGCGCTTCCTACAGTTTTTTGAATTGGTTGAGTGCTCGGCAAGCGTTGTTACTCAATGTTAAGCGCTCAGCTCCCACCGATGCTAGCACGCCCACGGGGCCTAGGATTCACAGAGTTTACGCGGGACGCAGAAACTCGAGGGACTCCGAGGACCGAGTCCTGCCCAACTTTTCGGAGACAAGTAACAAACTTTCATGGATTCGGATTATCCGTGGTTGACAACTGGCATCACTGGCAAGTTCAAGGTTTAACAGGGTACAATTCCTGTGACATGCCCTTCATGTAAGTCGTCCCTTTGCGGAAAATCACCAATTTCCCTGCGTTCAAGTTGTCATAAGTGAAACCTTCGCACAGGTCCACTGGGATTTCATTAAGCACATAATATCGTTAAGGGTAGCCGAGTCCACAGCCATCTACACGTGCTAATGGCGCCTAAATTCACCACTTCCTTGTTGACACCCCCAATCTCGAACATGGCTGCAATTTTCCACCGAATAACCACTTTTCAATGGCCGGAGCGCAGTTAAAGCATCGACCACTGTTTATGAAGCCATCTAAATCGTACCCCGACCTGTCTTGCTACGTAGCCATCCATTCCTAGAGACACAGTTCAGAGACCTACGAAAAATCAGCTGCCGGGAACAGACGATCCACCCCCCTTACTGGAAAAATCAGGCATAACCTCTGCGGGAAGACTCTACAAAATGGAGCCCTTCCTCCATTGGTCGACGTGAGGCACTCCAACTACGCAGTATACCCCACTCCGTAAACGATTATGGAGGAAGTCATAGAATGAGGGATGGAGAGGTCAGACAGTAGAACTCCTGTCTGCAATCCCACTCACCAGTGGGGTCACGCATTCGAGAATTACAACCATATCGAAGCGGTCTTCCTCGGAGGGGAAATGACTACGCATCTCGTTTAAAGCGTCCAATCGCTGGGGTACAGAGGTCGACATGATCTGTTGCATCACAGAGTGAAACCGTCCAAGTGCGATCCTATCCTTGGGTACTAAATCTTCTAGGATTGCTCTGTACATGACATCCAGCAGGGCTCCTCCAGAATCACGCCTCGTAAGGTCGTTGTAGCGTTCCACGATAGTTCGATTAGGCCTGTTCGGCTGGATGATCCCGCAGGCTAGACGAGCCCACTCGAATAGACCATTTGACTCCTCGACAATGTTCTGGACTTCTGCAGTCCCGATCTGCGGAAGAGGGGCAAGCTCGCTAGAAACATATAATCAAATATCGTGTTCTGCTAATACTATAGGGATGTCGTCCAACGAGGCCACCTTTACATACCGAGCAGCACTCGGGGAATGTGCGATGTCCGGTAGTAGTCTCGAGGTTAAGAGGATGCGCAAATTCGGAGGGAAACGGGTAGCTTCAGCTGACTCGAGGAGTGGCAAGATATGCTCCTTGACTTGACCGACCCACTTTCGTCCATGGCGTCGATCACCATTACCACGTTCCCAGCTGCGGCTCTATTAATCTTCGACAATGGCTCCAGAATGAGTTGCTGCCATTGTTGCATCACGTCGGGCGTGGTCCTGAGCGAGTGGTCATTTGAGACGACGTCCGCTAACGCACGATGCAATGCTGGGTCACGAGCAATTGTCATCAGAATCTTCTCCTCGTGGCGTTCAGCCTGCCCATCACGAGCGAAACAAAAGCAGGTCCCGAGTCCCCCGACATCCTCGATCCACGACACAATCGTATGCGCGTTGGCTGATTTTCCCCTTCCGGCCTGCCCATGAAACCACAGGATACGCGGAACATTGGCATCAGGGTCGTTGATCCAGTTCACGATGTCTCTCAAAATCTCCGCCTTCGTGCCGTCGGGGCATTTATTCGCCTTGTCGAAGCCCGCTCCAGCTGCATAAGCCATGCCATCGAGGTTCAGGTCCCCGAATATACGGTACGTGTTAACGTGGGGGTCCCTAGCCATACGATCACGGCATTGCTGCATAAGGTCTTCTAGGGACTTCACGTGGTTACTGATGACAGCATGCGTTTCGGAGAAGATATCTTTCCTCGTTTTTTCCCCTAAGGGTGTACAGTGTCAAGATTTGGAAGGCCGGATGAGCATATCACCTACAAAGGCTCTTCGTCGCGGAGTAGTTTTTTATGAAATGCGCAGAGCCGCTGATCGTTCGTGCGATCCTTCCAAGGGTATTTTCGTCAATGTTGCTCATCCTATCTTGTTCCACGAGAAACTCATTCGCAGTTCGTATGGTATCGAGGAGGTTAAACACTACTTTTTCTAGGCTTGCTTGGTTAAGGAACAGCTATGGACGAATCATGAAGGCAGTAATGTGGACCAGAACTAAGAACGTACCTGAGAAACAGCGTATAATATGCCCAGAGCAGCCTGGGCGTAAGGGTGGATCGGTAGAGACAGGGCAAGAAGACACGGACCGGCGCTGACGCGACGTGTCACGCTACATAATTAGTCGCGTCACGCGTCATTTGTCACACTCCACCTCGTACTTACTGTCAGTCTCCGTCATGGACGACGGAAACCCAAGACCTCAGAAACGACTGCGCACAGGCACAAACTTTGTAGAAACACCGACAACGGCGTCAGATTCACACCTTCTGTCGGCTTTGTCGCCCTCTATTTTGGTACCACCACCTGAGCCCCCGTCGCCAACGTCCCCAGGCTTGAAGCCCTTACCGCCCCAAGTACTGCTCTTGGCTCTTCCCGCACTTCTTTTGCATCCCCCGACACATGAAAAATATGCCTTGTCCCTTTTCTTGTCTCTGAGAGCGCTCCGGCTGTGCTTGCAACTACCGGTTCTGGCCCCTGAAGTCGAGTGCTACGCGTGGACGGCTCTTGCAGAGGTGGGTATGAGGGTCATCAAAAGCGGGTTTTGTACGACCAGCGAATACAGCTGGACAATCGGACTTGAAAAAGAAGTGAGTGCGTTTACCTAGATCGGATCATGTGTAGCTCTTCCACCACTCACCATCTTGCGAAGGTCGAGAAAGCACTTGGGAAGGGGGTGAGTTCGGATCGCTGTGCATCTCGTATTACTATTACTCAAACTCTCGAAGCTCCTAATTGCGCAGAAGGTATGCCAGACGCGCATATATACAGGCCTCTTGTTCATCGCCTCGCCAGCATCCTGTTCTTAGACATCTCCGTCACCATCTCTCACTCCTAAATTCCCACTTCGCATTTTATAGATCAAACACGAGGTTTGCACGTGCAGTACTCCGTAGACTAATATCAACCTTCGTGCCATCGGACCCTCCTACCGTCGTGTATACTGCCCATCTCGCACTCCTGACTCAGCTCACGTCTTGCCCCCCCGCATCCAACCTTTCTCATGGAAATGGTACGAACGAGTTTATTTCTTTCCACCCACATAGGAATCCTCCAGAAGCACAGGCTGCCCTGACTGCTTTAACAAATCTCTCCGCAATCGCTGCACAGAACCAGCATTTTTCGATGTTGAAACTGGTTGCTGTGTTGCGCCTGCGGGTATTGGTTGCAGCTGAAATGTGGGACATGGTGGGAGACGCATTGCAAGGTGCCGAGAAACTATTGTCATTGGCCTTCCACGATAGCAACGGTGCGAAGGAGGGTGGACAGGAACGCGAGGTGAAAAGGGAGGGTTCTGAGTTTTTAACGCGCTCGTACTCGATAACTGCTCAGGAAGTGCACGATAGTGCAGCAACTCAGTCTAGGTCTCAGACGCCACTGGAGATGGAGCCTGACGGTGAAGTACGGACAGAGCAGCCACCTGCAGGCGCGAAGGATACTAGAGAAGATCCCCTGACTGCTGCACTTAGTGTGCATACACTTATGCTCGGCATCATCTACCACACGCATGGTGGATGTGCGCGAGCTGCTGAACCACGTCTGGCTGCCCTCCATTCTCTGATGGATAGTGGTGCACAGGTCGGCGGTGTAAATTCTGACGGTCTTGTGGAGGTTCGTGTTTCCTTGCAATTGCTCCTATGGCTTTCGAACCCACAGCTATGTATTAATTAATGTAGGTTCCACTCTCCCCGCACCCTCCGATTCACCTCCGAGTCAGCCACCCTCGAGTCATCTTCCTCCTTACGTTCCTCATCTCCGCTGTGGCAAAGCGTGATCCCGTTGGGCGGCGTCCAAAGAAGAAAGCGTTCACCGAGTCTGGGATCATTAACTGTAGAGAAGGATATGATGAAGATGGGGGCGGCGCCGTAGAGATAAATGGTATGATTCTGTCATTTGCCTATACATTCTGGGATTCGCTTAGGCTTACACTATCAAGTCCCACCTTGGTCTTCGCACGACGATATGGAGAATATCGATCAGAGCACGCTCAGGATCGAAGCGGATTTATTGTGTGAACTGGCTGCCGTAAGGGTGTTCTCGTGTCGACTAACGTGTTTAATCCTAATGAATGCCAGGTATCGATACAACGGTGTGACTTCGCTGCTGCTGGAAAGGTACGCGAGACGCTCAACACAGCTTGACTATTATGAACTTACGCCAATGCAGCATCTCGATACCGTCGTTGCTCATACCCGGACACACGGTTTTTTCTCGGAGTATGCGTCCCGCATAACACTCCACTATGCCCACCTCGCCCACGCAATTGGGGACACCGACCGTGCCGGTACATGTTACCGCGTCGCTGCTTACCTCGATGGCGCAGGACCTGTTGGTGCGTCCAATACAAGTACGAGTGGGTTCGTAGCTGCCGCTGCAAGAGCTGGAGAAGCGCTTCTCCGTATCGGGCTTGCGGCTAAGCAGGCAGCACCGAACACGACTTCCGATCCTCCGAGTGTGACGGACGAGGAATCACACGCACTATACCTGGACGAGTCGACAGTGGCACTCGCAGAAGACGCCATCGCACGTTGTTCGGCGTGCGCTTCCGCCCCTCTCCCTGCTCTCGCGGAGCTTCTCTCAGCAGCGCTCTCCCCCTCTCAAATCATTCGATCTAAATCACTTCTAAAACACGCTCTCGCGCTATCTGGTTCTGCAGGCGACAATCACATGCGTGCACTGGTGCTTGCGGTCGTAGGTGCGCAATATATACACACGGCTCCGGAGCACGCTATGGAGGTTTTGGCTGTTTGCGAGACATTAGGTGCAGGTATGGGTGCCAGTGAAAAGAAACCTGTTAGCGCAGACTTGGAGTCGGGAACGGGAAAGGGCGCAAGCGTATGCGGAATGGGAAATGCGGCGTTGCGGCTTTGGGTAGGGGAAAGGTTCCTTGGTGGGTGCATCTGCCATCCGATGACACCTTCTTAGTTGTTGATTTTGTTCACAGAACTATTCAAGCGTGCGGGAAAGGAGAAACGCGTGCAAAAACAAGAAGATTTTAATGCATTGTATCGATCGGCGGTCGATGCAGTCCGGATGGTAGCCGAGGTATCATAATGGGTCTCTAACTTGAAAGGCACTTTGCTTGCATTGCACATGGACGACGCATTGTTATCATATCAAAGAATTGTTCTTGGCACGTTGTCGTCGTACTGGCACTCATAAGCATCCACGAGCTGTAGGATAACCAGATGGACATTACAAGTGCCGTTGCATTGCGGATTGTTACTGTATGTGGTAGTCTTTAATCGCGTATGGATGTGTCCTGCCTGGATGAGTCCCCTCTACCGCTCTTACGCGGACTGCCTTCACAGGCCCTCAATGTGGTACAAATTTAGCGACCGGTTATGAATTGTCACTACGCCATTATGTTCTATACCGCCCAGTACATGCAGCCTGATAGTTGGAGCCAGCCAACGCCTGAGCGCTGAGGCCGAGGAATTATGCGATCCCGGCCCTGCTACCGTAACGTGCCATATTGAGCGGGACTCTCAGCGGCTTGCGGAGTTCGAAATGTGGTTCGTTCGCTGACCACACCTCCGCCAGAACAATGTTTGTCGTAGCGCGAGAGTAAATTTGAAGCTCGATACTCCGCTTTCCAAAGACCACGTCGAAGATACATGATTGATACACTGCAGGTGTGTATACTACAACAACATACTAAATGTGCTGGAACGTTATGATTTGTAAAAGTCGGGCGTGAACAAGTCAGATAATCATGCAGTCGTGTGCGAGGGGATGGTTTAAAACATACGAGTCTCAAATACTAGCAATTGTAAAGGTAGGAACGAACCCCCCCCCCCCCCCCCCCCTCTCGGTTCAAAGTCCTTGTCGACCTGACCGCGTCCTCATGTTGGATTCTCCCAAATTTGATCCGGGTGATCTTTTCGTACGTGCTGTTGGTAGTTATCCTTCCTGGTGAACGTCTTCCTACACATATCACCACCGTACTGGCAGGTCCAACCTTCAAGAACCCGCTTTAGTGAAACGGCGGCACACAGAACTGAACGATTGTGTGCGCACCTTCGTCATCACTGTGTAAACACCTGATGTGCCTCTTTACATGCTCGTTGCGAGAAAATGTCTTCGCGCAACCGGGATAGGGACAAACGAACGGTCTTGCCCTGATTACTCCGTTCTTACAATAAACTCTGACCGGTTTCCCGTCGGGAGAGAGGGGTACTTGGCGGCCACGCGACCTTTTATTGATGAATGGGAACGACCCTGACCGTCTGATCGTGTTAGGGGTAGTCGGTGCGGGCTCGAAAGGCCCAGATGGTGGCGTGGATGGATGAGTGTAGACTGGCTCACTGCCTTCGCTGCCGGTGTTAGACACCTTGTCCGGAGATCCGGCGACAGGGGAGGCCCAGCAAGCAGGTTCTGCTTGGAGCAACGACGATAAGGCCAGGAAAAGAGCGTCGTCATCCGGACACGAAGAGTGGGAATGGGGTGGCGTCGTCTGTTGCGCAGAGGCACTAGGGCTTGGACTAGCAACGAGTGAGGGCAGAGCAGCCGCATGCTCCCAGTCGACACCAATGGAGAGTTCCACAGGTGAGCAGAAGTCCGGGGCTTGGGTGAAGTCATGACGTCCTCCGATAGTGTTTGGGGTGCAGGGGGTTTGGAGTGCTAGGCTCGCATCATCCAGAGATACACACCGAGTGGGGCGAATGCCTTCGACTGGTGCATCAAGGTGAATGCCAGCCAACCAAGGATGCACAGCATGGGATAATGGCCCCTTCTCAAACCGGGAGTCGACGTCTGACCAAACCATGTCAGCTACCACATCGTATATACCAAAAACACGGTCGGCTTTCTCTGCTCCGTACATTGAGGAATAAATAGTATTAGATTTATGAGAGAGAGGAGGGGGAGAATGGACCAAGAGGAACTTCGGAGCGGTAAGAGAGGAACACGCCAGAAAGGGGGAAAGTGAAGCCGAGCTTGCTTATATATGGCGACGGATTTCTGATTGGACTGGTCTACTTCAGTATCGCACCACGGAATGTCTAAGGCGGAGAATAATCCGACAACCCCTCTCGTTGCATGTCCTCGCACGCTCGCTTAGATGCACCTCTGAAGAGTTACGGTGGCTGGTTCAGAGGCCGCAGCACAATCAAAAACACCACGGCGATGACCTACGAGGACCGGATGTGGAGTTAAATGGCTGAATCCTCTGCGACAACATCACCAAGGTAGAACAGCGGTTACAACATTGTAAGTGGAAGGGGACTCAGTTTGCAACCAGGAAACACCAACCTCGGATGTTATGATAGCAGCCCATACCTCCATGATCAAACATCCTCTTGCACCCGTCGAATTCTATCCGCTACGGAAGATGACAACGCTTTCAACTGCCCATACACACCGGCAGTCGACGGTCGCACCCCCATTTGCAGGGACATCTCCACGGTGTCAAGGTCGACCGCAAGAGTCATCGATCACTCGAGTGGCCCCCAGCGGGCATGCCACGACGGGGCGGACGATGGCGAGCAACAGGCGGGGGTGTTAGTGGAGGAACTGGTAAGCGTGCACCGAGTGTCATAAGCGCTCGTTGACTTCCCCATAGGGAAACGACGAACAGTGATCGTCTATTTTTGTGTCCAGAGCCGTTGAACCCACTTGACGCGTTCCATGATGGTCGACCAGTATCAAAAGACCCTTGCGCTCGACTTTTGTTCTCGACGACTCGCTTGTCATTAGCTGCGTCGCACGAATCTGACGTGGCCACGCGTGCATAGTAAGTACCAGAACGCACAACTTGGAAGGTCGATCTCAGCGACGCGACCGAAACTAAAAACATCAAAAGCACCACGAGAGGGGCCCTCCTCACCTCCTCTACCTGCATCCGGCTGCCACCGTGGATCCACTTGAGGCGTTGGCCAGTAGCTAGGACGAAGATCCTCATGCTCGATAAGTTTGTCCTCGATGCCGCCTGTCAACTAGCTGTCTCTGACGTGCCAATCGACGCGTACCAGGGCGCACGACTTGGAAGCTCGATCTCAGCGATGTGACCGACATTCAAGCCATCGAAAACACCGCGAAACCCACCCTTTTTGTGGTAATGTGATAGTGTCATTAGAACACCCGGTTGCATCGTTGTCTCTGCGTACGTGATGACAAGATCAAGATTATCAAAGCATATTCCCTACCTCCAATACTTGACGCTCACTAGCACCTTCCAATATATGTAGGACTGTTATTTTATTGCGTCGCACCATCTACCCTACGAGAATCGCCGAAAACAGAAGCACAAGAAATGCACAGATAGGTGGGTACGTACCCCTATATCAAATGGGACGCCGAGCATGACCACCATGTTATAGATGTCAATCACCGTATCCGTTATTTCATTCTGGTAGGTCTATCATGCCTGAGCGGGCACATAGTTGGCCGTGGTTCGTAGAAGTTCAAGTGCATTCGAGCTGTAAGTGTGTCGTCCAGGAGTTGTCAGTGCATGAATTGCAGATGGCAAGTAGGAGAATGTCAGAGGAGCCTAGTAGGCACATAGAATAATCTATGGATTGACGTGAAGAAACACAGAAGAACGAGGATGTCACTGACGGCCTTTGACGTACATGATGGGGCAGTTGATTTATCCAATCGAATCTGTCCCCCTCGAACCAGTCAAATTAGGGTTATAAGTAGATGATGGTAAATTTACGGCTCTCTACAGTGAGATCAAATCTAACTATAGCGTGTCATCACCAAGTCACTCTGAGCACCATCCTCACCCTCCATGACACATGGAGAAGCCAATCTACTCAGTCGGGAAATATCTCTCCTTGGTACAGTGCCTTGCTCATATGCATCCTTAACATTGAGATGTCATTCACACAGTAAACGTCACGTACATACCGGGTTTATCGTGGGGGACTACCTGGATATACCTAAGAAACGACACGGACAAGCAGATGATCAATACGTTTTTCAACCATCTAACCCCATTCAAGTGATTACGAAGGCAAGCCGAGAGTTGTTCGCTAGTGGTATATGGTCAGAGAGGCGCCACCGCGACAAGCAGGAGGAAACGTACTAATTGAATGACGCCTGCTCGTTCCGACGGGGGTAACATGCTGATTTGTTCGGGTGTCATAGACACGACACGCATGATCATAACCTGAGGAGCGTAGTCGGGGAGAGTTCAACAGACGCAGGATAGGCGCAACAATACCTTCTGCTCTTCTGGCAAGGACGCAAGCGCGTCCGGCAAAATCGAGGGTTGTTGTTGTGGTGGCACGCCATACCCTGTTGCAGGTCCAGCGCCGTCACCATACTGGGCTTGGCCTGTAAATGCGATGGGCTGAGGTTGTGGTTGTGGTTGAGACGGATGTCCTTGTCCGTTGTAGTGTGTTGGAGTATGTGTCTGTGGAGTTGGCGTACGATTGTACTGTTGGGAGAAGTGAGGGGGGACGGCGGAGACTGGTTGGATGGGAGGTTGTGGAGGTACGTTTGTGGAATACGCGGTGACTGTTTTCTTTGTTTTTACACGGGTCTGTATGAGTAAGAATACGGAAAGGTCTGGGCGTGACTGACTTGGAGTACTTGCACGTCGACGGCGTTCATCTTGACCATGAGAGTGATCAGTGCGTATGCAATCTGAGGTGTGGATGCGAGAATGCTACGAGCCTGGTCCGGCGTCGTGTTCTGTCATCCAACAAATGAGTTTCCGTTGTCATGTCCATGGATGGGTTCGGGTGACCTTGAGAGTGAGCATGAGCTCAATCAGCTGTTCCTCTTGGGTAGACATGGAGTGTCATACGAATACACGGATGACTAAGCGCAACGAAGATACCTTGTTCCCCGAAGGGAACTACCCTGCCACGGGATTAATACAAAATGTAACAGCGCCTGTGCAGGACGAGCTCCCCCAGCACTGAACACCTGCCATGTCGTTGTCGCTGTCGTCCTCGTCATTGTCATCACCGGTCACTACTACTGCAAAGATACCGAAAAGGGTATTCATTCCATTTACCGCCTCTGAGGTAGATCGATACAACAGAGGAAATCTCATGTATGTGTTTCATTATGTGTGCTTATCCTCACGAGAAAGTTCATACGGTCAAGAGAACCGTCCAAAGAATTCCCAAAGATTCCTGTTGCGCAGAGAACGTTTGACGAGTACGTCTTCATTCCTTTCTGTCCTGTCATCACTGCACTGGTATCATGGAACAGTACAGCAAATCTTGATTCCACGGGCTGGAAGGCGTGCACGCACCCAGAAGGAGCTCTTTATTTCTGTGATATTCAACGTGTAGGCACAACCGATGCATTCCCTTCGCCTACTGACCTCATTTCGTCCGTGTAACATCTTACCAGCGAATATACACCGACAGCGATGTGCGTGATGTCAAAATATTGCAGACCATTGAAAAATGCATTGCTCGCCTCTCTGACCTCGCCAAATATCATACTATAACCTTCCCGGAGCCTTTGCCTTCGCCTTCCCAACCCTCATCACCGTCACTCGAGCTCGTCCTTGAACTTACGAAAGGAAAGAGAAAGGAATGTCGATATTATTTTGTTGATGTTCAAAAGAGACTGTTATTTTGGATGCACGAGTGGATACCGGAGAGGATGTATGCGAACTTGAGGGGTGTCAAGGAACCAAGTCATATCAGTGAGTAGTATATCGTACGAATCGGAAGCCAGCTGACGATGCTGTGCGATGTGTGGCGATCATGATTACAGAGATAGCGCTCGAGATGCAGTATTGGTGCGCGGATGCGGCCCCGCCTGTATTAGAGGCTGACTACTGGATTTGGGACAGGATGCATTGTGAACTATATCCCCACGAGCGAACATTTGATACCGCCATCTATCGGGAGTTGTGCGGCTTTGTCATTCACGCTAACGCTGGTGAGCACCTCGTGGTCCATCGCGGGCGAGTTGCACTAAACAGGTATCAGAATCAATTACCTCGGACACGTCTCTGGCACCGTTTGAGAGCACAGAACTGTCGAAGATGATGGACATCATACGTGTTCTGCAAGGTTTGTTCTTGCACCTTTCTCGTTTTGAACATTTGTGTTACTCATCGCTGACTGTCTGACGCAGATTCGATTGGACAAGTCAACGACCCCCTTTTTTGTGTAGTAGGTAAGCCCAAGGTCGTCGGTGATTAATGATTGTTCTTAGTCTTACATGATTTGTCAGCTCGATTCATGTGTATATTCTGTGCGCCCTCTCTCCTCTATCCACGGCATTCTTATACCTTACCTCCTGCGATTACCGTATTAACTACCCTCCGGTGACACACACGCAGCCCGAATCCACTTCCTGAATTTTCATGGGCAACCCTGTGCCCGCTTAGATGTCGACCGCACTGTTTACTCCTCACGCGACCACAGACGGTGTATGTCCATCCTCTTGCGCATGCTCTCCATTCTTCTATTCGGCGCACCCTGGAGGTATGTCGAAGCCCTGAGAGGCGTATGGGTAGATGAGACGGTGAACCTACCGAGATGGAGAACTTTTGTGGGGAATATCATTAATGAATGGGGAGGGTTTACGATTTACGTATGTGTCGTTCCCTTTTTCTTTTCAGTTATATATCGCTTTAACTGACACAACCTGACCCGTCGTTCTAACCAAACAAACGATGTGCACGACTGACAAACACACAGTCTACTGTCATGTTAGCAGTCGATATGTCTCTCCTCGGCATCGTCCACACCGATATCACGGCATACCAGTCCTTAGCTGTGATCGCGACATACATCTCAGTGATGTGCACGGTTGGATCGATCGTGGCGTCCGTGGTATTGACGGGTATGTGGAGAGACAAGGCGGAGAATGCAGAAGGAGTAGTGAGTTTTTGTTTGCTGATTCAATTTGTCGTGTTATCTTTTTCTTTGGGCTCTTGGTCGACTTGGTACTGCTCAAAAAACTCTTTGTCATTTTCTGTGTCAACATGCTAATACACGGATGGGTGACAGGCAAAGTACATGACCGAAATAACGGATACGGTGATTGGCGTGGATAATATGGCCATCATGTTCAGTGTCCCGTTTGGGTTATTGATATGGGGGTGCGTAGCCATGCATATACATATCTGTCATTCTCCGTGCTTTTCTTTTGAGCGATTCTGATCCGACTTTTGACCGATAACCCGGTGCAACACGATACAATAGCATGGCATCCTTCCTCGTGGCATTCCTCTACCTCATCTTCCGCTCGTCCTACCTCCCCACGCTTGCGACGACAACGCCTGGGATCGTCCTTGTCACTGTGCTGGTAGCATGGCCAGTTTGGGTGGCCATGGAGAGGAGTCTGGGTCGGTGGCTGAAAAGTGCCGTTGATGTTTGGCACCGAGTGGTGGAGACGGGGTGGGAAGTGAAAGGATTGGGTAGACAGAGCGTGAAGAGTTGGAGGGAGAGGGAGGGAAGTCTGAGGCCTACTGAAGCAAGGAAGGTCAGCGTGGGGACGATAGAGACCGGGATTTTGGATACAGGGAGTAGGTGGGACTCCGCGCCAGCATCCTTCGGAAGGGAGGGCAAGAAGACGAACTCGGTCTCGTGGGCCGAAATTCCGGAAAATGCGCAAGCTCGTGTAGGAGTAGGCGCTGGGTTTGGGACCGAAGGTGATATCCGGAACCTGCATGCCTCAGAAAACGCTAGTGAGCCTCAGAGGTATTGGAGATGACTGGAGGGTGCCTCCTGGTGTACTTTGTATCGTCAGCCGTTGGGATCCGCCGTACTTCGTAGAAGTCTACAAGCGCTTGCGAGTGTACGTACGGTAGAAGCAGTAATGTAGCTATTGTTTTGGTGATCTTCGTTTCACTGGGATCGAGCTTCCGAGTCGTGCGCTCTGGTGTATGTTGCATTCGTGTATAGACAGGCGACATAAAGTTTTGTGATGCGAAGCGCAGGCGTACTCATTCGTCGTATCTGGTCAACATTTACAGAACGTGTCGAATGAGTTCACGCTGCAGATGTACATACATATGGAAGAACCCTGGGAAGCGACGACACAAGGAATGTGGCTGATATCGATGACTCCAGAGTTATGGGTGCTACATACAGGCAAAGCTAGAGGTACTATAGTGTCCAGCTCAGCAACGGATCCCACTCAGTGAAGCTGGAAGCTGAAACCCTTGAATTTTCGGACACTCAAAGACGCCCTGACGGCGGATTGCAGATCTGTATGCTCCCCGCCATGAAGATTCGGCCCTGTTCCTTACACGTGTGATCCCCATATATTCAAGTACGACGGGCGCGCACGGGAATTGTTCTCGTTACTGGGACCGTACATGCCCGTCAGCCAAGTAACAAGGGAAAATGAGAATGCGAACAGTTGTAATTGAAGGCAACTGATGGCCGCAAGTAAGGAACGCGAAGTTCCCGTGGATACCGTGGCAGGCAAATCGTCCGTCACCTCTGTGTAGCCCTCAAAGACTTAACGTCTTTGTAACGTACGGGTGGTCTGTCGTTCGTACTGTAGGGGACAAGCAGGTTTCCCTGAATATCATCATTACCACTGTATCTAGAAACGAAGGAACATGCTCAGAATCACGACCCACTTAGCGTCGGGGAGAAGACGGACCTCATCGAGGGAAAGGTCGTCCGGCTATCCGAGGCAGCGTTGTGTGTATAGGGCATAGGAACAACTCGCCGATCACTTGAGTATTGACCACGTCAAAGACGGGTACTATGTGGACTCTTATGAAATTCGGGTGAAAGAAATGGAAAAATTACCCTTCATGGAGATGGAATTGCAATGCCACCTCCCACAGGACAAAGAAGGGGGATTCGGTGCAAAGTCTCTCTCGGGTGACCTAAAGGGTTTGTAGTACCACCATTTGGTCGTAAATGTACCGTAGTCCTCAACCCTGGCGGCGTAATATGGAAGAACACACATCCGTTTGGGTGGGTTCATATGCAAGCCATCGAGTCGTCGACAAAGAGGACGACTTACCTCGGAGCCGGTAGAAACCGAAAATAAGAACCAGCAAGTCCGAGACGCATCAACAAAATTCCGGGAGAAAGTTGGATTTGTGTTTGTAGCTCCGGTTACGGTGGCTACCAATGCATACGAGTACCCTGGCAGTCACGACTTATTGACCTATGTCGAGTCGATTGTTCTGTAAGTGAAGAGTAGGGACATGCCCTGTTCGAGTGCTGCAAAGATGCCGTATGACGGTCACATCATCCCACCTCGCTGCATTCATACTCGGAGACCCTACAATGCAAAGGAACGAAGTGTACGGGGAATGGGATGTACATATGCACTGTCGAGACGATGAGAGCTTTGAGAAGTGATTTCATAGAGAGAGTGCCTCTCTGCGGGGAAGAGAGCCGTAAAATCGGTAGCACGAGGGAGGTCTCCGAGAGAGACAATACCCGCGAAGCATATGCAGATGTCGGTGGCAATAAGAAATGTACGGACCCACTTCCCTTTCAAACCTCATTCCACGGCAACGTCGGGGAGGATGTTGCTCGGTAGAAGTTGGGACTTGTCTCCGAGGGAATGGCCGGCGTAACACACGTGGCTGTCACCGACTCATGTGTTCTGACGACGAGAAGATCACCAGGACCGGCACCTGACGATGCGTCTCCACAACCGAACGTGTCTCGCAGACCAGTTACATCGAATTCGAGGCCGCGCTGGCAATTCTGATCAGCAACTAGATGTGCTTGACCTGGCGGTGTATCGTTGGAAAGAGCACGCCGGGTCATGTGACCGTCTGACTGAGGTAAGTGTAAGTATAAAAAGGACCCGCCCCTCCCGCCCCCGGCTGACTTGATCATGCAAGGAGATTGGTCATGATAGCTGCTCTTCGCTCCAGATTATATAAGACCGCATCACTCCCGTTCTCTTCCTCGCCCTTCTTCACCTTAGCTGCATCTTCACCGCTCCAACAGCCTCACGGATCCATGAGTTCTGCCAAAGATTTCGTAGAGGTACGCACACTCGATTCTGTCGACTACAGGCGCCCATCGTTGCGGTCAGGATACCATCAACAATAACAAAGTAGTCATCTTCTCCAAGAGCTATTGCCCATACTGCGCGGAAACCAAACAACTCTTCCGGAGCAAATTCCCAAACATCCCTGTGAAAGTCATCGAGTGCGTGCGCGGCTCTTGTCATATACACGGAACCTAACGGACTAGCTGGATTGAATAGGCTTGACGGAAGGCCCGACATGACTGCTATCCAAGACTATATCAAGGAGAAGACGGACAAACGGACGGTCCCCCAAACTTTCATCGGTACGAGTTCTTCTCCGCCGCCCGTACATCCACCGCTGATATCGTACAGGTCGTCAACATCTAGGAGGTAATGACGATTTGTATGCTGCATATCAAGCAGGGGAAGTCCAGAGGTTGCTCGACCAGTCCGCATAGGGATGTATTCCCAGCATGTACCGTACGGCAGAGACAATATGTGATCATTGGAACCCGAAATCTGGCTGATAGCGAGTGAGGCCTAGTGACTGGAGAACTACCAAGTTCATCGGGTAAAGTCTAACAACGGTTTGTGGAAGTTTACATGGCCGTCGAGTCTTGCTTTATTTTGCGCCGGCGAGGATGACACGGTTGATGCGGGGACTACCATCGTATGCGTTCATCTTTCACTCCGACATGACATCATCTCTCGATCGTCCACGACGGGGGACGCCTCTATGGCTCGACAATCCCGCACGCTTCCTTCATCACACCACCTACATCTAACGAACGATGAATGTCGCTAAGGATATTGTCGAGGTACGTCTGGGTCTCCGTCGACAGAAACTCCGTATCCTTGTTCACGTTCTCACACCAAAATCCACGCAAAAATACGAAAAGAGCGCCATCGCCAACCGTCGCGTCGTCATCTTCTCCAAGAGCTACTGTCCTTACTCCAGCGCGTCCAAGCAACTTTTGAAAGAGTTATTCCCTCCCGAGGACATCCTCATATTCGAGTATGTATTGTGTCGTCAATTTTGATTGGACGGTATGAACGGCTGTCTGAAACGAAGAGTGAAATAGTTTAGATCTTTTGGAGGGAGGACAAGCTCTCCAGGACTACATCGGCGTCAAGACTGGCAAGAAGACTGTCCCGCAAACGTTTATCAGTGCGTCAGCTTTTCGCTTTCTATGCTGATATGATACTGATTACCACCTCTCTTGCTATAATCCACTGACATCCTCTCCCCTTGTTGCCCTCTACATTGATATGATACCCGTTTCTTATGCAGACGGGCATTACATCGGCGGAAACGACGATCTCCAAGAGGCCTATAAGAATGGGACACTGCAACGTGTCATCGAGGGGTTGCCCGTGCGAGCTTCCGAGGTGCATGACAACGGTCGCGTGTGACATGGAGTGTGGAGCGTACGGTATTGTCCGTTGAAACGAGATACGTGAAGGGAGTATGATGAATCTGTGTTCGGCTCGTCTGAAGTTACTGGGATGTAATATGTCTACAACATACCGGTGGCGAGTATGAATCTACCGGTTGAACTGATCTAAGTGTACTCCCGCTCCAACTGCCTGTTCAGTGCCTTTCCGACGTCCCCGTACATCATGCATGCCACGAAATGAGTCTCTGGCTGCCAAGTTGGGGTTTCTAAATTTGGCGTCAAACGTTTTTTTGCCTTGGAGGAGCGCATTCATCGTCCACGCCATATCACTCATATTGCCAGATCGCTGCTGTGGAACCTGCATTCCAGTATGTGAATTGAACATCGGCCCTCAGAGGCGTTTCGAAGTCGAGCTCGGGCTCCACCGAAACGGCATCGACTGATCGTTAGAGTGAGTGAGAGCATATCGGTGGATAGATGGTGGAAACAGTCATAGGTTCTTTAAATGCTTCATCATACACATACCGTACACAAATGTTTCGCTAATTTCTTCTGCTCAGAAATCCACTCGTGTCAATACATGACAGGAGATGCGTCGGACGTGCTTCCTTCCGACACCTCCCATACACTGCCATGTTCAGCATCCACCCACCTGGTTCGGTGGACGTTTTCAGGGAGCCGCAGGTTGGATCATTATAACCTTTCAGCACTATTAAGTCATGTTGGTATCACAGGTAACAAAGATCTGTCATCGACCTATCAACGTAGACCAGACAGATGGGCGAAGCACGACGGTCATGGAGTCAGCTACGTGACACCCTGGGTGCGCCATCAGAGCTGCATCACATGTATATAAGCACTTGTGGATACCTCCTATGCATGCAAGGTGACGCCTTATGGGTAAACTGTTGAAAAGGGCTGTAGGCAGCCTCAGTAGTGACTCAACTACTATTATATTAGATGTACCTGTAGGCAGCTACAGGCTATCAGTAAGTATGGAAATACTAAGTAAATAGTAGACTTACCCTCAGTAGTGACTCAACTACTGAGGGAACAGTACCAAAATGTACTCTAAGTGTGCGCTCTAAGTGCTTATGTAATCAACCAAAAAGCGCACCAAAAATAAGTATCACACAGGGGTGATTCAATCTCCAACATAAACCACGCTCCTAAAATCAACGTCTTAAGAGGCGACCCTTCCATCTCAGTTCGACTCAGAAAAGTTGAGCGAATGCGTGATCAAGCAAGAATGCATAGTCAAAAATAGTCTGTATGTATCCACTCTAAAGTCAATTTCATCGACATCTGACACTCTTCTTTGAAGAACCATCCTAAAATGATCGAAGAACGACGACATGAGCGAGTTAGTAAGATGAGGGTGTTTTTTGTTGACGAGCGCCCACATCCGTTCTTGCTGAACGTTGATTTGGCCGTAGTCGGACTCTCTATTGCCCTCTGTCGACGTGCCCTTTCTCTGAATTCCTCTTCCGACCTGATAGAAATACACAGGGCACCGCTGATCCGCAGTCACTTTACCCGCTTGAGGGCACGGTGAGCCGTTGCTTTCCAACGTACTTGGTTTCCATTTCCTGGCTGCTCCGGAAGAGGGGTTTAAATATCACCGACAGGCGTGCCATGCAGATTGAAGGTATTTTCATTATTCGTAGTAGACAGTCACGTTCACTGACGTTGCAGACTATCTATTTTCTAACTCCGTGTAAAATGCCGCCCCCCAAAGTCGTGGAAAGTACGTTCTTTTTCGTACTAACGTAGGGTCTTTTCCGCTTACAACATCTTTCAGTAGCTGCTGTTGCGCTGAGTTAACTTGCAATTCGAATAATCATGTCTATGGTCCAACTTGCTGAGAGGATGCAGCGCTTGGGGCTTCGCCAATTCAGACTATCACATGAAATCCACCCTCCTGGATTCTGAGTTGCCCGGAATCCCACTCAGGCAAATGAAACCTTTTTCTCTGTGTTGAACGGCTTGTAGAAAACCTGGAAAGTCTGTCCCAAAACACAACGATTGGGAGGGGACAAAGGGGTTGATTTTGATTGAGCCTGGAAATTGCACATATGGGGACGGAAGAACCTTACTCACCCCTTTAAAAGATCTTAACCTCGACCCACTCATTCCTCATAGTCCTGACACCGGCTCCCCATACAATGTCTCCTGGGATGTTTTCTCGAGAAGAGTTAAACAAGTTCTATGGATTTGATCAGACAGCTGACGTTGACACGCAGTCAACCATTGCTGAACTATTTGATGTCGGTCACTCCTTGGTGGCTGACATCGGTGAAGCTGAGCTCTTTGCAAGCTTGCTGCAGCTGCACCTTCCGATGAAGATTGTACCACGACCGCCTCTCTGTTTACTCGTACAACACCTGCCACTAGTGATGCGCTCTATACGACGTTTACCGGACCCGTTACTGGAGTGCCAGCGTGCCCGTCGACGCTGATCCGGTCACCCTCTGGTTTCTCTTACCTGTGGCTTTCCTACCCGCCTTTGTTTGTATCCCCTGACCACGTCAACTCGCTGACGGGACAATCAACCCCCATCATGTCCTCACCAACACCGCCTGATCCGTCGCCACCCCCGATGGCTCCGTCCACTCCTTCGACGCCACGGGGAAACAAGAGAAAGTTGCCGCCGCCCACTCCAGAGCCTTCCGTCAACAAGAGAGCGCGCGGATGACAAGTTCCCGTCTCCCCTGATGGAAAGACAGTCGCAGGACCGCTCGAGGGCAGTGCCGGAGCGAAAAACAGGCCATTCATTTGCCCTGTCAACGAGTGCAAGAAGGCTTTCACTCGGAGGGAGCACCTCGAGAGGCATACTCTATGTCTGCATATGAATTCCACGTGTGAGCACGAGTTTCTAATCGGTTTCGTGTTGGCAGTAACTGGCGTGCTGATACGAAGTTCGTCACTGGACATAGGGTGGACCTGTACGTACGACCCCAAATGCACAAGAACATTTCCTCGGAAAGATAATTATAGGCGACATGTGAAGCGGGATCACCCTGGCGTCACTTGGGAAAACCCACAGTGAAAACCGACGCGTGAGCCCAGCGAGTCGTTTGCTGTAAAGTGGCGGGGTACAGGCCAGTTTGATATATCTTTGTTCTATCTATCGTTCTTCGAGTCCCTTCTTTTTCAAAGATTTCGTTCGGTTCAGGCACATGCATGACGGGACAGACTACTTACGTTTAATATTTTTAACCTTTGCTGTAACAAAAATTACATGTCGTACAGTGTGTAAAGTTGTCCTACGTCTTGCAACGACTCAATACCGTATCTCGGAACCTCCCGTTTTCGTGACGCCCAGAACTTCTCTGGGTGGGGTGAGAGGACCATACGACTATCATATATAGATATATACTCGGCGAGTGGTGTCTTTCTACGACGCATAGAGTTGTCAGTATTCTTCAAGTTACAAGGTGGAAGTCACAGGAGGACTGAATCGGTTTGACTCACCGAGTGGCCGGCTCAAGCAAGCATCGCCGCTATGGAGAGGGACTTGTGTCGTTGTGGTGGACGCACTCGAACCTGTGCAACTGAGTATACTTCGCTGAGTTCACTCGACCGTCGCGCGTCTGTTCAATTCTCCGAATGCGGCACGTGACACATAATGCACTGGGTGTCCTTCGATGCTAAAAGCTCAAACGTCTTCGACTCCGACAAGTACCATGGGCGGGATGAAAGTACCTGGAGGAAGCGACGCCCACCAGCTCGGCCTAGCCTTCCAATGGCTGGATGACACCGCCCTCGTCAGTCGATGCACACGATCGTTTATGGGCTGTCGTCCTCGTGTGTACTAGGCAGAGTTCGGCTAAGGTGATCGCACGCCCACGGATAGATGAGAAGGAACCTCGTGCGTCATTTTATTCTAAACAACTTACTTGCTCCATGTTTACGTCGCAGCTTATGCCCTCCCTCTCACCATACGCTGAGCGGACAGGGGGTCGAATCCAAGGGGATCCATTAGACCTCACCAAGCAGCCATGCACCCCAGACTGACAGGGCAGTGTGCGCACCCACCGCGCTTTCAAGTTCACCTCCGACGATAATGACCTCCCAAAGCGACCGTCAACCTCGTTCTCATCCACCTCTCTCCTTGTAGTACGGATCTACGGGACGGGTTTTCAGGACCTCGGTCTTTGCAGAACGGTCTGGAATACCATCTTCGATCAGTGACCGTCTCGTCATACCAATCCTTTTCGCCCGCTCCACGGACAGCTGCCCATGTCCTCTCTACAAGTCACGATTCGTAGCGAGTCTCTTTCTATCCCGCCGAGCGACCGGGTCCTCGATTCCCTCATCTGTAATTCATTGGTCGTAAGGGCATCATGTCATGTAAAAGTGTTTACTTCCCTATATCTGCGTTGTTGGCGAGTGCACTATCCAAAGATGCGATCTCATACCAACTGCACTAAAAATTTTCACGTGAATAGGCTACTCTCAGTACCTATCTGTAGGCGAGTCACGACCAATCAGCGGTGTCTTGGTGACTGGTGTTCCCAACGCAGCTGAACGCTGAAGTAAATGCGCAGAGTCTTGGGATCACACCAAACAACCACGTGCTTGAATGGAAATAGGAGAGCGTACAGACACTGAGCGTGCTCTAATGACATCCCACGCTTAGTGATGGTTATCGCAATTGCAGTGCATAACTCCTTCGATTTGTCATGGGTCTTTCTTCTCGCAACCGCTTTATCATCCGGTTAGTCTGACCTTCGTCGAGTCCAGGTGCACAGAAGACAGGCAATAGATCGCCACCACGACTGTGGGTAGGGGTCTCAGGAGAGTGTTTACTCGTGATACTCGGCAAGATGTGATGTCTTTGACTCTGCATCATCGTAGACCTTGAGTGCATTTCCGATATCACGGAATGATTGGTTTCATCTGAAAATGTGGAAACAGCTCAACGAAGGACACACCCCGCCGTGCATGTGGGGCGGGTGCGGGCTGCTTGGAATCAGCAGCAGTACGTAGATTTGTGTAGACAAAAGGAAAGGGCTGGCCGAGTTACTTGATCGCGCTAGGGAACTTCTGAAGATTCTGGGCTGGCCTGAAACAGGCCTTTTGGCGACGCTGTGGGAAATTCGTCGACTTGAGCTCTTCCTCACATGTTTCGCGCTTGACGAGTTTCGCCGCGACCGCAGAGATGGATACTGGCGGAGAAGGGCAAACCGAATGCTGGCAAGGATACTTTCAGAACGACAGGTGGAGCAAAGGCAAAGAAAGGTACTGTGCCCGCCGACTCAATACTTGGTACTGTGACTGGCACCTAATGTGTCTCCTACTAGTATGATTCACTGAATACATTAGTCGAACGATGGTAAATGACACGCGGGAAGTTCATATGTTTGGAGAGGACTCCCCGAACTCGCTGCACGTGAAAATAAGCTGACAACTACGAATATGCTTCAGGATCAATGCAAGGCACACTCGACTACACCCCTCCTCACCTCGTGAAATTGTCAGAGGTAACGTTATGGGTCGACCTCACTGCCAGTCAAATCTTCCCTTTTCCGACCATCCACGTTAATCACGACAGTTCCAATCCTTACATAGCACTGTCACCTCTGCCCTACTACGCCCACGAGACCTCAACGTCACCATTTAAATCTACAGCAGCACCCGCCAAAACCAACTCCTCAGTTCCCCCATCGTACACCCACCCATTCACCTGCTCTCCCTGCACAATCACGCTCTCTGGTTCCTTCCCGACACCGAGTATGATGATCGTCTCTAACTTCTGTTCGATGTTATATGCTCCCCATCGTGTTTTGACACTTAGTGACCCCTCGGACGCCTCGAAGGCCAATCTCCTCGCCAATGTGCTGTTTGAACGGCTGCCAGTGCTACCCATGACGTCAAACTCCCCATCCCCTGCATCCACGAATGCATCACCCCAAGCCCCTCCATCTCCATCGAGCGAGGCGAGTAGGGAGTACGGACCATTCATCGTTTCGTAGGTCGTGTATCCTGGCTGGTCATACAAGAGAAAGATAGATCCTCCGCGAATGTGGACATTGATATGGCTAATAGGAGCTTGAAGGGTTATCGTTGTTGATTGGTTTGATGAGTCAGTAGGAGAAACCGAAACCGGTGCATGCGTCCACCAGTCTCGCCATATGACATTACCACGACCAGGGAATATACCTGCAGCAAGACGACGTATGCAACCCATCGCACGTGAGAATCATATTCCGCACATCGAGACATAGAATAATGAATGGATGACACACCTTGGACAGTCGTCTGCCCAGGCTCAAGAACAGGCGTCACGAGAATATCTTTCCCAACGAGCCACTGCCGATCGACCGTGAAAAGTTCCGGTTCATCTGGAAACTCGTAGAACAAAGCCCGAATTGGCGGCAAACCGGTTGTAGATGCATTCGCAAAAAGAGTGTACTGCCGAATTGTGTACGATACTCAGGGTAAGCATAGATAGGAAAATCGCTTTCGATGTATGCTTGGGTCACGAAATTGACAACACGTACCCAATATGCCAGTAATGAGTACCGTGCCTGTATAGCTATCTTTGAGGCATTGGCGACGCTATCCCATCGATACGGCTCCTGAGGCAACGCGCCATATGTATTGTGGTTCCTGTAAAACGGCATGAAGGCAGAAAGTTGCATCCACCGATTACATAGCTCTTCATCTGTATTTCCGTCTGATTGTCCCATAATGAGTGACTTGTCAGCCGAGTGTCAAGAACGAAAGGGGAGGGACACGTACTAAATCCACATGTATCAGCGCCTACCATAGGGATTTGGTATATCTGGAACTGGAGCACGCCCTGAATACTCAAATACATATACTCCCACTTGCTATAGTTGTCCCCGAGCTGCGAGTCAGAGTCGCGTCAGTCATTGGGCCATCCAGTCAGTGTCATCAGTACGACGCAATAGTTCCCCACATAGCGAGCAGAAGGGACACCAAAGACAAAACACTGTGAACTCACCCAATGTCCTGCCCACCTTCCTTGACTCACAAACGTCGACCTTCCAATGATAAAAGGTCTCTTCCCCGGCCTGACCTTCTGCAACGCCAAATACGTTGCACGAGCTTCCATCGTCCCGAATAAATTGTGCACGTCCAGTTCGAGATAACCACCTGCGTGTGTCGCATTTGTGGCAACCGTGTGGGCCGAGAGAGCGCCGAAACCTATATGTATATGGTGGGTAGTGAAGTGTTTTAGAACGAGGGTATCAAGCAGCTGAAGGGACTGACCGTTGTGTATCGCATACGGCGGATAGGTGACATTGATGCCCGTTTCCCCGCCGGCACCGATACCAGTGCCAACACCCCTCATCGTCGCTCTTCTGTTTGCACCAGCCCTCATCGCCACACTTGCTCCACTCCCACTCACATTCGAACACGAATATGTCGACGTCCCATTAACAGTCATATTCCCACTTGGGCCCGAAGCCGTCTCATTATAACTATGCCATTTGAACCAGCCCTCTCATTAACCAACGGCTCGGGCCAGGATTTGAAGGGGTGGATACGTACCATTCAGGATACCCAACTACAACCACATCCGCGAGACTGTATGGAGCGAGCGCTGAAAAATTCGCACCCGTACCGCTGCAACCACAAATCTAATCAGCCTGCTAGTTTCAACTAATAACCTCAACAAGAATAGGACGCAGACTGTTTCCCAAAGGGAAAAAGAAACGAAAGAAAGAACACGTACCACGAATACCCACAGAACGAGCTTGCTTCGTTCATGTCGAGCCATATCCCACTAAACCCAACACCTCCATTCGTACTCCAATTCATCAACGCTTCTGTCCACCACTCTTCTGCGTTATCGACAAACCAGTCCGGAAAGGCCTGCGGCATGAAAGCCATACATTATCATGTGAAGAAAGGAAAGAATAAACTAAAGGAAAGGACGCACGGAGTACCCAGGCCACACCTGCCCAATATACAGAGATCCATCCGGGTTCTTCATGAACACATCCCTGGGATCCAGACTCATTTCGTGCCTTGACGGATGATAAGGTGTGACGGTACATACAGCTCCGAGCCTCTTGTGAATGGGTCGTACTACGGAAAGCAAAGTAAGAATTCATGAGTGGAGAACTCGATGGAATCTGAGATGGGTGATAGGAGTGGATACAGACACGTACCGCATCCGTATCATTCACCGTCACAGCGATACCTGCATCTACGATCGGAATATCTACGCACGACGTCAACTACGCATACAAACTTGCCAGCCTGCACCCGAGGCATCTCCGAACAAGAGGAAGAAGGAACGTACAATGTTGGTGGTTCACTGTCTGTGTTGGGACGTCAGCGTATGGACAAAATGATATCACGTCCACACCAAGTAATCTGCAACTCGCACATAACGATGAGTAGCAATGATGCACTCACCAAGTTTTCAATGAATGACTTGATTTCGTTTGCCGGGAAACTGATAGGGTCAGTCGTGAAGTCACGAAAGGCATGGTAGAGGTCGATATCATTCCACTGGACTACCATCATCGAGTTCCACAGAGTGTAAAGATGAATGCGGTGAGAAGCGGCAGTCGTAGTGAAGCCAGTGTTAACAACAGAAACGCATAAGATAGAAAGAATCGAAATACCTTCCAGAGGAATGCCCGCCTGGCGCATTGCCTCCACATTCGCAATATCATCGCTCACATTATGATATCCCCACCGACACAGATGAAATCCAAGTCCCCAGGCTGGAGGCATAAATGGATAGCCGCTTACAGCACCATGTTGCGCAATCACATCTACGTCATTTGGACCGCTAAAGAAGTAGAAGTCGAAAGTTCCACCAAGCATGCGGTATTGGATTAGGGATACTGGGGAAGTGGGGGGTGTTTGGAGCAGGATGTCGGAGCCTGCTGCACTGTGCGAAGGAGTGGGCATGAAAGTAGGATTAAAACCGCAAAGGAGGTGCACCTGAGGAGAAGAACGCCAGACGCAACAGCGTTGCCAGTCGATACATTGTACCGGTGTTCGAGATAGACAGGGTGAGAACCATATCTGTCAAGTACATGTCCATAGATCAGATGGCCATGTGCAGCGTACGTACATATTCTGATCGATTGGATCGGCATCGTCGCGGTTCCAATGGGTTTGGATAGTGCCTGAACCACCGCCCGTGCCGATATCACGGCGAAAACCACTGCTTGCAACGACTTCACCTAAACCATAGATGTTGGTTCCGAGAGGAAGGGCTGATGTGATCTAAATAAATGAAAGGGAGTCGTATTTGAGCATCGGCGAGAGTAGCCCGAGACCCAAATGAGGGACGGCGTACCTGGAGATATTGGTCTTCGAACACGAGCGGAAAACCATCGAAGGCAGTGCTCGGATCGGAAGCGTTGAATGGGGGAATAGGAGTGGGGGGTAACGATGAAATGCGGGTGTCAAAGATGGGCATCGAATCGGGGTCCGAACGGCGAGTGATCCAAAATGCGAAAGGAGAAGGGTCGTAGTTGAATACGAGATCAGAGTCATTGATGAGGGATTTAGTTGGAAGGGGAGGAGGGGGGATAATTGAAGAGGGGACTGCGAATTGTTCTTTGGCGGTGTCGAATATGTTGACACGTATGCTGTATGGTCAAGTTGGGGATCACTGATGGAGGGAACGATGGACATACGTAGATTGGGACTGGTAGGTCACCTCCAGCATGAGATTGGCGACATCTGACCCAAAAGCGTTGCATGTTGGGCCGGCGAGCTGCAACTGTGCAGAGAGACCGTGTTGGAGCTCAACAAGAGAGGTGAGGGTATAACCTGTGTACGATGGGCAGCGCATACGACCAGGGCAATATCACAGTATGCTTACCTGGACACTGTGAGACGTTCTTCGAGTGGACTACGTCGTGAACGACTTGAAGCTGTGGTGACGCTGACACCAACAGCGCCGCGTTGGCAAGGCAAAGAACGAGGGGGCGCAACATGACGTTGCGGGAGTGCTATCCCGTCAGTGGGAGGCTTTTAATATGAGGGACATGCTTCGCTAATATATGTATAAACGGACATGCGACGATGACCGGAAAAAGTAAACTTAGAGTGGCCCACATGCGCATCGACGATGGAACCGATTTGCTCAGATGCCCTATATAGTGCGTGTAAAGCTAATTAGGCGCATGCGGCACCCGCTAGCCGAGCATGTCGGGTAAGTCTCGTCTTCCTCTCACCTCCGCCCCAGCGAGCGACACTCACACTCGCTCCTTTCTGCAGCAACTTCACTCAACCGTCGTCGACACACTCCCACTCCACCCACTCACACGCCCCATCCAACCGACCCCCTCTAGCCAGCATGTCCCACAGCGACAGCGCCCCTCCAAGCCCTGTACGCCAGGAGGCAACCAACCTCCTACCAAAGGATATCTCCCTCTCCGTCAACTACCTCCCCTCCAAGTTCTCGAGCGGCCTCCTCTCCCCCGGCGCTAGGAGACGCAAACCAAAGGTTGACTTGTCCGTCCCTAAACGAGGCGGGGGCAGAGAGGCATTCAAAACCAGCGAACCACGCATGCCTGAAGAAGGAGACGAGGACTACGATGGCGTCTCGGGTGATTGGTTCGGTGGAAAAGAAGGCGGACGCACTCATCCCCGGATGCGTTGGAACAAATTTAAGTGGACCCTCTTCGTGGCTAACGTATGCGTAAGTACATGCATCTGTCTACTGTCGCAGCCAACCGATCAGTGGTTCAGCTGTCCGTCTACGCGCTCACCGGTCTCATCTCCTGCCTCTTGACCTGGTTCGATGTTTTCGAGCACGCAGATATCGTCCGCGTAGGTAACCGTACCGAACTTATTCTTTCCACCATCGCAGCGGCAGCCGCGACTATTACATCTGTCTTCGGCTGGGCGGGCATTCTCCTCAACAATCGCTCGTTCCTCGCCTACTACACTTTCTTCCTCTGGATCTGTTTTGGACTACTGGTTACCCCGGGCTACCTCACTTACAAGCAACGTACTTTCAATTTAGAGGGGAAGATCAACGCCCAGTGGTCTCGGAACCTCGCCGCTGCAGGACGTCTACGTATCCAAAACCGTCTTCACTGTTGCGGATACTACTCGCCGTTCGTCGAAGCCACCGTCTCGCAGACGTGTTATGCCAGATCGGTTTTGCCTGGATGCAAGGCGGCTTACCTTCATTTCGAAAGACGCGTACTCGAGATTTGGTACACGGTCGTCTTCTCTCTCGTTCCCCTTCATATATTTATTATTCTCGCTGGGCTGCTGTGCTCCAACCACGTCACGTACCGCTTTGGAAAGGGTATGATGCCCAAGGCGTATCGCCTCAGTGTGAACAGCATGGCCATCATCATGGATAAATACGCTAGGTGAGTCCACCGGTCTCCCTTATCTCTTCCGAGTGAGAACGCTATGTTGACTTGTGTGCAGTCAACTTGCAGAACAGTACGGGTCAGATGTCGCTTCAGATATCCTTGCTCGTTCCAGGTCCAATCTCGGACTCGAGTCACCACCCTGTACACCTCAGACGGCGAGCGTATCCTCTGGGAGCGGTGGTGGCACTGGACGTGCTCACGAGGGGATGGGGATGTAGCACAACTGTTTTTCTGGTCTCGAAATATTCTTCCTCGTACGCCATCGCCACCTTCATCTATCCCCCTCGTTCCATGCTACTTTATTCATTTTATTTTTCTACGCTCACCCAATCAATGATGACATGGTCACACATATTTCCATACGCCTTCCCCTCTCTACATCCTTTTGATTTTACTTATATGATCGGACGTGAGGATCCGTACTAATCGTGAAAACGCTGGACCATGCACCTGGGTACTGTCGGAGAACCTGCTCGATGGTCAGTAGCAAAATACAGCAATTTTTCGTTTATTCGGCGCAATCTTTTAAAAATATCATTGGGGATTGCCGGCAAGGACCCCTCCTGGTTGGAACGTGTAGTTACTAGTAGTGCTCTCAACTACTAGCTAGCTAACCAGTGATTGTTGAATGCAAATTTACTTTTCCATGTCAGCAAAGCAAGACTTAGCTGGTAGTGCCAGTAGTGTACTGTACTGTTGTGCAGAGTCGGATTACTGTACGACAGAAGAACACTCTAAGTCGAGGTTAGGTCCATTTGCAGGACCCCACGTCGTGGGAGTCGGGGGTGTTGCCTTTTTGGAGGGCACAGCTCACCGTGCATTATTGCCTGTAGGCTTGAAGACTCGATCGCGAGTTGTAGGGAATCCTTGTTCACGGAAGGACTTTCAGTAAGCCGTTCTTCCTCAACTTTCATTGCAACACGTACATACACCTTCCTATCTTCATTGTCACCCTTCCCATTGTTTGAGCTTTGGCGAGTGTTGGCGCCAGGGCTGGCGCTGGTAGGGTACAGGTGAGTGACTCAATTTGTAGGCTTCGTGAGCATATAAACCCTACTCCCACTAGGAAACAAGTGGGCATTTACGAAAGCGATGTTTGTTTTGAAGAGAAGTGATATATTGATAAGCTGACTGCGCGATGGAACGAACACTTGCACCACAAGACATGAGGCGTCGTCACAGCACACTCGTCTAGGTGTTTGATCGGTGGATCCCTCTATTCGGTATAAGAGAACCCGGAACGATTGTCATTTCACATCAATCTACATCGCGCTTTCAAATCTCAGTTTAAAATACAACCGGGACTTCAGAGTACATATTGACAAGTCACAACATTTCAGATATCCACGTTGTCGATGAAATCACCAGCTGCCTCGTCCAACCTGGCCTCGATCTGGTTTCTGACCGAGTCGATGGTTCTCTGGTTTGCGGCGACTTCCACATTGTCTGATACACGGTGAATGAGCTGGGGAACGTGGTATTGAGCATGGCTACATACTCTTTTGCACATCGGCTGTGATGTTTTTGATGCTGAAGATGAGATAATCTTCCACTACAGCGCTGCAATTGAAAGCGAATGCAGAAAAACGCATTGCCAGTGCTCCGTTTGTAACCCTTTTGAGATTTATGAGCGTTCGCATCAAAAAAAAAAATAGTGGGAAGTACATACGCCGCTGCGTTGACACCATACGATCCCTTGCTACCACCGGCAGTAAACCGCCTGAAGAAAGCACGCTTTTCCGCCTGGCTTCGAAGCGATTCCAATGCTCGAATAACAAGTTCTTTTTCCGCGTTAGAATAGAGGGGGTCGCTTCTGACGTTTTCGATCACGTAGTCGCTGAAGTTCTCGGCACCAGTTGTTCGACCATCGATGAAATCCGAGGACCACTGGTCGGCCTGCCTGAACCATCCAATTTGGAGAATGGATCTGGTGAACGCGATCCAGTACTCCGAGGTATGTTGATTATCGTCCCCCACCTCCCTGATGGCGACGCGAGAAGAGAACTCGAGGGAGTTGGCAACGTCCCTCTAAATCATAATAGTCAGGTGTTCACACTCGGCAAAAATTTTGAACAAGGAGCACTGACGCGGTTTAGCCCAGTGAGGTTGGCGAGGACGGAGATCAAAGTGCCACCGACCATAGCAGCGCCGTCTTCACCAGGCTCACCCAAATATTTTCCGCGGTCTGCACCACAAACTGTCATTAGTGTCGTAGAGCGATATTTAAGTTCTCCAACACACCTCCGACTTCCTCAAGAACTTGAGCCCTTGAGTACTGGCCGACCTGGATGGGCGCCAAGGTCGCCGATGTGATGTATGCCGAGACTTGAGCGATATCGTCAGACATATTGGCTTAGATTATGAGAGAAGTTCAGACTAGGTGTGTGAGTTACAGTGGTCCTGGGTTGAGAACGCGTCGACAGACCTAATTTATACTCGTGGGCCCTACTGTTTTGATCTATATCTGGTAAGATGTTGGTGCTTGCACTGTACTGCCGCCAAGATGAGATAACCACCCTGCGTGTCTGGCCCCCTAACCATGGGGGCTCAAAGAAGTCGAGAAGAGAAGGCACCAGATGTTGGAGAGTGACGGCCGGTAGGGTCCTTGACGTGTTCGATGGAAGCTAGGGGATGCATCGAACACACTCTCTTCCACAAGTTCCAAGGATCTGGATTGGCGATGTGGGCACTGCATGCCCCAATTCTCCACACCGTCTCGGCAGAAATAAGTGGGTAACGTTCAGGGGATGCGTTGCCGTGAGACCGAAATAATGACTGCTCACCATCCAACTGCCGAAGACAAAAAGGAACTATCACTACCCAGCTGTTGTGAGTGGCAGTTCTATCAGCCTGAATGTCACCACCTGAGTAGTAAGAGAGTTATGTCATTAATCGGAAGCCACTGCCTCTGGAAAACCGTACAGCGGTCGACACGTTGAGTGGACGTGCTTTCTCCCTCGGCATGCGGGTAGTTACTTAAACCGAACACCTGTGTCGGTAGCACGACGCACCTCGTAAATATTCTGTTAGATAATGTATTCTTGAATGCAATGCAGGGGTATAAAGTTTACAGTACAGCAATGTGGATTTTCGCGTTCTTCGCAGGTTACTAGCCTCATCATGTCCGGATTACCTTGATAGTAATACATACGAGTTGTGTCTTCAAAAAATAAACTATTAGCGGGTGCAGAGGGGCATCCTGGAATACACAATTGTTCAGGGGTTTGCGCCTCCAGCGTTGTTTGTTCTTGCATTCTTCAATGTCTTGGCTTCGCTAGTGACTTTGAACTGTGATTGGAGCGCCATGCATCAGAATCCATAGAACCGGAAAGGTCAGCTGAATGTAATAATTTTCCGCACCAGGGGTAGCCTTCTTGCCTTCTTCAATATCGACCGTCATTAGAGGCGCAACAACGCAAAGCTGGTCCACTTGATGCTCAGGGGTGAAGATGTAGTAAATCGCGTTAACCACGCAGAAGCTTGGGTGATCTTGGGACGGAGCGCTGAAACACCACTTCCGCCGCCCGATGGGTAAATGTTGATACTATTTGCTGTTGAAACTATTACCGGTTATCGTTGACACACATGTGATTGTTGTTCTAAGAATAGTTGTTCCATACTATTCTGATACGTTCTATTCTACCGGATTACCGGATGACATGTTCCTAGTAGAAAGACAGAGTAGTACCTATATGGAAGGTCCTCTTACTTACAAATATAGTAGTTCTTATCGTAGGTGCAGACACACCTGGTCCGTGCGCACCATAGAGGTATATATACCCTGTAGGATGCACCACAGGATGTAACAAGCGGAATACAGAGCTCTCTCTCTATATCGTCCTCACTCAGAACTACGTTCCTACCTACCAAGACCAACACCAACTGAAACACTAAAAGGCAAGTGCTCTGCCATATTGCCCTTGACCCCACAATCCTCTGCGCAATAGGTTATGAGCCCCAAGTAAACGGGTGCTTGTCGTCTAATGGACAATAGATCATTGAGGAAGACATTCGTCATTGACTATGCCGTTGAACGGACCTGAAGTGCTAGGTTGGGCGTTGGCCACCTTGATGCTTTCGTTCATTCTAGGCATTTGTCAGGCGGTCTATGTCATTAATGCGGTCGGAGGTCCTTTTAATCTCGTGCTGGTATTATCTACTGTTATGTGGGGAACTTTTTTAGGCATCCCTACATGGCATGGCATATATTCCTCCTATCAGGAATATTGTATTCTCTTGGGGCGTTATCGGCAGGTGTGCATTCGTGTAGGTGTCCTTGTTGAGACCAGAACTCTGGAAACTCCTCGGATAACCCCGCCTTCTTATGAGGCACACAAATTCCGAGATCTAGATTATCAAGCCGATCTTGACCCAGTCCCTCGGTATCCTTTGTCTCCACCACCTTACACGCTTGATCTTCCTGTTAACCAAAGGGAAATAAATGTTCACGAGCATTACGTGGACTGGCCCCAGCGTCTTATTGGGCCAAGTGCTTTTTATGAGAATCCGGTTGCCCCCGACTTGCTCGGAGGACGTCCTAATGACCTCCTTGAGCCCCTTCCTTCGACTCCTGATGGGGATGACGAGGATCTGAACCGGTTATCCGAGTTCGATCTCTTGTAGTCGCGTCCTTTTCATCATCTCCTCTCGAGTTCATTATCTGACGCACATCCTGGTATCCAGATGTCCACTGTCGTTATCAACCGGAATGCACTTGTTACCAAGCCTGTGTTGCCTTCCCGACCTTTCCCTATTGCGGTTGAGCGTGAGACCGCCATCACTTTAGAGAAAGTGAGTACGACGGAAGAGTATTCACACACAAGGTATATCAAGCACGTAATAGGATACACCGAAGCCCTGTATCACGAGAAGGCCAACCACTGGAGATGAGTAGCCTACGGAGATCACGAAAAACCCTTTTTCTTATGAACACCATCGCAAAACTCCGTTGTCCCTGCTATCGCTATGGAATATTCCTGGTCGGTTTTAAAACGACCAGATGACCTCGACTTCTCCTCACCCTTTTATGACCCGCGCATACACGTGTCATTCCATTCTTACCTTGTCAACTGCTTACCAAAATTATCTCCTGCGTCAACCCCTCATGCCATTGCTAATTTTAATGGTGTAGATATTCCATCATTTACGTATGAAGATCCGTCCATCCATACCGTTCCCACTTTCACCCTTACCAACGACATCTTCTTCTACTTCAAAGGAAGAGTCCATCCATCCTACAACTTCCAGGAGTTTGCCGGATTCATCCCCTCTCTTTGGGTTTGGAACCGCCATCTGGAACGCACTTTCCGAGGATCTTGGAATTCCGATAAAACAACCCTCGAGTGCACCCCCGGATATCTCTGGAGTCGGATGAAAAACGGTGAACAGCGAAGAGATCCTAAAGTCGTATTATCCTTACAGGATCTCAAAAGCAGTATCAATTTGGAGCGAAAAGTATGGTATGACGAGGAATCCCAACAGCTTAGTTGGAGATCTTATGGCAGAATTACATGCTGGATCTTATGGCCCAGCAAGTCGACAGTTCTATTGGACTTACAACGAGAAATGGATAAAGGTGATGGAAAAGATTTGTTCTCTCGGCCCTCCAGAGGACTCTATTCCAGATGTCGTCAGCGAGCACATGCGAACTGTGCTGCCAAGAGTTTATCTGCTTCCAGGAAACTATCCTGAAGCGTATGCCGGTTATGGACGAACAGGATATTATTTTAGCGATGTAACAAATATGCCCTTTGTAAACGTCTTTCAACTTATGTGCCATAAAAGCCAGCGATATAGTCAATTCATTCTCCCGTACTCCATTGGTATCCATGGAGGAGTAGTGTTAAGAGATGAACGGACTACATATTCGCTTCATGAAATTGGCTATCCACATCTTTTGGCATACCATTATTTCGAAGAACTGGACTTCCAAAACTTCGAAAAGTTGAATTTAGACAAAAGGCGCTACACTAGAAAGGGAAATTCGACTCCAATAACAAAACATAACTCACAGTCTTCTGGAAACCTCAAGAAGCACAGAAAAAGACCTTCACAACGCCAACGACAGTCCTTCCGTCGCGCAGCTCTGGAAACCACTGCTGGCGATCAGGTTCTCGACGACATACTAATTCTAGAGTTCTTCTAGTTTTACTATGGCCGATCAAAAGGAAATCTCAGCTTCGAAGAACATTCCACGTCTTAATGGCTCAAATTATTCCTCTTGGAAAGCCATGATCAAAGGATATTTCTTAACCCTTGATGTCTGGAACGTCGTAAACGGAACGGAGACTTGTCCGGACCGAGCAATTGCTGCAAATGCTGCCGTCGTTAAATTATGGGATACCAAAAACAGCCGAGGAATGGGCACAATTCTCTTATATTGTGACCCGGTGATATCAGTGTCTTTGGAAAACAAAGATACCGCCTATGAAATGTGGACAGTCCTACAAGCCTCCTATGGAGCCCCCACTGCCGTATCAGCCTACACAGACTTCTTGAGACTTCTCAAGATTCGGATTAATCCTTCTGACGATTTGGGATCCAAACTCGCAGAAGTAAATATGATACTTGGGTCACTTGCAACCCAGAATATAACCTTATCCGAACCTGTCCAGTGTATGATGCTCTGTGGAGCATTCACTGATAAATGGGGAGCTGGTCCAACAAATATTTTATCCTCAGTTAAAACACAAGATCTCAAAATGGCAGACATCGTTCCAAGACTAAAGGAGTTAGTGTCACATCGTACCAGGCAATCTAACTTGCCAAAACTAGAAACCAACAATGCTGAAGCCAGTCTGTCCAGGGTTTCTTCACAACCGCTCATCAACCGTCTCTCAAAACCACCGCACTGTCGTAAATGCCGCGGGAATCATCCAACCGAACAACACATTGATAGGCAGCAAAATGCAAGAGGAAGAGGAAGCTTTAGAGGTCGAGGAGGTCTTCCACCACGAACTGGAACACCTTATCCTCCCCAAAATCAACAGCAACAAACTCAGGGACAGTCAAAGGGAAAGCAGCGTGCACGTCGATCTCGTGGTCGAGGCCGTGGCAGGTTTGCTGCAGCCGACTATACAGACGAACCTGAGGAATCCCAGGATTTCGACCAGTATGACCAGTATGATGGTCAATATGATCAAGGCTACGAGTCTTATCATATAAATTTGCAAAATGCTATTGACGATGCCTCCCATTTTGAGGAGTTTAACGATGAAATAACTCCTGTCCCGGTTCTTCAAAATGAAGAATCACATACAGTTGAGTATGTTGACGAAGCTCTTCCTGGAACTGTTGTTAATTTGCCTTGCCAATGTAATATGTGCCTTCGAACAGTATCCCGATTACATCTACGGGTACTACCGGATCTGGCCACACAACGTGGTCTTCAAACTATGGAGAGGGGGAGATGGACATCTGTTGACTTCGGAAACCGAATCAATGAGTCCTCCCACACCAATCCTGGTGTTAATAGATCCAGAAGTAGAGTGGAAGATACCACCACACACGGCACTGGTTATGAGAGAGAGGAACGCGTACAAAGCGTTTGTAAAAAGGTTAAGGGATCTAGGCGTAACCGTCCTAGAGTAACAGTATCCTTACAAGACTTTCATGCTTCGGTAACCGAGCATAAGTATCCCAAACCTGTACGATATGTATGACTCCCTGATGATTACGAACCGGACCCTACGTTACAGGGTGCATCTGGCTTCTCTTATGGTAACAATGATGATGTTTTTGACACTTACCCTTGTGATTTGGAAACCAATCACTTGACTAACAAGGTATCCAAGAGTTATATGTGGATGTTGGACTCCGGGTGCACAAACCATGTGACCCCTTACCGAGCTGACTTTATGAGCTATAAGCCTTTTCCTAAACCAGCTTTCGGACATACCGCTGGTCATGAACCTGTCAAACTATACGGAAGAGGGACCGTTGTGTTGAAATTGGAATCCAACAACTACCTGACATTATGAGATGTAATCCATGGAGACTTCTCCAAATGCCTGTGCTCAAGAAACCAACTCTTGAAGTCTGGATACAAGAGTTACGCAACGAAAACGCACGAGGTGATTCGTACTCCCGATGGTCGTGAAGTCCTCAAGGCGAAATGCTTGTCTACTTCGCGGTTGCACTGGTTCTATGGAGTTCCTGTCCATTCCTCCAGCGCCCTTCAGACCGTAGACCTAGGGACAATCACATTGGATCAATATACTCTTTGGCATAATCGCCTTGGACATCCAGGCGTTTCTGTTATTAAAAATTGCTCTTGCCATGTTTTCGGATTTCCTGCTGAGCTAATCGCGAAATCCTTACCTCTCTGTCGAGGGTGCGCCTCTGGCAAAATGACTTCTGATCCCTTTCATGCCTCGTCCAAACGAGCTTCTACTCCACTGGAACTAGTTCATGCCGACCTCCTTGAGTTACCTGTTGAGTCTTATTATCGAGCCCGCTATGTTTTTACTCTTCTCGATGACTACTCCTCTTTTGGCTTTTGCCTTTATCTCCGACTCAAATCCGACACTTTGTCTCGCTTTCGCGAATGGCTATCCATCGTTGAACGCCAAACTGGTTGTCTTTTAAAGACTTTCTGTTCGGATCGAGGGGGAGAGTTCATGGGAACCGAGTTTAAAGCGCTCCTCAACTCCAAGGGTATTATTCATGAGTTGTCAATTGCAGATCAACCACAACAAAATGGTCGAGCTGAACTGTCACATCTGTGACGCACGCGTAAGGTCCGGACCGCAGTCCGACCATCTGAGTTGTCATTCTAGCCCTACGGGTTTCCATCGTGAAACTCCGTTCCGTCTTTGATTTGACTTACGATCTGTTTCTGTTTCTGTTTCCATATTTAGTATGTTTCTCTCGCGCTTCTAAGTGACTCGCTACACTACCGTACCCGTATGTCTTACTAATCCCCGTACCATCCGGCTATCCAGCGACTACCAACTTACCTTACTAACGGCTCACTAATATTGTTATTCATCTGTACTGCGTTCCGGTAGTCGCTACATCCCGGACATTGCATTAGACTTTTCTCTGTACTATAAAAGCTTTGTACATACGTCGTAGCACATCAGTTCGAATATCGAATAAGATACTCATCGATCTCACTCAACTCCAGACAGTCTCTGGATAGTTCCGACCTCTGGGACTCGGCAGGAAACTAGTGTACTAAGTTGTATGCTAAACTCCGACTACCCGGACTTTCGCCCTAGCTTTCCTCTGCCCTCGGACCCCCTCGGAGACCATTGAGAACCGGTCTTGACATGAACGCTTTAATCAAACTATCCTTGAGAAGGCTGGATCGATTTGTCATCATGCCTGTGTACCCAAGCGATACTGGAACTTTGCATTTGACACTGCTTTACACGTCTATAATCGCACTCCACTGAGGAGATCCCTTTGGAAAACACCGTGCGAGTTGTTCTTAGGCAAAATTCCCGACATATCATACTTCCGAGTCTTTGGATGTTTAGCCTACGTTTGGATTCCCAAAGATCAACGGAAAGATAAATTGGAACCTCATGCCTTGGAAATGGTTTTCCTTGGCTATGAACCGAATACAAAGGGGTATCGGTTTCTACATGGCCAGAAGGTTATAGTCGCTAGAACCGCAAAATTTGCCGAAGAAGTTTTTCCTTTTTGTAGTATGAATTCAGGAAAGGAACACAAATCCGATAACTCAGACCTTATCCCTGTGACCAACCAAAAACCAATGCAAACTAACGCGCCTACCAACGATGATTGGATGGAAAATGGGCCTGATCAGCCAATGGACGAGAGACCCCAATCTCGACCACAAACTCCAAACATAGATGATGACCCACCGCGGAATAATGGTGATGGTGACCAGGATGTTGGAAATCCACATATACCACCAAGGGACTTCCCACCAAGGGCAAATCCGCGTACCGATCGAAAAGCACCAGAAATAAGAGAAGAATGGGTGCAACATCCTCATAGACCTTTTCATGTACCTGCTGAACCAGGAAGACCTCTCGTTATTGCTCGTGAAAATCCGAGAGTTCCTCGAGTCAGAATTCCTCCACGACGACCTGGAAATGTTTATGGAGAACGCAGAGATCCGGTCGAAATTGAAAAGGAAATTCGAGAAAAACGAGATGCCATTCACAATCTGGTTGATGATAGCATTCAAGCTATCAAGCAAAAACATCCTCAGCGGGATCCGCCACCAACAACAGAGGAAACACAACAACCTGAAGCAGGACCTTCGTGTTTTCCGGGAGCTCAATCCGATGAGACAGCAGAGGCCTCATTCATGACTTTATTAGCTGTGCGTATAAAACAAGCTCCAGAACAGTTTAGGGATGTATTAAAACTCCCAAAAGCTGAACAAACCCTTTGGTTCGACGCCATGAAGGATGAAATTAAATCGATCAAAGAAAGAAAAGTTTGGACGTTAGTGGATCCTCCTCCAGGACGTAAATTGGTTAAATCTAGATGGGTCTATGCTATCAAAAGCGATGGTCGTCACAAAGCCAGACTAGTAGCGAAAGGCTTTACCCAAGAGTATGGGATAGTCTTTGAAGATACTTTCTCCCCGGTCGCATGCTTTGAAACAGTGCGAATCCTCCTAGCTCACGCAGTGCAGCATAATTGGGAAATGGAAGCATTAGATGTGAAAACTGCCTTTTTATATGGCAAGCTAGATGAGGAAATTTATATGGAACAACCGGAAGGATTTAAAGTCAAAGGTCAAGAGCACAAAGTTTATCGGTTGCTGCGAGCACTATATGGTTTAAAGCAAGCAGCACTCTCATGGAACAAAGAACTACATCAATCACTCCTTCAGATGGGTTTCCTCCGATCAAAAGTCGATGCCAGTGTATACTATTATCAATCAAAAGCTGGAACAGTAATATTCTTGGTGTATGTTGATGATGGACTTTTCCTCGCCTCACACAAGAATTTACTCAGAAAGAAGAAAGACGAGTTTATGAAAACATGGGAGTCTAGAGACCTAGGCAAAGTAAAAGAATATCTCGGAATCCAGATAAAAAGGAACCGCCGTACCAATGAAATCTGGTTAGACCAAATCCCATATGTTCAAAAGGTCGTTAAACGATTCGGAATGGAGCATGCGACATCTGTCCGCACACCTTTACCTTCTGGATATATTCCCGAAAAAGCTCCAGAAAAATACCAGTCAAATTCTCAGCTTCGATCTCGCTATCAATCGGTTATAGGATCACTCTTGTATATGGCTCTGGGAACCAGACCAGACATTGCTTTCTCGGTTATCCGAATGTCGCAATATATGTCAAATCCAACTGATCTTCACTTAAAACAGGCATTACATATAGTTCGTTATGTGGCATCCACACCGAACCTTTGCCTTCACTACCATGGGAAAGAAGCTAGAATTTATGGTTTTGCAGATTCCGATTGGGCCTCAAATAAAGACACTCGTCATTCAACTACCGGCTTTGCCATGTATTATGGCAACTCCCTTATATCGTGGAGATCACGAAAACAAAAGACAATCGCTCTCTCTTCTACAGAAGCAGAATATATGGCAATGTGCGATTCCACCAGGCAAATCAAATGGCTTGATATGCTCTTCAACGAGTTGTCCTTTAAAATGGATAAAACCATCCTCTATTGTGACAATATGGGTGCACGCTTTATCGCAGAAAACCCTGTCTCAGACGGACGCTCCAAACATATCGACATTCAGTGGCATTTTGTCCGCGAATGTGTAGAAGAAGGGTTATTCACCATAGAATATGTTAACACTACTTGACAAAGGGCTGATGGATTAACCAAGTCCTTAACCTGGCAAAAATTTGAAGAAAATCACTCGTCATTAGGATTGGTTAACCAACCTATCTAGAGCGAGGGGGAGTGTTGAAACTATTACCGGTTATCGTTGACACACATGTGATTGTTGTTCTAAGAATAGTTGTTCCATACTATTCTGATACGTTCTATTCTACCAGATTACCGGATGACACGTTCCTAGTAGAAAGACAGAGTAGTACCTATATGGAAGGTCCTCTTACTTACAAATATAGTAGTTCTTATCATAGGTGCAGACACACCTGGTCCGTGTGCACCATAGAGGTATATATACCCTGTAGGATGCACCACAGGATGTAACAAGCGGAATACAGAGCTCTCTCTCTATATCATCCTCACTCAGAACTACGTTCCTACCTACCAAGACCAACACCAACTGAAACACTAAAAGGCAAGTGCTCTGCCATATTGCCCTTGACCCCACAATCCTCTGCGCAATATTCGCTACTTGAACAGGAGTATTCTCCAACGTCCGTGTATGGCCGGCGAGCTTGAATCGAAGCCATGTGGCAGGAAAGGTCAGCTGAATGCCATGCCCTTCCGTACCAGAACCTACTCTGCTCGCGTTATTCTATATAATCAACCGGACATCTCGCATCTGACAACCTGAATGGATGCACTTTCTGTTCTGGAATATCGGACCCACTCAGTTGGCCCCAGTGCCTGACAGATGTCCCCTAGCAATAGTACGTTGTGTCTGTTAGGAATTAGAACAGCAGCACGAGGCTTCTTTGTGCAGGCTAGCTGTGGTGTGCCGACTGGATTCGGAGCACTGATGACTCACAATCCACATGTGTCGACGCTATGCTCGCAGCCCCCGCAACATGGCATCCAACCTGCCTACAGT
The DNA here is from genome assembly GCA_024663475.1 of Pisolithus thermaeus. Classification (NCBI taxonomy): domain Eukaryota; kingdom Fungi; phylum Basidiomycota; class Agaricomycetes; order Boletales; family Pisolithaceae; genus Pisolithus; species Pisolithus thermaeus. The sequence goes on from JANFAF010000056.1 coordinate 208,274, forward strand.
TCGTGAAGAACGAGGATCATAATCCAGTAATTCCTGGATCTTGGTATTAGTGCTATGACGTGACTTCTTCCTGCTGCGTCATGTTACCGGTTGCATTAGATGTAACATAAACGACGCACAGGAAGTGCTTTGTAAGATGAGAGGTCAGTTGAATGCGACAACTCGCCTTCCTTGATGAAGTTGTCCCGCGGACGTGTGGTGCGAGCACTCAGTACACAATTCCTGAAGCGCAGACCTCACAGATCAGGTGAACGGACCAACCTTCCCTGCCAGGGGCTCTTCGTCTTGCACGAGAGGGCTCGGCTTCTCGAAGTCGAATTCCAAGTTTCTGCTTGCGCACGCAGACAGTGATTGGTTCGATTGCATGATAATCACCATCGTAGTCGGGCGTGACTCCACTTCCTCTTGCACTCGTAGAAATCGGGGCGCACGTTTGTCTTCAACCCTAAACGGTGCAAGGGGGGGACCCTACGCAGTAGAAGTCAGCTGAATGCGGACGCACTCCATGCGAAGGACACTCGGTCCCACCTTCTTCCTTGACGTTTTGGGGTGCAGACAACGATTCTGTTGGCGGCAACCATATTTACAGCGTCCTCTTCGTAGACCACGTGGCGATTGTTTTGGCCTCTGCTTCGTGTGTTCTTACGCTGGAATACGACACCACAACCTTCAAATGGGGATTGCTCGATTCACGGCGGACGCCGTGAGCGAATGTAATATAACCCTTCGTATGTGTACCGGAGTTACTACACGTTGAATTCCTACCCCTAACATTAACCAGCATGTCTTTTCCTCTGACCGAGTCTGCCAGCGCTGCTGTCTGTGTCTCCACACTCCTAGTTTTTTTGCCCGGTGTCACCGCGCAACACCAGGTGGGCCTTGATGTACTGTCAACCGTCCCCACTCAACCCCCGCACAGGAGGACGTACGAAACAGCTTTGAGTTTGCTGCCAGAGCGGCGGATAGAGCAAATGGCGATGACTACACCGGATGGTTCAAAACTTTCAGGTCTACTCTTATAAACATACACTGGTTCAACCAACAGGATGGGTTCGGTCATGCTGCCTAACATTTTTCGCTGCTTATATGTGTTCCACACCTTGACAGGCTTGAACAAGAGGTCGAGGGACTGGTTTTTGACTCCTTGGATTTTTCCGATTCGGAGCGCGAACTGCTCATCCGTGCTTTGAACGCCCTCCAACAGAAAGCAGAAAACGAAGATGCACTAAAGCTGTTCAACCAGTCTGTTCTTAATGAAGTCGGTCAAGATGCCATCGGCCGTTTGCTCTTCATCGGAGGGGGGAGTTACCATGGCAAGTACCAGCTTGCTGTCTGCTCGTGAGTTCACGATATGTGGTCCCTCCATTCCACTTCCACTCAGGCGAACAATTGTCAGGGAGAGAAATGGTGCCGTTGCAGTGTCTACTTCCTACGCCCGCTTTCAGGTCAATGGGGCACAATACCGCAGCGTTCTCTATTCGGATGGCAAGGTGGAAACAAATACTACGATCTGTGAGTAGAGTGCCTTCGAAACACCGACGGAACGTTGATTCCGTGAGTCAGCGCTTCATGTGCTTGGTTTGAACAGTGATCTATACGAAAGAGTTCGCGATTCAATTAAGAGAAGACTCGTGGATAGTGGGATATCTGAGCAGGCGCCCGTCTCTGGGTTGTAACATGTGTGGATGCGATACAAGTTGTGGCAGAATCATTTATGTAAACCGGACTGAAGTAAACCGCGAAGCTCATCATGGGACTTCACGTATGTACATATACTACACCTGTTGGAGCTCTTGAAGTTTCGCAGACCCAATGGTGACAGCATTAACGGCCTCGTACAGGTCCATGGGGTAGGACTTATTCTTTACCAGGAGACCTTTCCTTGTGATTTGTTCGATGTTGCAGAGATATTTCAGCAGAGTGAGAACGAAGAGAGGCTCGGTTCTGAGACATTGTCCCCAGAGATCATGAGCTTCCTTCTCGTCTCTTGCCCTCCGTCATAGATTTGACGGGAAATGCTGGTATCTGAGGCGACTAAGTTACAGAGCTACTCGTTCCTAGTCTGACCCTAACCCATTTACCAAAACCGTTAAAGCATCCAATCAATTCCTACAGCTATGTCCTCGAGAATATGAGTACAGTTCCCCAAGGTGCTGTTTAAACCCAACTTCTACATCTTCTCAGTACCCTGGATAGAAGTGGAACCTCCTTGGGATACACGCAAAGAAGTCAAGTGATGTTGCCGTTTTTCAAGGTCTACGGGAATACGGATTAATCCAAGAAGAACTTGTAAGGAACCTAGAGGTAGTCTGGTTCACACGAAGGACAACTCACCATGTGCCCACATTGCGGCACCTATTCTGTTGGACACCGTAAACACAAGCCCGACAATCGGCAACCCTTCCAGAAGAGCAGCAGTAAATCCAAACACTATGGACACAGTATGTTCAATGACCGTCAATGCATTGATAACCACATATTTGAAAATACAATAATAGATGCCAAGGAGAAACTGTGACGGTGGAAACACGTACTTCTGTAATCCCATTTTCGTTCCTCCGTGAATATTGCGATCTCGTAAGGCGTCATCTTCTTGGCTTTGAAATACTGTGAGGTGCATACTTATTTAACCGAGAAGTATGGCTGATTTGAGAGATCCGTACCGGCTGGTGGAGATACTGGGCAGTTTCCATGCATTTGAGTGCCGCAACGGCAACGGTGCCCACAAATGGGTACAAAGACAACGGAATAATAACCGCTAGAAAACGCACGCCGAATTAGTACTCACAACACTCTGCTCTCATTCTCATCGGCGAGCCCCGTCACCAAACTACGGCCACCTCCGTCCATCACACGTCACATACACGTACCTTTCTTCACGACCACGCCAATGATCCAAAGTCCAAACTTGCTGACCACATGTGACCTCAAATCCTGTTCGACGACGGGGGGGACTTGCCATTCTTCAACGTAAGGCTGCCAAAAATCCGGGCCTTTACCCCGAGAGGCAACGGTTTGGTCCCAGGCGCGTCTTCTCGCGATACGTATATTGCGCGAAAGGAAGAAGGTGAGGATGGCTGTGATCTGTGTTCCGATTAAAATCGCCGTTACATCTGAAGATCAGAGTCAGGGAGCAAGCACAGCGATTGTCGATGCCGACGATTATGTCAAGTGTCAAGTATGAAGATGAGGCAAGACGAAGAAGACACACAGGTAGTCATATTGAACGGAAGCTTGATGCCCAAGAATGTTTCCTCCGAAAGTTCAGAAGCAGTTTTGGAGAGACGGGCCATGCGTTGTGGGTAGAATAACGATGAGGGGTGGTTCAGTAATACACGGACTACGCGTTTTTGGACGTCATACGTCATACAAGTCTATATGTAACCCAATAATGTATTCAGCATGCGTTCTCCGGACTGGTCGGTATCCTGAAGAACGACAACATGCTGTGGAAAGAAAAACGCACCCATATGAACCCGAGAACTGCACCCCGTTGTACGCCATGTTTACATTTGTCCCATGCAGGCTTGTAGAGGGACTTGTCGGTGAAGAGTCTGTAGACGCCTACGATCACATAGGAAGGTGGGAAGTTGAGTCGGAGCGTCGCATGTTGGAGGTTGTCCGGGACATCCGTGTCAGGTGGTGGTGGGACGGGTCGAGCGCGTAAGGTGTGCGACATATTACCACACCAGCTGGTTGTCCAGCGCAATGTTCAACGCATGCCTGCCGGTGATGCGTCCAACCCAGCCACGGCTTCGCTGCGGAACCCATATATAGTAATCGCGTCATTCGAGGCGTCGCTCACCAGCGTCTGCGTCGACGTTGGTGCACGCCCCGTTGCAGGTAAGTTAGTTGTTGCGAGTACTCGTGTCAATGCTCACTGTGAATCCTTGATTTTACAACGAGAAAATAAACGTGGATTGCTGGAGTGCAGGGGAAGGGGAATCTCTCGTCCGTGCCCACGTCTGTGCGTATTGCTGTATGGGAGTGCTAGGAGTGAGACCGAAGAATCTAAACTGCCCGTACTAACTGTGGGCTTGCTCGTTTTACTCGTGTAATCAGTGTGGACTATGATTCGTGAATTCATGGAGTGGACGGATCCCTAGTGCCCAATTTTTTTTTCTTCTTTTCGCAACGCTTCTCTCTGCTTTTTTTTTTTTTGCCTGTCGGCCATGGTCGTGGCCAAAGTCCTCGTTTCATTCTCCTGGTGGTGGTAAGTTGTACTATCATAGGAGCTCGTCACCTATCTTGTCCTCTTCCCGGAATCACCTAATTTTCAGTTACAACAAATTCCTCTGCGTCCTGCCATTACCAGTACTACCACCGCACCCACAGACGAACTTGAAAACGATGTGCGTGGCGGACCCAGCAACCGAGAAGGCACCCTTGCGCAAATTATCCGGTCATGATTTTTATCGAGACGTTCTCGGTAGTCCGAAATACGTCGTCGCGCCAATGGTCGATCGGAGCGAGCTGGTACTTTCTCGTCTATCCTGAGGTTCGTTCGCCTGAACAAAGTGCTTCGTAGGCATGGAGAACTTTGTCTCGTCGATATGGCACTCAGGTGAGTAAGTCTATTGGCCCACCGGGTACATCATTCTCGATCTCGTTGTTAGCTCGTCTACACTCCTATGATCAACGCGAGAGTTCGTCTTTTCTCCTCCACCTTTCCTTGTCTGAACCTTTTAGTGAACTTCCCCAACTTCTATTTGCATAGATATTCGCTTTGAACCCCTCTCCAAAGCATCGCGACAAATTCTTCGACATCACACACGCAGAGGAAGGCGGGCCCTCCGACCGTCCACTTATCGTCCAATTCTGTGCCAACGACCCTCACCAACTGCTCGCATCCGCACATGCCATCCACCACCATTGTGATGCTATCGACCTGAATCTAGGATGTCCACAGGAGATTGCGAGGTCTGGCCACTACGGATCATTCTTGCAGGATGAGTGGGATTTGATCTATAAGTTAGGTGCGTTCACTCTGTACAAAGCACTATCTACCTCATTACAATTCCTACATCCGTACGCATACCACATCGCTATACAGTCAACACGCTCCACACACACCTCAAAATTCCTGTGACGGCCAAATTCCGAGTTTTTTCCCTCGACCGAAAAAACTGTCTCCTACGCTCGGATGCTTGAAAGTGCCGGCGCCCCAATCCTCACATGCCACGGCCGCATCCGTGAACAACGTGGCCGCAACACCAATCTCGCAGATTGGTCAAAAAATCGCGCTGTGAAAGATTCGTATCTGTTCCCGTATTTGCGAATGGAAACATTTCGTTTTGGGAGGATGTTCACAAGTGTTTGGAAGAAACAGGTGCGGATGCGGTGATGTCTGCAAGTAGGAGTATTAAGTGTATGACACGACCGAAATAACAAGAATAATTAATGACGGTCCAATACATAATGTAACAAGGATCTCAACGAGCTGAAGAACTTGTAGTCACATACACAATACATCAAAAGAAAGGAGGAAATTTGTATGATGCGCAACTGACCAGTTCAGGCATTGGCATTATTCTGGCATGCTTCCTTTATTGCGTCCACCACGGCGCGAAGTCTCACCTCTCCATTGGCATCCAGAACATCACAATCCCACCACGCCTCCGGTGCAGTATCATTCACGATGGTAGGGTGTCGTGGGATGGCAAGTGGTTCAATTTCCGCCTGGGCGTTAATGGTACCCAGATGATAAAAGCTGAGTCGTGTCCCCATAGCGCTGATAGCACGCAGAGTTCGAATGGGACATGAATCTGGGTTCCAAGAGTGATTATAAGCACCTCAACCTCACAGGAAGAACTATGACTAACTGGCCAAATCTAGCAAGCGTTCTCTAATCTGCTGATCTGCCGCTTGGCGCGACGATACGTTCATGAGTGCGGAGGGCCTCTTCAGCTCCAGAATTAAAACAGGTCCTTCTCCAAGAACGATTTCAAAAAAGGCAACCTGGAAATCACATGATCGCAAGGAACCATATTTGAAATACTGGGGTATGACGGTGAAGGGGGTGTCAGATGGGAAGAGGCTGTGCAGGAGCTTGTTATAGGCCCCATGGAACTCTCTCGGTGGAATCGGGAGGAATAATATGAAACCGACAAATCACTGTGTCCAAGGAATGAGGTTAATGACGTTGGGAAGTGTCCGTCGCAGCCGGCTCGCTCCGTCTTCCAAGAGTTGAGATTTAAAATTTAAAACCCAGCGGCGCAAGTCGGTTGTCGCCAGAAACCTAGCAAAACTCAGGCTCCAGAGGTTTCTGATTCAGCGTGCTTGATGTAGCGGGCAAGCTGGTGATATCAGAAGTGTATGGAAAGCCAGACAACATGGACACCGGGCCCTGCGGTAGTACAGTACGTTGGTAGTATGGTTAGTCGGTAGTACGGCGTGTCGGTTACCAGTTGGCGCACACGATCTCGCTCATGCTCACGCTTTCACTTAGTAGGTCCATATCTACCCAGGAGGAACAGCTGATTGAGCTCATGCTCACTCTCAAGGTCACCCGAACCCATCCATGGACATGACAACGGAAACTCATTTGTTGGATGACAGAACACGACGCCGGACCAGGCTCGTAGCATTCTCGCATCCACACCTCAGATTGCATACGCACTGATCACTCTCATAATCAAGATGAACGCCGTCGATGTGCAAGTACTCCAAGTCAGTCACGCCCAGGCCTTTCCGTATTCTTACTCATACAGACCCGTGTAAAAACAAAGAAAACAGTCACCGCGCATTCCACAAACGTACCTCCACAACCTGCCATCCAACCAGTCTCCGCCGTCCCCCCTCACTTCTCCCAACAGTACAATCGTACGCCAACTCCACAGACGCATACCCCAACACACTACAACGGACAAGGACATCCGTCTCAACCACAACCACAACCTCAGCCCATCGCATTTACAGGCCAAGCCCAGTATGGTGGCGGCGCTGGACCTGCAACAGGGTATGGCGTGCCACCACAACAACAATCCTCGATTTTGCCGGACGCGCTTGCGTCCTTGCCAGAAGAGCAAAAGGTATTGTTGCGCCTATCCTGCGTCTGTTGAACTCTCCCCGACTACGCTCCTCAGGTTATGATCATGCGTGTCGTGTCTATGACACCCGAACAAATCAGCATGTTGCCCCCGTCGGAACGAGCAGGCGTCATTCAATTAGTACGTTTCCTCCTGCTTGTCGCGGTGGCGCCTCTCTGACCATACACCACTAGCGAACAACTCTCGGCTTGCCTTCGTAATCACTTGAATGGGGTTAGATGGTTGAAAAACGTATTGATCATCTGCTTGTCCGTGTCGTTTCTTAGGTATATCCAGGTAGTCCCCCACGATAAACCCGGTATATACGTGACATTTACTGTGTGAATGACATCTCAATGTTAAGGATGCATATGAGCAAGGCACTGTACCGAGGAGAGATATTTCCCGACTGAGTATATTGGCTTCTCCATGTGTCATGGAGGGTGGAGATGGTGCTCAGAGTGGCTTGGTGATGTCACGCTATAGTTAGATTTGATCTCACAATAGAGAGCCGTAAATCTACCATCATGTACATATAACCCTAATTTGACTGGTTCAAGGGGGACGGATTCGGCTGGATGAATCAACCTCTCCAGGCTCGTGTGCGTCGAAGGCCGTCAGTGACATCCTCGTTCTTCTGTGTTTCTTCACGTCGATCCATAGATTATTCTATGTGTCCGCTATACCCCTCTGACGTTCTTCTACTTGCCATCTGCAATTAATGCACTGACAACTCCTGGACGAGACACTCACAGCTCGAATGCACTTGAACTTCTACGAACCACGGCCGACTATGTGCCCGCTCAGACGTGATAGACCTACCAGAACGAAATAACGGATACGGTGATTGGCATCTATCACATGGTGGTCATGCTTGGCCTCCCATTTGATATAGGGGTACATACCCACCTATCTGTGCATTTCTTGTGCTTTTGTTTTTGGCCATTCTCGTAGGGTAGATGGTGCGACGCAATAAATAACAGTCCTACATATATTGGTGTTGAAACATTTACCAGTTACAATCACTTACATGTGATTGATATACTAAGAATAGTTGTTCCATACTATTCTATGGTGTTCTCTTCTACTGGATTACCGGATAACATGTTCCTAGTAGAAAGACAGAGTAGTACCTATATGGAAGGTCCTCTTACTTACAAATATGGTAGTTCTTATCGTAGGTGCTAGCACACCTGGTCCGTGCGCACCACAGATGTATATATACCCTGTAGGATACACCACAGGATGTAACAAAGCTTGTTCTTACTCTCTACATCAATCTCTCTCAGAACTACTCTCTTCTCCTATCCAAGACCAACACCAACTGAATTACTAAAGGCAAGTGCTCTGCCACCTTGCCCTATTGACCCCAGATCCTCTGCGCAATAGGTTATGAGCCCCGAGTAAACGGGTGCTTATCATCTAACGGACAATAGATCATTGAGGAAGATGTTCGTCATTGACTATGCCATTGAACGGACCTGAGGTGCTAGGTTGGGCGCTGGCCACCTTGCTGCTTTTGTTCATCTTAGGCGTGTGTCAGGTGGTTTATGTCGTTAATGTGGTTGGAGGTCCTTTTAATCTTGCACTGGTATTGTCTACTGTTATGTGGGGAACTTTTTTAGGCATCCCAACGTGGCATGGCATCTACTCCTCTTATCAGGAGTATCGTATTCTCTTGGGGCACTATTGTCAGTTGCGCATTCGTGTAGGTGTCCTTGTTGAGGCCAGGGATCTGGAACCTCCTCGGATATCTCCACCTTCTTACGAGGCACATGAATTTCGGGATTTGGATTTCCAACCTGACCTAGATCCAGTTCCTCAATATCCTTTATCTCCACCTCCATATTTGCTTGACCTTCCCGTTCATCAAAGGGAAATTCCTGTCCACCAGTATTATGTGGACTGGCCCCAACGTTTTATTGGGCCAAGTGCATCTGGTTGCTCCTGATTTGCTTGGAGGCCATCCTAATGACCTCCTTGAGCTACTTCCTTCGACTCCTGATGGGGATGATGAGGATCTGAACCAGTTATCCGAGTTCGATCTCTTGTAGTCACGTCCTTTCATCATCTCCCCTTGAGTTCATTCACTGATGCACATTCTGGTATCCAGATGTCCGCTGTCATAATCAACCAGAATGCACTCATTACCAAGCCGGTGTTACCTTCCCGACCTTTCCCTATTGTGGTTGAGCATGAGACCACCATCGCTTTAGAGAAAGTGAGTACAATGGAAGAGTATTCGCACACTAGGTACATCAAGCATATAATTGGATATATTGAGGAACTATACCATGAAAAAGCCAACCACTGGAGAAGGGTTGCTTATGGAGATCACAATAGAGCCTTCTTTTTATGAACACCATCGCAAAACTCAGTAGTCCCTGCTATCGCCATGGAATATTCCTGGTCGGTCCTAAAGTGTCCTGATGACTTCGACTTCTCGTCACCTTTCTATGACCCCCGCACACATGTGTCCTTCCATTCTTACCTTGTCGACTGCCTTCCGAAATTATCTCCCGCATCAACTCCTCATGCCATAGCTAACTTCAATGGTGTAGATATTCCATTGTTTACTTATGAAGATCCATCCATACCATACCCGCTTTCACCCTTACAAACGACATCTTCTTCTATTTCAAAGGAAGAGTCCATCTGTCCTACAACTTCCAGCAGTTTGCCAGATTCATCCCCTCCCTTTGGGTTTGGAACCGCCATCTGGAATGCACTTTCTGAGGATCTTGGAATTCTGATAAAACAACCCTTGAATGTATGCCCAGATATCTCCGGAGCAGGACGAAAACAGGTGAACAGCGAAGAGATCCTAAAGTCGTATTATCCCTACAGGATCTTAAATCCAGTATTGATTTGGAGCGGAGAACATGGTATGATGAAGAATCCCAACATCTCAGTTGGAGATCTATTGGCAGAGTTATGTGTTGGGTCTTATGGCCCAGCAAGTCGACGGTTTTATTGGACCTACAGCGTGCAATGGACAAAGGTGATGGAAAAGATATTCTCTCTAGGCCCTCCAGAGGAATCTATTCCAGACGTTGTCAAAGAGCACATGCTAACTGTGCTGCCAAGGAATTATCCACTTCCCGGAAATTATCCTGAGGCTTATGCCAGTTACGGACGTGCAGGACTATATGTTAGCGATATTAGTTATGTGTCCCTTATAAATGTCTTTCAAGTTATGTGCCATAAATCTCAGTGATATAGCCAGTTCATTCTCCCCTATTCCATTGGTATCCATGGAGGCATTGCCTTGAGGGATGAACAAAGAACTTATTCGCTTCACGAGATTGGCTATCCACATTTATTGGCATATCACTACTTCGAAGAATTGGAATTCCAAAACTTTGAGAAGTTGAACTTAGAAAGGCGACACTATACTAGAAAAGGCTATTCAACTCTGCTTATCAAAATTAACCCACGGTCTTCTGGAACTCCAAAGACATGCAAGAAAAGACCTTCACAATGCCAACGACAGTCTTTCCGTCGTGCAGTTATGGAATCCACTGCTAGCAATCAGGTTCTTGACGACATACTAATTCTAGAATTCTTCTAGTTTTACTATGGCCGATCAAAAGGAATCATCAGCCTCGAAAAACATTCCACGCCTTAACGGCTCAAATTACTCTTCTTGGAAAGCTATGATCAAAGGATACTTCTTAACTCTCGATGTATGGAACATCATAAATGGGACTGAAACCTGTCTGGATTGGACAGTCGCCGCAAATGCCACAGCCATTAAAGCCTGGGACACTAGAAACAGCCAAGGAATGGGCACGATTCTTTTATATTGTGACCCAGTAATATCTGTTTCTTTGGAATCCAAAGACACTGCTCATGAAATGTGGACCACGTTGCAAGCTTCTTATGGAGCTCCCACCGCAGTATCAGCATATACAGACTTCTTGAGACTTCTCAAGATTCAGATCAATCCTTCTGACGATTTGGGATCCAAACTCACAGAAGTAAATATGATTCTTGGGTCGCTTGCGACTCAAAATATTACTTTATCTGAACCAGTCCAGTGTATGATGCTCTGTGGAGCATTTTCTGATAAATGGGGAGCTGGTCCCACAAATATTTTATCCTCGGTTAGAACTGAAGATCTCAGGATGGCAGATGTTGTCCCACGACTAAAAGAGCTAGCCTCACATCGCACTGGGCATTCCAATTTGCCCAAGTTAGAAACCAATCATGCTGAAGCTGGCTCATCTCGAGTTTCAGCACAACCTTTGATCAATCGTCTCTCAAAACCACCGCACTGCTGTAAATGCTGCAGAAATCATCTGACAGAACAACATATAGACAGGCAACAAAATTATAGAGGAAGAGGAAGTTTTAGAGGTCGAGGAGGTCCTTCCCAAGGGGGAGCACTGTACCCTCCTTCACATCAACAACAACAACAACAATCCCAGGGACAGCCGAAAGGCAAACAACGTGCTCGTCAAACTCGTGGTCGTGGTCATGGCAGGTTTGCTGCCACTGACTATACTGAAAATCCTGAGGAATCCCAGGAAAATCAATATGATAACTATGACCAATATAATGAGGAATATGATCAGGGCTATGAATCCTATCATATAAATTTGCAAGCTGCATCTATCGACGATGCTTCATGTTTTGAGGAGTTTAACGATGAGATCACTCCTGTCCCGGTTCTTCCCCAGGAAGAATCACACTCAGTTGAGTATGTTGATGAAGCTCTTCCCGGAACTACTGTTAATGTGCCCTGTCGATGTTCTATGTGCCTTCGAACAGTATCCTGATTACGTTTACGGGTACTACCAGATCTGGCCACACAACATGGTCTTCAAACTGTGGAGAGGGGGAGATGGATATCTGCTGACTTTGGAAACCGAGTCAATGAACCATCCAACACCGATCCTCGTGTTGATAGATCCGGAAGTAGAGTGGAGGATACCCCCACACACAGCACTAGTGATGAGAGAGAGGAATGCATACAAGGCGTTCGTAAAAAGGTTAAGGGATCTAGGCATAACCGTCCTAGAGTAACGGTATCCTTACAAGATTTTCATGCTTCGGTATCCAAGCATAAATATCCCAAACCTATATGATACGTACGATTACCTGATGATTATGATCCTGACCCTGCTATTGAGGGTGCATCTGGTTTTTCTTACGGCATTAATGATGATGTTTTTGATGCTTATCCTTGTGATTTGGAAACCAATCACATGATCAATAAGGTATCCAAGAATTGTATGTGGATGTTAGACTCAGGATGCACAAATCATGTGACCCCTTGTCGAGCTGATTTTATGACTTATAGATCATTTCCTAAACCAGCTTTTGGTCACACCGCTGGTACATGAACCTGTTAAATTATATGGAAAAGGAACCGTTGTATTAAAGTTGGAATCCAACAACTACCTGACATTACGAGACATAATTCATGGAGACTTCTCCAAACGCCTATGTTCACTGAAATCAACTCTTAAAATCTGGATATAAGAGTTATGCAACGAATTTGCACGAGGTGATTTGTACTCCCAATGGTCGTGAAGTCCTCAAGGCGACATGCTTGTCTACTTCTCGGTTGCACTGGTTCTATGGAATTCCTGTCCATTCCTCCAGCGCCCTTAGAACCGTAGACCTAGGGACAATTGAATTGGATCAATACACTCTTTGGCATAATCGCCTTGGACATCCAGGCATTTCTGTTATTAAAAACTGTTCTCGCCATGTTTCCGGATTTCCTGCTGAGCTAATCGCAAAATCCTTACCTACTTGTTGAGGATGTGCCTCTGGCAAAATGGCATCAGATCCATTCCATGCTTCATCCAAAAGGGCTTCTGCTCCTTTAGAACTCATTCACGCAGACCTTCTTGAATTACCTGTTGAATCCTATTATTGAGCAAGATATGTTTTTACTCTACTCAATGACTACTCCTCTTTTGGCTTTTGCCTATATCTCTGACTTAAGTCTGACACTTTGTCTCGTTTCTGTGATTGGTTGTCCATTGTTGAATGACAAACTGGTTGTCTCCTTAAGACCTTTCGTTCGGATTGAGGGGGAGAGTTTATGGGAATAGAGTTTAAATTGCTCCTCAACTCCAAGGGTATTATTCATGAACTGTCAATTGTGGATCAACCACAACAAAACGGACGAGCAGAATGTTTCAATTGCACCATTCTTGAAAAGGCTGGTTCTATCTGCCATTATGCTTGCATACCAAAACATTATTGGAATTTTGCTTTTGATGCTGCCCTACATGTATACAATCGCACTCCACTGTGGAGATCCTTTTGGAAAACACCATGCGAATTGTTTCTAGGCAAAATACCCGACATATCCTACTTTCGAGTCTTTGGATGTCTAGCCTATGTCTGGATTCCCAAAGATCAACGAAGAGATAAATTAGAACCTCATGCCTTGGAAATGATTTTCCTTGGGTATGAACCCAATACAAAGGGATATCGGTTCTTGAATGGCCAGAAAGTTATTGTTGCAAGAACTGCGAAGTTTGCTGAAGAACATTTTCCTTTTTGTAGTACGAATTCAGGAAAAGAGAACAAATCCAATGACTCCGACCTTATCCCTGTGACAGACCAAGAACCAAAAGAAACAAACGTACCTACCAATGATGATTGGATGGATAATGGGCCTGATCAGCCAATGGATGAGAGACCCCAATCTCAACCACAAAGTCCACAACAACAAGAAGACCCACTGCGGAATAATGGTGATGGTGACCAGGATGCAGGACTTCCGCATATACCACCAAGGGAATTCCCACCAAGGGCAAATCTGCGTACTGATCAAAATGCACCACAATTACGAGACAAATGGGTGCAACATCCTCATAAACCATTTAATGTTCCTGCTGAACGTAAAAGACCTCTCGTCATAGCTTGGGAAAATCCCAGAGTTCCTCAAATGAAAATACCTCCAAAACGACCTGGAAATGTTTATGGTGAAAGAAGAGATCCAGTCGAAATTGAGAAGGAAATTCAAGAGAAACGAGATGTGATTCATAAGATGGTTGATGATAGTATTCAGGCCATTAAAGAGAGAGCTCCTCAGCGGAATCCACAACCACCACAAGAGGAAGCTCAACAACCAACAGCAGGACCTTCGTGTTTTCCGGGAGCACAAACCGATGAGAGCACAGACGCCTCATTCATGACTTTACTTGCTGCATGAATTAAACAAGCACCGGAACAGTTTAGGGATGTATTAAAACTCCTGAAAACTGAACAAGCCATTTGGTTTGATGCCATGAAGGATGAATTGAAGTTGATCGAAGAAAGAAAAGTTTGGACATTAGTGGATCCTCCTCCAGGACATAAATTGGTTAAATCAAGATGGGTCTATGCTATTAAAAGTGATGGTCATCATAAAGCCAGACTAGTAGCAAAAGGCTTTACACAAGAGTATGGGATAGATTTTGAAGATACTTTTTCCCTGGTCGCACGCTTTGAAACAGTGCGAATCCTCCTAGCTCACGCAGCACAGCACAACTGGGACATGGAAGCATTAGACATGAAGACTGCCTTCTTATATGGCAAGTTAGATGAGGAAATCTATATGGAACAACCGGATGGATTTAAAATCAAAGGTCAAGAGCACAAAGTCTATCGGTTGCTGCGAGCATTATATGGATTAAAGCAAGCAGCACTCTCATGGAACAAAGAGTTACACCAATCACTTCTTCGGATGGGTTTCCTCCGATCAAAAGTAGATGCCAGAGTTTATTATTATCAATCAAAAGCCGGAACAGTGATATTCTTGGTTTATGTTGACGATGGACTTTTCCTCGCATCACACAAGAATTTGCTTCGAAAGAAGAAGGATGAGTTTATGAAAACATGGGAATCAAGAGATCTAGGTGAAGTAAAAGAATATCTTGGAATCCAAATAACTAGAAACCGCTGAACCAATGAACTTTGGTTAGATCAAATCCCATATGTCCAAAAGGTTGTCAAGCGATTTGGAGTAGAGCATGCAACTACTGTTCACACACCTTTACCTTCTGGCTATATTCCAGAAAAAGCTCCAGAACAGTATCCAGTCAAATTCTCAGCTTCGTTCAAGATATCAATCAGTTATAGGATCACTCCTCTATATGGCTCTGGGAACTAGACCAGATATTGCTTTTTCGGTCATCCGAATGTCACAATATATGTCAAATCCTACCGATCTCCATCTTAAACAGGCACTTACATATAGTTCGTTATGTGGCATCCACACCGAACCTTTGCCTTCATTATTATGGAAATGAAGCTAGAATTTATGGCTTTGCAGATTCTGATTGGGCCTTCAAATAAAGATACTTGTCATTCAACTACTGGCTATGCCATGTATTATGGCAACTCCCTTATTTTGTGGAGATCCCGAAAACAGAAAACAATCGCTCTCTCTTCTACTGAAGCAGAATATATGGCGATGTGCGATTCTGCCAGACAAATCAAATGGCTTGATATGCTCTTCAAAGAGTTATCCTTCAAAATGGACAAGACCATTCTTTATTGTGACAATATGGGTGCACATTTTATTGCAGAAAACCCAGTCTCAGATGGTCACTCAAAACACATTGATATTCAGTGGCATTTTGTCCGTGAATGTGTTGAAGAAGGATTATTCGCCATTGAATATGTCAATACTACTCGACAAAGGGCTGATGGATTAACCAAGTCCTTAACCTGGCAAAAGTTTGAAAAGAATTGCTCGTCACTAGGATTGGTAAACCAACCAGTCTAGAGCGAGGGGGAGTGTTGAAACATTTACCAGTTACAATCACTTACATGTGATTGATATACTAAGAATAGTTGTTCCATACTATTCTACGGTGTTCTCTTCTACCGGATTACTGGATAACACGTTCCTAGTAGAAAGACAGAGTAGTACCTATATGGAAGGTCCTCTTACTTACAAATATGGTAGTTCTTATTGTAGGTGCTAGCACACCTGGTCTGTGCGCACCACAGATGTATATATACCCTGTAGGATACACCACAGGATGTAACAAAGCTTGTTCTTACTCTCTACATCAATCTCTCTCAGAACTACTCTCTTCTCCTATCCAAGACCAACACCAACTGAATTACTAAAGGCAAGTGCTCTGCCACCTTGCCCTATTGACCCCAGATCCTCTGCACAATAATTGGAAGGTGCTAGTGAGCGTTGAGTATTGGAGGTAGGGAATATGCTTTGATAATCTTGATCTTGTTCATGTCGTGTATGTAGAGACAGCAATGCAACCGGCTGTTCTAATGACACTATCGCATTGCCACAAAAAGGTAGGCTTCGTGATGTTTTCGATGGCTTGAATGTTGGTCACATCGCTGAGATCGAGCTTCCAAGCCGTGCGTTCTGGTATGCGTCGATTGGCACGTCAGAGACAGCTATTGACAGGCAGCATCGAGGACAAACTTATCGAGCATGAGGATCTTCATCCTAGCCACTGACCAACACTCACAGAACGCCTCAAATGGGTCCACAGTGGCAGCCGGATGCAGGTAGAGGAGGTGAGGAGGGCCCCTCTCACGGTGCTTTTGATGTTTTTAGTTTCGGTCGCGTTGCTGGGATCGGCCTTCCGAGTCATGCGTTCTGGTACTTACTCTGCATGCGTGGCCACGTCAGACTCGTGCGAGGCAGCTACTGACAAGTGAGTCATCGAGAACAAAGGTCGAGCACAAGGGTCTTCTCATACTGGTCGATCATCACGGAACGCAACAAATGGGTTGGCTCTGAACACGAAAATAGACAATCACTGTTCATCGTTTCCCTAAGAGGAAGTCAACGAGCACTTATGACACATCCATCACTGAAAACGCACTTTTATGGTGAGGCCATTATATATTATTATAATATAGGTAATCCTCACCATCTCTACAATGTTGCGAGCTCCGTTGTAAATATATATATAGCTTTATACAGGTACCTTCCGGTTAATATTGAATATAAAATGATGATTTGTGACCCTGGATGGGCATCTGGGTGCCATTGATTAGTGCCATGAATCTATGACATTTTTTGATCACACATTGGTGACTGTTGTCAGAATGGTCCTTGCATTGACTCAATGGCAAGAAAGTACCACCATTGCTACTAATCTACATACTTTGGAATTGACCACATTTCTCACCTTTAGTTGACCTTTTGTGCCCACAAGGTATACATATGCAGGAAAAAAATCACTATTACATCATGATGCTCTCATCTTCTTGTGTTGGTGCAGAATGCCTGTGCATCTGCAGCATTGGTTGAACAGTCTGTTGGCCCTCCAAATGGTTTTCCATGCATCATCAAACATACTTAGTGTCAGATAATTAGTTCCCCAGTAACTCCAAGCTACTTTATTCATATCTACCTGTCAGATAATTAGTCTACAGGTGGTCAGTAAAAGTAAGGCTAAATAAAAGGGTGACTTACTCCCCAGTAACTCCAAGCTACTGAGGAGGGAAGGGAGAAAATTTACCCTACTGTATGTACGCTTTTTTGCTTATGTAAGCGACACATCATCGCACCTAAGTCTTATACTACTAGGGGCAGTTTATATTCCAACACTTAGTCCTCACTATGCATCTTCAGCACATTTTATGGACTTTCTAGACCGGCAACTCTCATATTACATTATCATTACCACTAGTATCAATATGATATGTCAGAGCCTCGTTTCTGTTTGCACGATTGGCTGGGCTGCTGGAACATTGAGTTCCAACCAGTGCAATCATATGTCTGTGTATTTACACTAAAACATGTCTGATATAATGGCAATGGATAGTCCAATGGCTTCTGAGATGGTTTAGCATGGGTCGTCAAATATAACTTGCACTGCTGCATGTCTTTGTCATATTTTTTGGGCCTTCTAGACTGTCATTCTCATATGATTTCACCATTGCCCACTGACATCAATATATATCCTGGGGGCTGGTTTGCCTTTTTGCAATTGGCTGGGCTACTGGAAAGTTTGTGTTCAGTCAGTGTGGTCATGCATGCTCATCCAACATAATGAATGCTATTCACACTATTTCAGCATACAGTATTCAAACAACGAACCTATGCTAATGGGGAGACAGTGTAACTGCACTTGATACTTACACCCTCTAGATGGTGAGACTGAGAGTGATTCCACACACTGAGGTTGATAATGTGCAACATTCTCACATCTGAATATATTCCTAGTCATCAGTTTGTCAATGGGCACTGAAAATCATGTTCTTTTCATACTCACCAGTTCCACCACAGGAGCAATTCATTCACTTCAAGTGCTTTCTGAGTTGAAGATGGAAGCTCAAAGTAGTCAACAATGTTGTGATAAAAGTCTTCATGGTTTAAAGTCCTCATCCACATTCATCCATGAAGAGCAGCTAGAGAGTGCGAAGCAGAGCTAACACCACACATAAGGGTCAGCAGTAGATCCACATTGAAACATTCAGTTATTTTACCTGTGTTGCTGTATATGCAATCGCTTGTGGCTGAATGGTATTCATCTTCAGGAGCCTGGCCACATGATGATGGAACCACTGTGGTGTCCTTGATTGTTGGGATGTTTGTGCCATATCTCCAGAGCTGAGCTTATGCTGAGCAGAGCTTGGGGATGTGAAGATGCATTGAAATGTCTGAAAGTTATTTAGTATCAGGGTAGCTCAATTACTCCTAGTTACACTATTACTTACCATGACAAGATACTTTCCTTTGAAGAGTCCTCTGGCAGGATTCTTCAGATCATACTTGCCATCAGCATAAAGGAAGGGAGGCCAGCTATCAGCTGTAACATGAATGTCAGGGTGGTATTCTTTGTTAGCGGTGCAGACACTACACCATCAACAACATCAGCATAGCTGCCCAAATCACAGAGGATCATGTACTCAGTGTCAGCCCAATTGTAGTCCATGGGACAAAGGAGTTTTCCAGTGACATCATGATTGAACCCTCTGCCACACTTTTCCCATGAGTTGAAGGGTGGGTCAGGTCAAGGTTGACTCTTGTTCAACCATTGGGCTACAGTGGTCTTCAGCATAGTGCTGTCATCTCCCCATGCACCATCTGCACCCTTCTGCAACTATCATTTTGTCAGAGTTAATTGGAAAGGAAACTAAAAAAAAAACCTACCTCTGTACAAGCAAGTGTGATGTCAAGGCCAGCAGTGTTGGCCTCAGCAGCAGGGCCAACTAGTTTATGGACTGAGGGGCACCACTGTACAAGCTTTTCATATGCATGATAAGTATGCTGTTGTCTAGCCTATTATGAGTATGGAAAAGCTTGGAAGAAGGATCAGTACTTACTTGGTAGTTGGTAGAATCACCTCTGAGTTCGATGAGGCTATGGTTGCTCAGCAGCCTGAATCTGACAGCAGTCATATTCTGCTACCAAGTCAATAACTGGTTTGATGAGGGTAACAAGCCAGTGCACTGCCTGGCCCTCACATGTTAAGGACTGAACTCTGATGGTGGCGGTCATCTCAGTTTGTTATGTATGTAGGGAGAGTACTCATGGTTTTTTTATCATCTTACAATGAACCTGGGCATTTTCTTCTTTGAGTAAAGAAATCAACCATTTGAGGGATGTAACTGTCTGAGTATCAGGTGGGGAAACAGAAGACATTGGATGAGGGGGAGTATTGTGCACAACCTTGAAGTCAAAAGTGGTTCACAACCAAATATCTTGCTCAGTCGTGGCTGTGACTATGTTAATATTGGACCATGGACTGTAAAAAAAGGAAGTAAGTTATGCTCCTTCCATTGAAGTGATTGCCACAGGGTGTTTGTTTGATAGGATACTCCAGTGCACAGGAATTCATTGCATATATAAATCGTGGAATGCTTGAATCTCTGGGGACGTGATACAGGGTCGATTCCTCGATCAGAGGCAGTAGTTGACAATGGGCTTGCATCAGCAAAACAGCCCTTACCCTAGCCAGAACTGGACAGGACTGGCCAGCTTTTGACAGCAAGGTACCTAACTGACTAGACCTGTCCAGAGAAATAGGGGCAAGGGATCTCAACAATTGACATCTAAATGCAGGTTGAAATTTTGGTAATGCAATCTTTATGATAATGTCAGCTTCTGGGTCAATTTTTGTGAGGATAGAAGCAAATGTGGTGGTGTGGTGTACAAAGACATTTTGTAAGGGCAAGGGTTAGTTTGCTGATGTGGGCCCTGTTGCAATGCAGAATGAATAAGATGACAATACTAATGTTTATTCTTACAAGTTTGTGCCCTCCATGGACCGCATTCCTGCTGACATGGTCTATCATTCAACTTATTACCTCCCTTGCATATCATATCCGACATTTGCCCAGGTGCTCATGCAATTGGATACACAACAACTGCACTTTGGATGGTCACAGAAGTTCTTGCAGTGTCAAGTTCGGTCCTACTCCAACGATCTCCGATGCTCACAGAGGCCAGGGGACATGTCCGGAGGTTGGCCGATGTTGGCTGATGTGTACCGACGAAGACTGACAATGGCCAAAGGGTGGCTGACAGTTGCAACAGAGGATCGGGAGAGGGTGTCAGGTTCAGCTTGTGTGCTGCCCCCTTGTACAAGCCCAGCCCTTGGATTTCAGAGATAGAGAGGAGTTGGTATTTAAGCTGACAATGGAGGAGAGGGCCAGTTGAAGACCACAGAGGAGGGAATTAAGTTGATATTCATACTGAAGAGACACTGCTGAGTGTGGCGGGCTTATATACAGTGGTTGCGCCATTGAGGCAGTACAGTATTGGAACAATGGAACTAACATATGGAGTACAGTAAATTTTCAAGGGACAGAAATGTCAGAAAACTTCAGTCAGGGTATGAGCACAGAAGATGGAGGCAAGGGATGGGACAAAGAAAAAGTATCTAAAAGGAATAGTGCAGAATGGAGTGTCTTCGGAGCGCCCACTGATAACCAATCAGACGATAGGCCGAAAGCCTAAACAGGAAGTGACCCTGTGCCATACCATGTGGTGTGGCAACTGCACCATACCTGGACCAGACCATCAACCCAAAAGGAAGGTGACCCCTAAACCAAGGGGGAGTGTCACCTGACCATGAGGCACCAGTCATGTGGTACCACTGACAGAGACTGATCGGGTCTGACAGAAAACAGGGTAGGAATGCACTGTACAGGCGCTAGAGTGAACGGATGGGTGTGGAGTGGAGCAGAGAGGGGCCAGTGGTACAGGACAGAGGCATGGGCATGACATGCAGCCACTCACTTATCTTTTCAGCAGACAATGTCTTGATAAAGTCACCATTGACTCACTGTACTTCACAGTGCCTAACATACTTTGTGTCACCTCTGGGCTTTACCCTGTTTGGGCCATGGACTTCTGTGTGGAGGTCTTGTCTACCTTGGAGCATGCTTGAGAAAATGCACATCATAACTCTGAGGAAGCAGCCAACTGCCCTTCATGTGGAGGGTACTTGATGGTAAGCAGGACTTGTTGACTCTTTGACACCTGCTTACTTTTTGGTAGCGTTACCAGGATCTTGCACAAGAATTTTAACAGCATACTGATACAAGGCTGATATGATCCATGCTTCATGTATGTACTATACAAAGAAACAAAAGGGCATGCCCAAATGAATTTTATGATGAGTTTGAGAATACTCAATCTGCTGAAAGTTGGGCACTACTGTGCTTACTTTGTCTTTGTCGATGATACAAATGCTGCCCATCATGACTTCTGAGATTATGGAATACTGTGTCATCGAATGTCCATTGAGTTCTTCGGTACCATTAACTGTAGCATTTAAGTTTGGATAACATACATACCCCATGCAGGCTGTACAAAAAAAGGCTGACTCTGTCTTGTAAACTTTGACAGAGCCTGGCTGTTGTGGAGGGCTAGCAGTGCATACTGGATATAGTACAATTTCAGCCCTGGACATATGACAAGTAATTGAAATAAACTCAGCCACTTCCCTGAGTCTCACTAGAAGAAAAGAAACTGTTGACCCTGTCCTTCACTGTCATAGGAAGGTTAACAGTGTGCACCAAATACAGCATGGTTTCTGTGGTGGTCAGATGACGGATAATTGAAAATATAACATGACTGCTTTCCCTGTGTGAAAAAGGCTGACCCTGTCTCATGAACTTTACCAGAGCCTGACCATTGTGGAGGGCCAGCAGTGCATACTGGATACAGTATGATTTCAGTCCCGGACAGATGATAAGTAATTGAAAATAAACACAACCCCTTCCCTGTGTCTCAGTAGACAAAAAGAAACCATTGATCCCTGTCTCGTAAAATCAATGGAGCCTCACCATTGTAGGAAGGTTAGCAGTGTGCACCAGATACAGCATGATTTCTGTGGTGGTCAGATGATGGATAATTGAAAATATAACATGACCACTTTCCCTGTGTGAAAAAGGCTGACCCTGTCTCATGAATTTTACCAGAGCCTGACCATTGTGGAGGGCTAGCAGTGCATACTGGATACAGTATGATTTCTGTGGTGGTCAGATGATGGATAATTGAAAATAAAGCATGTCCAATTTCCCTGTGTGAAAAGAAACACTTGAATCAGTCTCATAAAATCAACAGAACCTCACTGTCACAGGAAGACTAGTGGTGAGCACTGGATATGGTATGGTTGCAGCCCTGGACTTTGTCATTATAGGTCGGAAGTGGAGTTCACTGCAATGGCACTGAACTCTTGCACCAATGATTTGGGATCCAATGGCAACATTGCCACAGAGCAAGAAACCTTCTAGTCAGAGTCCAACATCGAGATATGAAAACTTTACACACATGCTGAGTCGGGCCAACTACCACACCTAACAGCACTATCATTGCATTGCTGCTATGCCTGTACCCTCTCTTCCTGTCAAGATTGAACAGATGATATTCCTCTCATGTGATGAACATGAGGACTGGCATACTTACCTACTGGTGGCTAGACATGTTCCAGTCTGGTTGGTATCTGGTTTCAAGATGACAAGTAAACATACCTGACATATTCTAGGCTGGAGCCCACTCTTTACCATGTAGTGCATTTGGCCACCAAGAAGGTTGCCAAGAAGTTTCTTCGCTCCATCGAGTCCTGTCCTGAGTTTGCAGAGACTATGGTGAAAGTGTTATTCTTTAGGGCTACAGTTGGAATCGAGACTGCAGGGATGACACTGAAGGTGTGCAATGGTATCGAAGACTTGACACTATGAATTCCATGCCATCTCATCAGCAGGAATCCCCTCCTTGGACCATTGGATGCTCTGCAGCAACTCCATACACTATCTGTTGATCTCGCCTCAATCTTCAATAATTGCATCATATACCTACCTAACCTTGATGTCCTGCATCATGTTACCCATCTCCACATCTTGAATGCATGGGCATCCTGGCAGGGTGGATCTCAGATGATCGGAGTGGAGGAACTTGAACACATTACCCATCTTTCCATTCACTTCTCCACCATGCATACAGAGGTATCAGTTTTGAGGGGCATCCTGGGGTGAGATAACCTTGTGGTGATGGTTTTGTGGTGGAAGGCCTCCATAATTGAGGACCAAGTGCGAGAATGGTTGGGGTCACATGACCTCATTGACAGGTGCATCGTCATCTTAAACTTGGTGGACTTCTTCAACACCATGCAAGGTGGTGGATTCTGGAAGGACGTGGAGTGCCTAGTTGAATGGCACAGGAGGACTGATAGTGAGT
This sequence comes from Pisolithus thermaeus, assembly GCA_024663475.1. Lineage (NCBI taxonomy): Eukaryota > Fungi > Basidiomycota > Agaricomycetes > Boletales > Pisolithaceae > Pisolithus > Pisolithus thermaeus. The sequence continues at coordinate 231,932 of JANFAF010000056.1, forward strand.
TTTCTCACTGGCTTATAGGTTGACATGAGGTTAACTTACTTTCAGGACCCCGCTTAAGCTGAACCATTTGAAACACCCAAGAATTCTTAACGTAAATATGCAGAGATGCAGCAAGTAGGGTATATTGAAGTGTGAATGAGTACGAATCAGAGATGTCTGATCACAATGTCATAGTAACCAAATGATTTCATAGCACATGACAAAACGCCTGGAATGATATGATTACTCGACTCTATTGGAAGCCAGTGTGATCACGGATGTACATGTACTGTCCATGCTGTGTGGGACCTTGGGGTGGAGACCCAGAATGCAAGTGGACAGCAAACGGCTGAGGGATGTGCCAGAGGTGGGGACTTGGAGTTGGCTCTCTCCAGTGCAGGGGTGAGCTATGAGGTTGGGAACAGATTCACCACCCCAGACTGTGTTCCTCCATGTGTTGTCATTCACTGGTAAAGTCAAGTATTGGTGGATCTTGTTTGCCAGTGCCCAATTGACTTCTGATTTCCATGATTGAAGAGCATCCTTGCCCAGACTGAGACTGGTACACATATGTGGTAAATTTTATAGATTGAACACACCATGGAAAAACAACATACCTGGGAAGACTGAAGTGATTCCTCTTGTGAGCAGAGATCTTCCTGCCTCAATGACGCTCCTGGGCAGGTGTAGAATGCAGCTGTGGCGACGAAAATTCTTCCTGGGCCAACACACCAAAGTCAGACCCATTAGATTCCTTTGGCATGCAGCAAGGCTTCCTGGAAACGGTGCTGCTGAGGGGAGGCGAGAACTCCCATTCCTTGATCTTCATGCCTTTGCTGACTTTAAGACCAGGTACTAGGAGTGGGAGTACACCTGCAGGGAGCATGTCGATTTCATTCATGTCCTCAGATACCACAGCACCCAAAGAGAAACCAGATGAATAAGACTTCTTGTGCATGAGTTGTTTGGCAAGCTTAACATTATGGATGTTTGGCAGTGTCAGAGGAAGTGGGTCAGAAGGCGGAGGGCTGATGTCCAAGTCTTCCATCATAATAGCTTGGCCAATCATGGAAGAGATGGATCACACGTGCAGATGTGATGTTCCTCTGGGAGCAACTGAAGATTTGACAGCTACACCTGTCACAATTGATGTCATGGCATCTACAGGATCTTCCTGCCTCTCTGGCGAGGCCAGAATGACGACTGTTGTAGCCAATGTGGAGTAGTGCCTTTGTGCAATCATGATCCTCAATGCATACATCTCTTCACCTGTTGAGAGGTGAGACAACGCTTTTGATTCTGTCCTTAGTCAGCCTATTTCCACACTGTTGGTTGAAGGCGGGGTCAGGGGAAGGGTGGATGGGAAGGAAGGTTCATCTGTGGTGTACGTTCTCCCTCATCTTTCTCTTTGCTGATAGGAAGAACGGCCAGCCTGGGTATGGAGGACATCAAACCAAGAGCCTGACCAACCTTGCCCTTCCCATCAACAGCATCCCCTTGTGAAATCCAGACATCCCCACTATGATGACCCTTGACAATTGTGACACTGCCGCTGCCTTTGTAATCTCGAACATACATCGCCAGAGTGTCTGCTGGAGATGGTGTGTGGAGGACCACAGCCAGAGGAGGCTTCACATGAATGTCGAACAACCAGTTGGGATCAGGATGGGGGAATGCAGAAGGATGTTAATTGCTAGGAGTGGCAATGAGAGGGTTACCAATAGGACTAGCAGAACCGAGAGTGTCACTGGGCACAAAACCTGGGGTAGAAAGCGAGATAAGGTAAGGCAAAGATAAGGCCTGGAAGACATCCCATAAGTACATCATCTGGCAAACAGTTCATGCACACACCATGGGTACCCAAATGGAAAGCAGCCAGGACATGTATCTTGCATATGAGATTTCAACTCCACTTCCTTTAGTAGCAAGAGATGTGATTCCCTTCTCGGAATCAGCTGTGTAGCCATACCCTCCCAACACTTGAGCAGTTAACAATGCAGCAGGAGTAGCTGGTCAAGAGCCCAGTGTGGCAGGAAGCAAGCCAACACGGATGTCGACAGTGCTTTCAACCTGGTGGGCAGTTCGGAATGACCATGCTGACATCATTGGGTGTGTACCTATGGACAAAGTCAACCAAGAACTTTGGGAGCCAAGGCAAGGGCAGCTGGGGATGTCATGGTGGAATGGGTCAGGGTCATTGCCAATGACACAGGTTGGAGAGGTACTAGAATGATAAGGCAATGGCAGAGGGGGAACTGGTGGAACCGAAGGGTCTTGAGGCAACGGACAACTGAACCAAAAAGACAATTTAGGGGCCAAAGTCTGTTGAGATCCTGTGGGATTAAATCACCCATGCTGCATGTGATAGGTTGGGAAAGACCAATTAGAGGATACTTTGTCATGATGAGAACCAGCATCAGAGGTCAACCAGGAACTCCCTTCCTGAAGAGCATTGATGTCTTTGGTCAAGAGTGAATGTCAAGGTTTTTCTCTGACCTCTTTGGCTGGGGGCCAACTGTTGGCCAGTTCATGGAGAGTGGTGAGATTGTGGCAAACAGACACCAAGGTATAGACAAGTCCACTGAAAGCAGCTGTGCTGAGCATGGCTGTGGTACATCAGCAAACTAACCCTCACCCTTACAAAATGTCTTTGTGCACCACACAACCACATTTGCTTCCATCCTCACAAAAATTGACCCAGAAGCTGACATTATCATAAAGATTGCACCATCAAAATTTCAAACTACATTTAGATGTCAATTGTTGAGATTCCTTGCCCCTATTTCTCTGGGCAGACCTAGCCAGTTAGGTACCTTGCTGTCAAAAGCTGGCCAGTTCTGTCCAGTTCTGGCTAGGGTAAGGGCTGTTTTGCTGATGTACTTGAATATGTGACAAGGCCAATGAACAGACTGGGAATACTTGCTCCGGAAAGGACAGCTGCAAGCACTGTAGATGTGATACTGAGGAGTAGTGTAGGTGCCCAGATCATCCATTGTTTAGCCCCAAAGGACACTGAACGACCCATTCTGATATGTAGGAGTGTCAGTCCGGACACTACCATAAGGCAGCTCTGCCTGATTGTCAGGGCAAACCAAAGTCTTGCAGATGATGCTGTATCACAGGCCTCTACAGTGTTGACAGGGCTGCCGAAGTACTTGGTAGTTTCTTGCCAGATGAATACACATAACACTAAGAAGTCGAGGGAGGCAAGCCATAGATCATCGGCTCTTGTCAGCTGCAGATAAAGATCAGAGGTTGCAGTTAGGGAGTCCAAACTCGGACTTTACAAAGAGCAGTCAACAAGGGAAAAAATTCACAAAGGAGGAACCAATGCACAGGCTGGACTCCTCTGCTCAAGGTACAGAAAATGTTGTAAAGATTTTTGTTGCTTAAAGATGGAAGTAAATCTGGTATTATGTTGGGTAACAATCAATATGTGCAGAACCAACATGTCAAATATTGCTTACAGTTGGGAAAATGGCCATCCAAAGCAGCCTCGATGGCATCCATTATGCTAGATTTCTTCTCCTTCAAATGTTCCAATATGGGTAGGACCACAGACAATGTTGCAAAAGACCACTGAAGCGAAGCATAGTGGCCGCAAGTCATGTGTGGGAAACAGTGTACTGAATCCCAGCCCAGTAGCATGTGCTTCCAGCAGGTGCACTCTGAGCGAGCACCTGTGTTTTAATGCTCCCACCATCTCGAAGTTGTTGCACTTATGACTGGTCACTTCAGGTGTGTGGGCACTTGCAGTTGTCCTTAGCCTGTACTGATCAACAGATGCACTTCAGGTGTGGGGCAGGTGCTTGTGATTGCACCTTTGAAAGCAGCTGCAGTGTGGCTCTCCACCACCTGAGCTGCCTGCACTACCAAGCACTACCCATGAGGCAGCCAGGCAAGCACAGATTATCAGAACCCTCCCTTGCAACTTCTTTGCCCTCAAAGAGTGCATGCAAGGAAGACCATACCCCTGCAATTCTGTGCTCAGATACCACTGGCAATGGTTCTGGCATTCATAACCCATTGACTTCATCTGTACACCAGTCCAATATCATCGATGTCCTGAGTTCACAATTGAATGGGAAACCAGACTCTGCACCTTCAGTTGCCTCTGGAAGTGGAATGATGTCAGGCTCAAGTGCAGCCACTGTGGATTTATGCCTGGCAGAGTCTTGCTGAGACCCAGGTGATAACATCTTAGGTCCCCCATGTTGTCCCATCTGGTCTCATCATCTACCTGCACGTTTTAGGGACATACTGCCAGAGCCACCACTCCCAATAGCTGCTGATCTTCCTATACCCCCAATGATCCCTTCTGTCATTTTACACATATTTGATTCTTTCCAGTTGGCATTCAATGTATTTGGCATCACTCAGGAATATCATCATTGCCCATCCTATGACCCTGACTTGTTCCTTTCTCCCAGTGAATTGTCCAATGCTATGTCACATACAATGGTCGATAATCATGCCTCTGAGACTGATTATATCCCTCATCCCCCGTGGCCATTTCAAACAATGTCAGTCTGGAGGCTAATGAAGTGGATGCTAACAGGCAGCAAACAGAAGTCCAAGGCTGAGGTCACTAACCTCATTAGTACTGTCATCACAGCAGAAGATTTCCGGCCTGAGGACCTCCAAGGTTTCAGTGCCCATATGGAGATGAAGCAGTTTTGCATGTCTGAAAAGAGTCTTCACACCGACCACATGTTTTGCAAGGATGGCTGGATGGAAGTGTCCATTTCTATTGAGATACCTACTTGTGACCATAATTGCTCTGGAAATGGCCAGACTTTCACCATTCCATCGTTCTTCTACCGCAAACTCACTACTGTCATAGAGGCAGCCTTCTTGAGCCACTCCTTCAAGTATTTTCACCTAGCTCCATTCTGGTGTATTTGGCAGTCCCCTGCAACTGGCAAAGAACAGCGGTTATTTGATGAGCTCTATACCTTGGATGCTTGGATTAGGGCTCATGATGAGGTACAGGAGCAAAGATGTGATGACAGATGTACCTTGGAATGGTGAAGAATCAGAATAAGAAACTGCTGGGGTGGGGAGTGATGATCTGAGAGGGGAGAGTACTTCCAAAGGGGCTTCTAAAGCCTGGGGAGAGATGCTGTCTGGGGAACATCTGATGCTGTCTGAGACTGTCTAGACACAGAAGAAGGCAACTCGAGGCCTTCTCGAACTCAAACTCGAACTCTTAACTCAGTACTTCATTTTTTTTGTAAGTAGTTACAGTGGAGAGTAAGTGTGTGCAGGCTTACTTAAGCCACATCACATGTCTACTCTCAAAGCTAAGTAAAGTCTAAAGTAAAAGAACAAAAACAAAGAAAAGAAAGTAAAAACAGTAAAGTAAAAGTAAAAGTAAAAGCTATAAAATAAAAGAAATATCATAGTGGAGAGTACTCACTCCCTACAATGGGTTATCGCAGGATTGATGCTCTGGTCAGATGCCACACACCTTACACAGTTTGGCCATGCTTCAGCATGGCTGGTGTACCTGTTCTTTGGAAATCAGTCAAAGTACATACAAGCATGACCCAGCTCAGGAGCATGTCATCTTGTGGCATTCTTTCCAAAGGTGGGTAATTAACTACTTCATACCATACTGAATTCAATGACAAGGAATCTCTGCAGATCCCTCAAACTATTTTCAATTCTATATCTCAATTCACAAAGAAGAAGAACCAAAGTGACATCTTCACACACTGCAAGTGAGAGCTTATTCATGCAGCATGGAGCATCTTGCTGGATGAGGATTTTGTGAATGCACACAAGAATGGGATCATAGTCAAGTGCTATGATGGTGTGTGTCACTGTGTTTTCCCTTGGATCTTTACCTACTTGGCTGACTACCCAGAGAAGTGAGTCTTTTCTATCTTCCAACTATAAAGCCTGACAAAGTCTACAGAGTGTTACTTGCCACTATCAGGGATAAAGGTGAATGTCCATGTCCTTGCTGTATCATCCCTAAGGCAAACTTCTATAAACTTGGCCTGTTGTCAGATCTTGTGGCAAGAGCAACAAAGATCCATCAGTACTTTTGCAATTGGATCACTGCTGCATGCACTGCAATCTATAAGCTCGGAGCCCCTATCAAAGGTGCTGCTCTGGAACAGCATCTAAAGAGTTTGTTGCTGGTGCCAACATTGGTAAATAATTTATTTTTGCTACTATACTACATCCAACCTCATGATCTTTCAAGAACTCTTTTGCTGAAATGCTTAGTCCTCTTGGATGGGATATATTCACAATGTTTACAGTTGACCTCCTGCATGAATTTGAGCTAGGGGTGTTTAAGTCAGTGTTCAGACACTTGTTGTGCTTGCTACATGCCATCAATCTGGATGCCATAAACATCCTTAATGCACGGTATGTGGAGGCACCACAAGCGAGACATTATCTCACTACTATCAACCAACTTAGCTTTTGTCAGATCTTTTGTTGTGAGGCTAGGAACAAAGACTCAGACTTCTTGGAGCAGAAGACTGACATTCTAACTAACCTAGGAACAAAGACTACATGTAGTTAATATCATGAAACTAATGTAAGTAACCAGAAACCTTACCTCAGACTTCTCGGAGCAGAAGACTGAGGTGAGACGGAAAAGAATTCTACCTATATAAGTCGGAGTTCTGATTAGGTAAGACATTACCATTGTAAGCTGTACGAGATGAGAAAAGATAGAGAGGAAACTCGTATGTAACAATACGCCCACTCAACGGTAGGTGTCTTAACGAGTGATGCCTAAAAGGCCACAGAAACGAAGGTGCTTGTCTCGGGACAAACCTTTCGTTAGGACGTCCGCAGCCTGCTCGTTTGTAGATATATACATCACCGAGATATCTCCTGACTCGACCTTTTCACGAACGAAGTGGTGACGAATGGCAATGTGCTTCGTGTGGTCGTGGAACATCGCATTTTTGGCTAATGAGATCGCGGATTGATTATCGATGTGGAGGGGAGTTGGATTTGCTCGTGCGATGGGATCTATCTCTCCAAGTAAGGTGCGGATCCAAACGGCTTCCTTCGTGGCTGCTGCGGCAGCCATATACTCTGCTTCTGTAGTCGACAGGGCTACCGAGGATTGTTTCTTCGATGACCAGCTCACTGCGCCACCACATAAGGTGAAAGCATAGCCAGTTATCGATCTTCGATTGTTGACATTGGCTGCCCAATCAGCATCTATGTAGCAGACCGGAGTTGTCTCAGAGGAGACAGTATAGCGTAGACATGAATCTGTCGTCCCACGAAGGTAACGATAGACTCGTTTGAGTGCCACGAAATGGCGCTCTCCTGGATTCGATGCGTGCCTACTTAGCACGCCCACTGCAAATGCGAGGTCTGGACGAGTGGCTAGCATGGCATACATCAGTGCTCCTAAAGCACTCTGGTACTGCGAAGCATCAACCTCGGGTTGGTCGAGCTTCGGTAACTTCAGGTTCAACTCGATCGGCGTACCAACGCTTCGACCATCCTGCATGCCAGCTCGTTGTAGTATACCTTCGATGTACCGTTTCTGCGAGAGCTTGATCGTGCCCTCGTGGCGGTTACGAATGATCTCCATTCCTAAGATCCAGCGTGCCTCGCCCAGGTCTGAGAGGTCATACTCCTTCGACAGTTGGAGTTTGAGGTGGTTGATGGCAGCACGGTCCTTCGAAAGGATAAGTTTATCGTCGACATACACTGCCACGATGATTAGAATACCCCCTTCAAACTTATAGAAGAGGCTGTGATCTGCGTTGCTTCGTGTGAAGCCGAGTCCCTCGAAAACTTCTCGCAGTCATGCATACCATGCCTTCGAGGCTTGCTTGAGTCCATAGAGGGCTCGATAGAGGCGCCACACTGAGTCTGAAGTACGGAAACCAGGAGGGGGGCGCAGGTATATCTCCTCGTTGAGTATCCCATTCAAAAATGCGGACTTCACGTCCATCTGGTGGATCTCGAAATCATATTTAGCAGCAAGTGCGAGGAGAACTCTGATGGTAGTGAACTTAGCAACAGGGGCAAATGTGTCCGTGTAGTCGACCCCTTGGACTTGTGTGCACCCCTTCGCAACGAGACGTGCTTTGTACTTGTCGACCTCACCCGTAGGTCCTCTCTTTATTTTGAAGACCCATTTCGAGTCCACTACCTTTCGCCCGGGTACAGGCTCCACTTCCTCGTAGAGACCGAGTTTCTTGAAGGTATTCAGCTCGAGTGTCATGGCGTCGTACCATCGATCAGCATCTGGGCGATTCATTGCATCCTCGAAGCTGGTGGGCTCGTCCTCGCAGGCTATGCTCGCTTGGTAAGCAGTGCGTAGTTGTGGGGTCACATCACTGTCACTCTGTGACAGCCTCACTTCAGCCGCATGCCCGCTCTCACTATCTCCCTCAACGCTCTCCCTGCTCACTTCTCCCTTTTCCTCGGTGCCAGCACTCTGCAGGGTGCTTTTCTGGTAAGCATTGACAAAAAATCTCGGGTCGTCGTCCCTAATTGGTTGGCGCCTAGCTCTCGATGATCTGCGAACATTCCCAGGTGGAATGGGATGTGGGTAGGGCAATGGTGGTCCGAGTTGAGGTGCTGGACGTCTCGCAGTAGGTCGGGGGGCCATTTGGTCTCTCTGTGGGTGCGTGGCCTCCGTTTTTCGTGCTGGATGCGAGACATTTGACTCGTTATCAGTGGCACTCTCTCTGGTAGGCGCTGGTGTCGCCTTTGCTCGATCCACATCGATTTCCTCCTCGATTTCCTCATTTCCACTCCCTGAGGGCTCGTTTGAGCTCCCTGATTCAATTTGGGGTATGTTCATCACTGCTTCATCTTCGTATGAAGCCTGTGCACCTTCGTGCAAGGTAGGTCTATCCTCCTGCTTCGCTAGGTTCCCCTTTCGTCCTAATACTCCTTCCCCTTTAGCCTTTGAGTCATTCTCCTCGAAAACGACTCGTTCGAGCCCCTCACCCTCGATCTCATCGAAGACCACATCCCTTGATTCAAATACTCGACCCATGGCTTGATGCAGGCATAAATATGCCTTACAATTTTCGGCGAATCCGAGGTGAGTACATGTGATCGATTTGGCATCAAGTTTGTGACGTTTTTCCTTTGGTACATGGACATGAGCAGTGCATCCGAAGGTTCGAAGGTGGGACACGGAAGGTTTATTCCCAGTGTAGGCTTCGTATGGGGTCAGTTGCCCTTCGAGTGCCCTCGTTGGCAGCCGGTTTACCAGGTGCATCGCATGCAGTATTGCATCTCCCCAGTACTTATTTGGCAACTTCACATCACTAAGCATGGCTCGTGTGCACTCGACGAGGGTGCGATTCATTCGTTCCGAGACACCATTCTCCTGGGGCGTGTATGCATTCGTTTTTTCATGATGTATCCCCTTAGATTTTAGGTAGTTCTCGAATTCCTGTGAGCAGTATTCGCCACCACCATCCATACGAAAATAATTTGGGTGCTCGCCTGTTTCAGCCTCTCCTCGAGCGAAGTACTCCTTCATCGCAGCCAATGCTTCGTCCTTCGACTTCAAGAGCTTGACTACTAGGTGGTGCGACTTCCCATCGATGAATGTTATGAAGTACCGGTGCCCCCCACGAGCTTGAGTTTCCATTGGGCCACAAAGATCTGAATAGGTTCGGTGTAGGAGTCGTGGGCTTTCTAGGTTCGACTCAGTGGGTATCGCATTCTGAGATTGCTTCCCTTCAAGGCACCCTTTACAGGTTTTGCTGTCATGACTGCGCGATCCAGTGACTTCCATTCCTATAACCATGTCGTGGTTTAGTAAGCTCAGTATACTTCTCGTATTTGCATGTCCAAAGCGTCGGTGCCAGGTGGTTAGGGTAGCCTTCGAAGTGGGGTTACGACACGCAAGGGCAGTAAGTGCTTTCGATGCATCGACTTCACTAGGCTGATTTATGATGTAGGCAGAGTGACTCCCAGATACGACCGATGTCTTCAGAATGTACAGGGAGTTTCGTTTGGTGGCGACTGCTACAGCTTCATTTCCGGCCATGACTCGGCAGTCATTTCCCTTGAAAATCACCTGGAGTCCCTTCGTTGCTAGGGAAGGTACCGATACGAGGTTCGCATCCAGGTCCGGGACATGGTAGACATCACGTAGCATTGTAGCACTTCCTCCATCGCAGGTGCCACTCATGTCAAGTTCCACTTGACCTTTACCGATTGCCATGATTGATCTTCCATCCCCGATGACTACGGGTTCAGATGGTTCCAAGATCCGGTATGTGGCGAACCACTCTCTATGGCAACACATGTGCGCGGAGGCACCAGAGTCGACAATCCACTCCTGCGAGGATACTTTCAGGTTCGCACATGCCATGAAGAGGCATAAGTCCGAGTCCTTAGCCACTTGTGCAACCTTCGCTGACAGATCAGCTTTCTCTGTCTTCTCCTTTTTGTCTTTGTCCGGGTCACCAGAGGGTTTCCCATCCTCGTTCTTTCTCTGTGGACACTTGTCTCTCGTGTGCCTGGTTTCCTTGCATCCATAGCAGGTTATCTTGGACTTCCCTTTTCCTTTCCCCTTTTTCTTCTTGTTATCTCTGTTGTTTGGCTTCTTCGCAGCAAGTGCCAAGTGTGACTGTGATCCCTGGCGAGTTCGTTCTTCGATTAGAACTTGGGATATTACGGAGTCGACCGTTAACTTGTCATTTGTTGACATGAGAATAGTGCGAAGAGTGGAGTACGACTGGGGTAAGGATATCACCATCGCTATTGCAACCAAGGACTCGTCGAGGGACTGTCCGAGCGATTTCAGGATTAATGACTTTTGTCGCATAGCATTCAACTGAGGTTCCATGGGACTGTCGTCAACCAAAGTGCCTCGGAAGAGTTCTCCGATGAGGTACGCAATGGTTTGTTTCCCTTTTCCTTCGTAGCGCTCACTGAGCCTTTTCCAGGATTCTGCTGCTGTCGTCGCATACATGACTCCACTCAGAGGCTCGTCCTTGAGGGTAAGAGTAATCTGGGCACATGCTTCTCTGTCCTTGATGGACCATTCAGCATGCTCATCTGGGTGAGTAGTCGCATCTGGGGCAGTTTGGTTTGTGCCACCAATGACCTCCCAGAGCCCTCGAATCTCTAGGACTTTCTGGACATGAAACTTCCACATTTGATAGTTCGATCCATCATCTGCGAGTGAGGGGATGTCGTAGAGTCGACTAGAGGGCGCAACAATTTTTCCAGAGGATGAGAGTGATGTGGCAGTCACAGTCGAAGGGCCAGCAGTTTGAGGTGCTGCAGAAGCAGAAGGTGGGTTCGACATTATGGGATTTCCAGTACGGGTTCAAGATGCTTCAAGGGTAGAACTTCACTGTGGTTAGAGCTGAACGGGGCTCATAACCTTTTGTTGTGAGGCTAGGAACAAAGACTCAGACTTCTCGGAGCAGAAGACTGACATTCTAACTAACCTAGGAACAAAGACTACATGTAGTTAATATCACGAAACTAATGTAAGTAACCAGAAACCTTACCTCAGACTTCTCGGAGCAGAAGACTGAGGTGAGACGGAAAAGAATTCTACCTATATAAGTCGGAGTTCTGATTAGGTAAGACATTACCGTTGTAAGCTGTACGAGATGAGAAAAGATAGAGAGGAAACTCATATGTAACAATAAGATCTGTTCATTTGGTAAAGGTTCCATTCAGCAGTTTCCCCCAGATGTCTCTGACATACATCACCACATTGCATGGCATTTTCAAAATGTCTTACAGGTGAGTGTTCTGCTGCAATAGTCATTACTGGCCCCTGTCCATGGCCTACCTTTTGGATGGTATGTTCACCCCTCTGTTTCTCCAGTGTGTGATAGCTGCTTTTGAAGGACTGCTTCTGCCTGAGCATGACACTGTTGTTCGCACCCTACTGTTCCATCTTGCACAGTGGCATGCTCTTGCCAAGCTCCAACTACACACAGAGGATACACTTGAATTCCTCAAACATGCTACAAGACTCCTGGGCCAGCAACTACGAAAATTCCAAGAGTTCATGTGTGCATCTTTTCAGACGACAGAGCTACCCTCTGAAACCACTGCATGGCAGAGAAGAAGAGAAGCCAAATTTGAATCTCAGAAGGGTGAATCTATGAGCGCATCACACTCTGGCATGTGCAAGTTGAAGACATTCAACTTGTCGACTTACAAGATACATGCCCTTGGCAACTATGTAGACACTATCCCTATGTTTGGCACCACTGACTCCTATTTGACTCAGATAGTAAGCCAAGCATGTGAAGTGATGACTCCTGGCTGACAGTATGTCTAGGGAGAACTTGCATATTGACAGTTAAAGAAAATTTACCAGAGTACCAATAAACATGACCCCATGAGCCAACTGGCCAAGCAGGAAAGACGGTTTACTCATGCTTGTTGGGAGCTAGATGCCCAGACGACAGTAACCAAGCCTGAGGAGAGAGAAGAGAGTGTACCATTACCACCTATCCTATTCCTCCCACAACATTGTCAGCTTGCCAGCTTTCCTGAATGATCATGGCAGTGATCCTGCCATCAAAGTGAGACATTTGCATATGCTTACAGGCCAGCATTGACTCAAATTGCCAGGATTTTATTCCTAAGCTGAAGGATCACCTCCTCATATGATTGCAGAACCTAGAGTATGATGGTGACGAGTGGATCTTCACCTCAGATGAATGACACTCAGTCCATTTTGTCAATCTCAACTGTGTATTCATGCTGAAACAACTACAGCTCAACTTCATGACATACGACATACGATGGGACTGGGACACTCTTTGCTCAGGTCAGGGGGATACCATCATGATGCACTCATGTGAAAAAGGCACTGATGCCCACCCTTTCTGGTATGCCCAGCTTATTAGAGCATGGGTATTCTATGTCTACTACAAGGGGGTGGAGCACAATATGGACAGGGTCTGGGTCTGTTGGTTGGGAGTTGAACCTGGGTACAAGTGGGGTATTCACAAAGCTTGGCTGCCAAAAGTTGGTTTTGTTGTGAGTCGAAGTTGGGATCAATGGCAAAAACAACCAAAAACCCAACACAAAGACAAAAAAAATGTGAGTGGTGGTTTTCCTAAGTGGTATCCTGCTTGAAGGACCTGTAAAATCAAAAGGGGAGGAGTTCTGTGCAGCTAGTGCAGAGGGAGGGGGACAGTCTGGACAGGGAGGAAGCTGGGAGTCAAAGGGAGACAAAGATAATAGGCTCCTGTGAGCCTGAGGATGACTGGGAGCAAAGGAAGATCAGTGGATAGACCCTTAAGGGGGCCTCAACCACTGGAAGACTGAAGATGATGATGGAGGGGCTTCAAAAGCGATGGGAGATGAAGATATATTGCAGGAGGATAGTCTCCTGGAAGTAAGTATGAAAGTGACATATATTCTCTCTAGGCTATCTCTCTGATATCTGGAACTGCAGGGTTTATATACAAGACCAGAGCATAGCCTCCAACAAATGTGAAGCAACACTCTGTCAGCGATTGGTAAAGGGGTTGGTAAGGGATTGGTGATGATCAGTAAGGCTTGGTAAGGACAGGTAAGTGATTGGTAACAAAGTGGTAAGCATGACAAAGAATGTCAGTAAGCAATGTCAAATAAGTATGAGTCATGGAAGGAATGGATGATTAACATGCCAAGAGAATGAGTCAGGGTATTGGTCATGGCTGAGTAAGGGGTATGACTGAGCAAATCTCAATGTGACAGGTCAAGGCACAGTGATTCCAAATGAAGAATGGTGGGGGATCCTGCCAGGGGCTGAATGTTGGGGGTCTCCACAGGTGTCAGGGCATTGGATTTTGCATTTTTCCCCCTCTTCCTCCTCTGAAAAAGGGTGCTACATCAACAGCTAGTCTTCAGCAGGGCCTGAGGAAGATGGGGGACTGTCCTCTCCCATGAGAGCAGGGAGAAGTGCTTCAAAATCATCATGAATGCGATCAGATAGCCTAGATGACAATAACTGGTACTGAATCTGTTGCAACCTTGGAAGAACAAATGATGAGAGTGAGAAGTAGACGTTGCAGGGGGTGGGAATGAAGGATCCATATGCTTCTTTGACTGGAGAGACTGATACAACCACATAAGACCTTTCAAGTCTGACAACAGACTCAAGATGACCAAAGAATGTCCTCCTGGATGTCATACTGACAAGGAGAACATGCTGTCCCAAAGAGATGGCTTGGGAGGGAGTGGACAAGGAAGGGATGAACCAGGATGCTTCAGGGTGGAAGCTAGTGGGAAGTCCTGGGAGATATAAGTAGTTATGCTCCCTAGCACAGGACACGAGTGAAGAGACTGTCGACAAGGCAGCCATTATGATGGGATTTAGCAAAATGGGCATCTGTTGGCAGAAATGCTGTAGAAAATCATGGAGGGTGAGGATTGTTACCAAATTTGGAAGGAAGGATGGCGTGATCAAGGGCTACGTGTGAGCGTGGGAATGATGTCGATATCTTTAGAAATGCCTGAGATATTCGAAAAACTGGAATGCCATATGTGAGTGCTGAAAAGGTTTGATCGGCGCTTGAACAGTTTCTTCCCTAGTGTTAAGGATTGTTCTTGTGTGAAGGATGACTGCTAGATGTACCAGTCATCTTTTTGCATTAGGCCATGTTCCTCAATCTCCCTTATTCAGCAAGACTCCATGCTCATGTCACCAAACACCTTTGGTGCATGACATCGTGTCAGATTCCAAGTCAGGAGGACCTTTTGGCTTTGTAGACCTGGCACTTGTCATCTGAGCATGTCATCTTATTCCTGTGTTCATGGAAGGCCATGTGGACACTCTCCTTTGCCAAGGGCCATCACTTGCACGGCCATATGATGAGGTTGATGATTGGGCATCTTATTATGTGAACATGTAAGTGGAATGCAAAGAAAAGGTTTCTGCTAAGCTAATGTAGCCTAGCTTCGCAGACCAGGATATGTTTGCAAGATTCTCCCATGTCAGAGTGGGCCATGAAGCTCAGTACACTGTCCTGGCAAGAATGAGCAAGGAAGACATAAGTGCCAAGTTGGAGGAGGAGGGATCTTCGCAAGTACCTGATAACAAAGGACAACTATATGACCATGAGGTCAGTATGATGGATGAGGTGGATTCTCTGAATGACTGTGATGATGAGGATGATGATGGAAGTGGGGACTGTACTGACTCGGAGAGCAGTCTTGATGAAGATGGATCTGACAGAGACTTGAACAGTGAAGGAGATATAAACAGTGATATCAATGACTTGATATTCTGAAAATGCATATTATGTAGTAGTACAGTGCTCAATGTTTCTACTTCCACTTGTGTTTGAAAAGGATGTCATTGACCCAAAGACAGTCATGGATCTCATGCACACACTTGTTGGCCCAATGATAATGAGATTTGATAAAATCTGTAGGAATCTGTAGGACACTTAGTAGTCACTTATATATTAGTAGCAGAGCTACTGTACCTGTAGGACACTTAGTAGTCACTAAGTAGAAACTACAGTACTATGAAAAATGTAAGTGTACACTATGCACTTATGTAATCTGGTGGCTATGCTACAGCACACCGGTTGTTTACTCCAACACTCCCCCTCAAGTGGTGGTGTGTGTAGGTACTCGAAACAATGAAAAATAGGTATAAAAGAAAATACCTGTATAGTAGCAACTTCACAGAGGTAATATTAGATATGATTTGTGGTCCATAGTTGGGCTTGGCCTCGAGTCGGGGTGTGGCACTTCGTGTGCATGTGTGTTATTACCCAATCTGGAAAGTCACATCATGTGGGAGGCAGGTGCATTGTGTCTGCATGCTCAGTGGCCTTCAAATAGCTGTAGAGGCTTTGTTTTTGCGTTTCGCGCCCTGAAATTTTGTACATAGCTTCTGTAGGTCGTATAAAACATTTCTGTCGAATCAGATTTACGCGCTTCAGATTCTATTTGGTGTGAGAGTGATTCTGCTTGATTTTGAGCCTTGGAATGCAAGACTTGGTATGGCACATGAGCATAGTTACCTGATTTGGAAGGTTGCATCATTCTCATGCTTGTAAGTCACATCATCAGCAAAACAGCCCTTACCCTAGCCAGAACTGGACAGAACTGGCCAGCTTTTGACAGCAAGGTACCTAACTGGCTAGACCTGTCCAGAGAAATAGGGGCAAGGGATCTCAACAATTGACATCTAAATGCAGGTTGAAATTTTGGTAATGCAATCTTTATGATAATGTCAGCTTCTGGGTCAATTTTGGTGAGGACAGAAGCAAATGTGGTGGTGTGGTGTACAAAGCCATTTTGTAAGGGCAAGGGTTAGTTTGCTGATGATCTTCATTGATTGCCTGGCCTGTGCACTCCCTGCATCATCTCTGACATGTTGTTGGCACTTCCAGTGTGCCCTGGACTTAACAGTAAGGCTTCATAGTGTTCTGATACCCTCTTGTGGATGCACAATCACATTATCATGTCCCTGGTATGTGTTCTCACCCTTCCATGTTCTTCTGACCTTTCTAGACTCTAATTTGATTCAGCCATGTCATTGCCTCAGTCTAGTGGGCTCATAGGTACACTTTTGGAGCTTTGTGGGTGGTCCAGGTACATTCCCTGGTTTATGCTGCTGCTGCTGTTGCTGACTGGCCATGCCTTCAGCTAGCAGCTTTGTTTTGACTCATTTCAAGTCACAGCATGTGCTGCTCATTGCACCATCCATCTGGTACCTCATCCCATCTGTCCCAACTTGTGTGCCATCGTTTCGATGCCTCCATTTGTCCTCAACATCTCCCAATACTTCATTGGCCACCTCTTGGCCTCTTGGCCCTCTAACTCAACTTGGTGTGTTTGTGCTGACACCATGCCAGCTTCTGATACTTTCAGGACACTCATCTAGTGTCCTGAACTTGATGGTAAGTTTCAGTGATGTTCCAATACCTTCTCAAGCATGTGAAATCGTGTTGCCTTGTCCTTGGTATGTATTCTTGTCCTTTTGCCTTCTACTGACATTTCCAGTTTCAAATTTAATTCATCCTCTTCAACGTCTCCACTTGGTGGCCTCATAGGAATGCCTTCAAGGGGTTTTGGGCATGTTGACTGGTAGGTCTACAGGCTCCTCTCACCTGCTCATACCCTCTGCGCACATGTCTGGTGCTCTGGAAGCTTTCATGTGCCCTTGTAGGTTTTTCTTGTTGCTGCTCATGTGCCTGGTACTGTCACTCGCACAACCTGCCAGCTCCCCCTCGAGCGGCACTCTTTGTGCTTTAGGTACGTGCTGCCTCATGCAGCCATTCACTTTCCCTGCATGTCCAGTTGGCATGCTTGGCACACTCTCACTGTTCTCCACCTCCTGGCTGCTCGCCATTAGCCATTGTAGGGTGCCACCTGGGTTGTATATGGTAAGTTGTGGCTTTTTGGGGTAGCAGCTCCGGCTGTTTGTGGTGCTGCTGTTTGCATTCAAGGTGTCCATGTCTGTACTATGTCTGTAGCAATACAAGTTGACATTTATGAGCCTTGGCTGCTCGTCCTCGATGCTATTTGAGTTTCTGGGGCTGCTGCTCATGCACATTGCCTGCTCCCCCTCGAGTGGCAATTCTTGTGCATCAGGTAGGTCATTTTTTGTGCTTCTGTTGCACGGTTTCATTGGTAGATCTTCACAGGCCTTCCTGTCGATGCTCTCGACCTCATCTGGCACCTCAACCATCCCATTTAGCACTTTAATGTGCTCACTCTTGAGTGGCCCTCCTGACCTCAAATTTGGCTGCTCGTACAACTCATTCCATGCCACACACAAGTTGCTTGGCACTTCAGGTACGTATTCTTCGAACTCGATGCTTCGTGATGGAGTCTGCTGGGCTGCTCCTACTGCAGCCTCAGCTTCACCTTCACTTCTCGCCTTGGTAAGTCCATCCTCAAGCCTCTCCTCACTTGGTGGCTCCACTGACAACTCATTAGGCTTCATGCACAATTCTTGCATCTTGTCATCATTCAATGCCTCAATAGGCTTCTTGGTAGGTATGGAGATGGGGGTATGGTCTCGAAATTTTGTTGCTAGGTAGTCAAACATCTTGTGTGATGTCCTGAGATTTCAAATCTTGAGTACGAGCAGGATTGGTACTGTCTGGTAAAACTGCATTTTTAATTGAGCATCCTTGCCCTCCCATCATAAACTTTCATTGTTTGTTTCCTGGCCTGAGAGAATACCCAGCCAGCCTTTTGTGGCTGCAGCTTTGAGTAAGCTTGCCCAGTAGACCTTCCAATTCCTTCCATCCAGTTTGTGTTGTGTGCTGTTTCTACCTTTTTCCTTTTGCACCTGCTTACTATACATGTTTCATACCGAGCATCCCCATCATCCCCATTCCTGCATCCTTGTGATGTCTTGTATTACACTGCTGCCTGCCTTAGGGGCAAGTGTATGGACTCTATGTATATGATGGCTGCTCACTTATGTACACTTTCCTTTTGTGGTTTTACCTTTACACTTCCCACTTACCAGATCCCAATGGGATCTGGGAGGCTTCCTTTGTTGACAGGTTTGCTTTCCAGTGCACGTGACTTTGTTGCATCGTGCTGAGGAGCCCCTGTTTGCCTATGGCAAACAGTCCATTGTCTTGAGTCACTCTGACTTGACATGCAGAGGGTTCCTGTTTGCAACCCTGTCTTGTTTGTCACCTACGTGTTTATGGGCATTAGTATAGACATAATCCGGCCACCTGTGGGGTATATAAACCCCTCAGATGCATCCTGGATTCCTTGTACTTTTGCTACCAAGCTACCTACCTAGCAAGTAGGGTATATCCCTATAAATCTCTTGCTTCTCCCATACTCTCAAAGCACTGCTCTGCCACTGTGGTGATACTGGGCTAGTACCCTATATCACTTAAATCTTGGTATGACTTATCCTTCAAGATACAAGGTGGTAGTCAAGATCATCCCTGTTGACATATCTCCATATCAATGTCAATATACCTGCAAGAGGTCCACTTCAAGCCGAAGCTTGCCTATTGCCTTTCTATTGGTCCAGTTAGTTGGAAGGCTAATAGTGCACATCAGGTCGTTGCCTTGAACAAGCAACTGTGATCCATGCCACACGACAGTTTGAGTGTTGGCACAGTTGAGCTGGCCATTTCATATCTCCAGATTCCACCACTAGGCAGGGCTCATAACCTGATAAAATCTGTAGGAATCTGTAGGACACTTAGTAGTCACTTATATATTAGTAGCAGAGCTACTGTACCTTACTCCAACAAGATTTACATTCAGGAAATGAAGATTCTCAAGAGACACTCACAGTTACTGTTGGGCATGTGGAGTTGAGTGACTAGTATTTGCTGGGCTGGGAAGCATACACCTGAATCCCCACTTCTGCAGTGTGGCAGCTATCATATCTGGGATTGCGATGCACCTATGTCTACCACATTTATTCATAATGGGTCGAGGATTGCAATGTGCTCACAGAGTTACAATCTTTAGCCTAGCTCTTATCCAGTGCCCCAAATGCATATGAGAAGTGTGCATCTTAATCAGTAGTTGATGTTTACATGTGAGGGGTGATATGGGTTGATAGTGTCATGGGATGGTTCTGACAAGCTTCTGCAGGTAGAAGAAGATATTTTTGGTGGTCATGCAATCGTCATTAGATACACACATGTTTACTTTCAAGCCATCTGACATAACCTGCCACACTGGCTTGTAACATCAGCAAACTATCCCTCACCCTTACAAAATGTCTTTGTGCAGTGACCACACAACCACATTTGCTTCTGTCCTCAAAAAAATTGACCCAGAAGCTGACATTATCATAAAGATTGCACCATCAAAATTTCAAACTACATTTAGATGTCAATTGTTGAGATTCCTTG
Organism: Pisolithus thermaeus; assembly: GCA_024663475.1. Classification (NCBI taxonomy): domain Eukaryota; kingdom Fungi; phylum Basidiomycota; class Agaricomycetes; order Boletales; family Pisolithaceae; genus Pisolithus; species Pisolithus thermaeus. Next base: position 251,704 of record JANFAF010000056.1, read on the forward strand.
CCCCTATTTCTCTGGGCAGACCTAGCCAGTTAGGTACCTTGCTGTCAAAAGCTGGCCAGTTCTGTCCAGTTCTGGCTAGGGTAAGGGCTGTTTTGCTGATGAATCCATTGCAAATCTCACCACTTCTGGTCATAGTGCATCCAATTGGTGTATTCTTGCTCCATCACTACAATGTTTTACAGTGCCTTGGCAATCTGAACCATTCCTGAGTTCGGTGGCCATGATCAATCTACTTGTTCTTATGCTATAATGGAGTGTATGACAATGTAATCCACGCTGCACACGAACATTTTCGTTGCTGATTAATCATGATCAAATTGACATGGCATGAAACTGAGGTTTCAGTGATGTCGGTGCACACTTGCCAGTTCCTCCACTAACACTGCTGTCTATTGCTTGCCATCGTCCATTCATTGTCCATCACGTCGCCACATACCTGCTGGGGGTCACTCGAGTGACTGATGACTTTTGCGGACAACCTTGACACTGTGGAAGTGCTCCTGCAAATGGGGGAGCGACCGTCAATTGCTGGGGTGTTGGGTAGTCAAAAGCGTGGTCATCTGCAGCAGGTGGAATTTGACGGGTGCAAGAGGATATTTGATCATGTCTGTATGGGCTGCCATCTCTAGCATCGGAGGTTGGTGTTTCCTGGCTGAAAACTGAGTCCCATTCCGCTTACAGTGTTGTTACCACAGTCCTACCTTGGTGATGTTGTTGCAGAGGACTTGGTTGTTCAACTCCACATCCGGTCCTCATAGGTCATCGCCATGGGTTTCTTGATTATGCTGTGGCCTCTGAACCAGCCACTGTAACTCTTCAGAGGTACATCTAACCGAGTGTGCAAGGACATGCGACGAGAGGGATTGTCAGATTATTCTCCACCTTAGACGGGTCGTTCCCATTCATCAATAAGAGATCACATGACTGTTAAGTACCCCTCTCTCCTGATGGGAAACCGATCAGAGTTCATTGTAAGAACAGAGAAATCAGGGCAAGACTGTTTGTTTGTCCCTATCCTGGTTGCGTGAAGACATTTTCTCACAACAAGCATGTAAAGAGGCACATCAGGTGTTTACACAGTGATGACGAGGGTGTGTGCATGATCGTTCAGTTCTGTGTACCACTGTTTCACTAAAGCAGGTTCTTGAAGGTTGGACCTGCCAGTACAGTGGTGATATGTGTAGGAAGACCTTCACCAGGAAGGATAGCTACCAACAACACATACGAAAAGACCACCTGGATCAAATTTGGGTGAATCCGACATGAGGCTGTGGTCAGGTCGACAGGGACCTTGAACCGAGAGGGGGGGTTCGATCCTACCTTTACAATTGCTAGTATTTAACACTTGTATGTTTTAAACCATCCCCTCGCACCTGACTTTTACAAATCATAATGTTCCAGCACATTTAGTATGTTGTTGTAGCATACACCTGCAGTGTATCAATCATGTATCTTCGATGTGGTCTTTGGAAAGTGGAGTATCCAGCTTCAAATTTACTCTTGCATTACGACAAATGTTGTAAACAACACAGAACTCTTGCAGACTTCTACAGCTGATTGGGTACTTCTGCCACCCTTCAGCACTCCACATCGTGCTGAATCAAACAACGACTATTGCTATGCATCGACTGAATGGTACATATGTACTCAGAGGAAATCCGAAATCCGAAATAACCCTTTTGTATAAGAGCTGAAAGATGTGATGTGATAACGTCGAAACAGGGTCAATAACAGGCCATCAGTAAATTGGCCAATGTCTATTTCGTACTTTTCATACTTATTTAGCTACAGATAGTCGAAGAAGTACAAAAAGTATGTACACTTTTTTTTAGTAGGTCCTTCATCTATCTGCAGAACTTTTCCGACTATTTACACTATCGTGACTTCTCACTGTGGCAGTTGTCTGGACTATTGATGTTGTAGTTATGCTTACATTTCACTTGCACATCTGGCAAATAAGCAATGGCACCACAATGCATTATTAAATGGCAAGAAAACAAAAGAAAACAAAAGAGCAGATGTATTGTAGTGATAGCATGAAATGAGTGGGTGACAATGTATCTGCTAACATGAAGAAGTATGATTAGTCAGGAAAGATTATAGCAAGTGAATCAGGGAGGAGGCAAGATGTGGGAGTGATGAAAACTTACGCTGCAGACTGAGCTGCAATATGACTGGCAGAATGTTGGTGCTTCACTGGGTATCCTATCAAACTCATCAGCACATCCTGGGAGGTAATGACACTGTGCCTCTTGAAATATATCTGTAGGCTACCTCAGTAGACTGTGAGCTACTGAGTAGAGTACTGTACCTGTATGTTGGAATATAAACTGCCCCCTAGGTAGTACATTCCTTAGGTGCGAAGGTTAGTTGCTTACATAATCAGAAAAGCGGACTACAGTAGAGTAAATTTTCCTCTAGTCTCCTCAGTAGCTTGGTGTTACTGAGGAGTAAGTCACTCTTTTATATTTAGCTTTACATTTACTGATGACCTGTAGAGTAACTATCTGACAGGTATATACCAATATAGTAGCTTGCTGTTACTGAGGAAGTAACTATCTGACACTGTAGGCTACTACAGGATGTCAGTAAGTAATATACTGTGAAATGTATGTGTCCTTACCCTCAGTAGACTGTGAGCTACTGACGGAACTCTATGAAATGTACTGCTAAGTCTGCTCTATGGTGATTATGTAAGCACCTAAGACCAGCAATACAGAGAAGATTTATATGCTCCAATAGTGCCTACAAATACTCATGTGCTGGTTTGCAGATACCAGCAAGTCATCAGTCAATGCATCATCAGGCAAGCTGCTGTCCTCTGCCACCAGGCTATCCATGATAGGAGTTATTGAAACTATTACCGGTTACTATCACTTGCATGTGATTATTATTCTAAGAATAGTACATTCCATACTATTCTATGGTGTTCTCTTATACTGGATTACCAGCAACATGTTCCTAGTAGAAAGACAGAGTTGTACCTATATAGAAGGTCCTCTTAGTTACATATATGGTAGTTTTACTTATGTTGAAAGCACACCTGGTCTGTGTGCAACCCACATGTATATAAAGGTCCTTGGATTGTACTAGGACAGTAGCAAACTTTGCATATACATCTTTTATCATTCTTACTCAAGAACTACTACCCTTCTCTTTTACCAAAGACCAAGACTTACATAACTGAAATCTAAGGCAAGTGCTCTGCCCTTTGCCCTTTGCTCCAACCCCTCTGCACAATAGGAGTGACAAGGGCATTTGCTGATACAACAATCTCCTTCAAGGCAGCACTCTTGCATTTGTTGATCGACATAAAATACACTTCAGTCACCCCCCCATTGAGACCTATTAGGTCTATATATTTCTACAGATGTATATACCTAATAGGTCTACTGGGGTTGGGAATTCCCAGCCAGTGCCAGTGAATCACCATGCCTGGACATTCACCAAAGAGAGGTTGGAGAAATTGCTCTTTGCCATAAGTAATATATTTATTGGTTGGTATAACAGAGTGTCTGGGGTCTGTATGGGACTTTCTCCAGCCCAAAATGGACCTCACTATGGGGAGTATGGAGCATTGTCCAGTGTAAAATAGACCTTATTGTGGATAATGTGGGACATTCTCCAGCCTAAAATAGGCCTTAATTTGGATTACATGGTGCTTTCTCCAGCTTGAAATGGACCTCAGTGTGGGTACTAAGGAGCTTTCACCAGCCTAAAATAGACCTTGTTGTGGACAATGTGGGACTTTCTCCAGCCTAAAATAGGCCTTATTTTGGATTACATGGTGCTTTCTCCAGCTTGAATTGGGACCTCAGTGTGGGTACTAAGGAGCTTTCACCAACCAAAAATAGACCTTATTGTGGATAACATGGGACTTTCGCCAGCCCCAAATAGACCTTAATATGGATTACATGGCACTCTCTCCAGCCTAAAATATACCTTATTGTAGATAAGATGGGACTTTTCCTGTTACACCTTGACCCAGTTCTTTCCCCTACTGACCACATCCCACCACTACTTCATGCCTATGCTGCCCTGTCTGTCATTGTTGTTGCCACCATTGTCATATTGGCCTTAGCTGCCACTCATGTGATACCTGGAATGTCTCCGGATGGTCTTATCTGTGGTAACTCTGTTACTGTCCTTCAGGCCTAACCCTGTTTTCCCCTATGTCTAACAATAGCCCAGCCCAACCTGTGGCTTGTCAGTCTCTTGCCATCTTGCTCAGCTGCTTCTTCACTCATCAGTCTCTTGTTGTCTTGCTCAGTCTGTGTCTTACTCATGACTCATTGACTATACTATAGCTGCACATAGTTGCCTTTCCCATCCCCAGTGCTTGTTGTGTTCATTAGCTGATTGCTGGACTTGTAGCTGTGCCTCTACAACTATATAAACCCTAGCTACTTGTCCTGTACAGTATCTTTTTGCTACCTTGCAAAATGCTACATTTATAGCCATTCTTTGGCCATACAAGTGTCAGCACCCAAGGGGACTTAAAGTCATTACATCCTGAGGTATGGTTTACCATTGACTTCCCAGCACTCGTCCTTTGTTAGGACCTTCGTGTGCAATGGCATAACAAAAGTGAAAAGATTCTAAATCACTGCTGTGACTGTTTTTTCAGACACGATGCTCAGCTTTTCTCTTATTATCAAACTTCACTGGTCAACCCTCAAACAGTCTGTTCTACCAGTGTCTCTCCTCTAGTTGACTGGCCATTATTTGGTCCTAATGTTGACATGTCACTTGACCTTCTCTACCTTGCCTTACCATTTGCCCAAGGTGTCTTCTGGAGATCAACATTGTCCTCCTAGACCTCCACCTTCAAGCTCAGAAAAACTAAGGCACCCCCTATCCCTCCTCATACTACTGCCACTGAGTATTTAGGCCAGTGGTTTGCTTACAAGTACAGTCTCTTGTCCACACCAGTCCCTCCTTCCACTCTATGAAACCTGGCTATTCTTGGTACCTACTGAGAAAAAGAACCCAAATCAGAAACCAACACTGAACCTCTCATTGATGACAGACTTTTGGACTTTGGTTCCACAGTAGGAGATGTACCAATACCAGATCAAGAAGAAGAAGCAATTGCAAACCTTATGTTGCATGTAGCTGGAGGATTATCTCTTGGAGAAGCTGGCAGCTCCAGACAGGAAGCTGAGAAGTCCACAGACCTGTTGTTTAATAGAGAACCCACTGGAAAGGAGTTACAGGATTTGTTGGAGAAAAGCTTTTGGATGCCAGTGGATATGTAACCCTTGAACTTTTCACTCTGAAGAAAAACCCAATGGTGGTCATGAGTTCAACCTGAACAAGCCAACCATTTACAATGGCGATCACAAGTAACTCCTGGCTTGGCTCATGCAGGTGAAAGGATACCTCCAAATTAACCAACATGTCTACATGATGGACCACTTACAAATTGATCTTGCCTTGTCATATATGACAGAAGGATCTGCTTCCACCTTCACCAAGAACTATATCAATGAACATGCTGATAGCAGACTCACAACCTATGCCAATGCCTGGGATAATTTCAAAGCTATGCTACAAGCTACCTTTGCTAGTGGAGATCAGAAGAGCAAAGCCCAACTGGAACTCATAATGTTAACTCAAGGATCTGCTCCTCTCGAAAATTATGTTGCCCATTTCATGGCTTTGTTCAATAGGGCCAAGTTCTGTGACAACTCATTCAATGGAGTGATCTTCTTTGGAAAAGGCCTTTGCAAGGAAATTAGAGATTGGGTCCTGGACTGTAGGGATCTGAAGACTGTATCCAAGTGGATTGCTGCTGCTGGTGAGGCCATTAGCAGAATTGAAAACAAGAAAATCCTGGATGGAATGAAGCCCTATCTGACTGCTTTCTTCTCCTACATCAGCAAAACCATCTTTTTGGGACAGCTGCCACAGCCACCACAGTAAATTACAGCATGATTACAGCATCACAGTATGACAGCTTGACAGTAGCACAGTCACCCAGTGTCACACAGTTCTGCACAGTCTGTCACAGACTCACAGTGGCACATTGCCTCATTGGCTACATGAGTTTACAGTTGGGCACATTGCCACAGAGCTGCAGAGATAGGCCCTCCCACTACATACATATGATGCCATATGATACCATGCATGTGGCATTTGGTAAATGCGCAGAAGTCATGGTACTGAGCATTGAGATTGGTGTTGTTGGTGGAGTTGAGTGGCACCTGACTCACAGTCCCTGAGACACTGTTACATAAGGTGCTCACCTGTGTCTCTGTCAGACAGGAAACTACACTATGATATATGACCTAATGCACCTGCACAGGGAAAATCATGTCCACAGCCATGCCACCATACTGCAGGACCGACTTGGTGGACACAATGCTGATGACATGCTGATGTGTTGCTGCTACCTGTGTCAAGCCAAAGACCTCTCCCCAAATCGATGTATAGATGTTGTTTGGATTATTCGGGTAAGAATATGAGGCAAGCTCAGACATCCTGAACATGTGCTGCATAGGACAAATTATCAACATCCAACCCCAACATGGCAATGACGAATACTGCACAGCCACATATAAGCCAGATGATCATGTTCAAAGCCAATTTTTCCTGCCACACTTGCCATACATCTTCGCATTTCATGCATCCAAACCACTTCAAGAAGGGAGACAGTATCCACCAGGTTAACATCCAGTAAAGGAGAACCCATTGTCTCCATGCAGATGTCTCCTTGACAATTTCAGTGGTCTCGCCCTCCATGGTCTCCCCAGGCAGCAGATCCTTCGCCATCAATCCCTCCTTATCCACATGTTGGAACATATTATGAGGGGGTGTATGACTCAGTGCCATAGTTTGAATTTGAATCATCCCAGTTGCCTGTCAATTGACTCCTACCATCAAACTCATCACTCCATACCATCTTGGCTTTGTCATACTCTTCATCGTATTCTCTATGGAAGGACAAGCCCTGACCAATGGTGGGGCCTGATCACTGTACGTATTCACATACATGGATTACCAACTGCTGTACCACAAAGGAGAGCCATGAAATCAGGGTTGAGAGCATTGAGGTTGCACTCCAAAAATGCCTCAGAAGAATATGTCACTGGTCCATTGAAGTGGCAAATTGTGAATGTCAGACAACTTGGCCTATCCAAGCCACCTCCCAACTTGAGGGAATAATGGTTGCCCCATTGTTTGGCAAAAGCTTCCACCATTGTGTGGTCTGTCTTCTTATGGGACCAGCGAGCTTGATCATCCATGATATGAGTGGGACCACCAGGTCTGTTCTGAAAAAGTTGGAAGCATTCTGAGTTATCAAAGTAAGAAATGGGGGGGGGGACATGTTTGGATATACCCTTGGATTTGTATTCATCAATGTGTGATTCAGAGATGTTGCTGAATGAAATGGTGTAAGTGTTCATTGGCGAAGTTGATGCAGAACTGGTCAAGCAAGTTGGATCTGCCTGTCATGTGCTGTGGACCAGGGAGATCAAATAAGCCGATGAAAGTGTCAAAGTCATCTCTGCAGAGACATTGGTTGATGTGCTCGTTGAGCCATGTGAAAAGGAGGGAGTAGAGTGTTTTGGAAAGGTTGTTTCTATTGTCAGATGCTCTGTCTGGGTTGAGGAAGACAGTGCAGAGTTCCTTCTTGACCAATTTGGTCTTGTAGGACAATGCATTCTCAAGTGCAGAAGGTTAGACACCCAGAGACTCTGCTACAAGGGCAAAGGTATTGACATTGCGCACGACTGCAGCATTGACATCTCTCGAGTGGTCAATTGTGAATTTGAGGTTGCCAGGGTGGAGGATGGCAGTGACAACTTGACATGCCTGTATGACATGTCAGTTGGAGAGACCAATGGTTTTCAATGCCACTTTGAGTTGTTTGAATTGGTGTGCATTGTCAGCCCTGATGGCATTCAGATGGGCACCTGTGCTATGCTGTCTGAGATACCTATAGTGAGCCTTGTCTTGCAGATGAAGATGCTGTCTTACCTCAGGGGATGCACCTGTGATAAGATAGTAAAAGATATGGAAGTTGCATTCACCTGAAGGAATGGCAGTGACTCTGTTTCTCTCAAGATAGTAATCAAGTGTCTTTATGCCACACTGGTGACCTCTCTCAGTGAACTTGATAAAATCTGTAGGAATCTGTAGGACACTTAGTAGTCACTAAGTAGAAACTACAGTACTATGAAAAATGTAAGTGTGCACTATGTGCTTATGTAATCTGGTGGCTATGCTACAGCACACCAGTTGTTTACTCCAACACTCCCCCTCAAGTGGTGGTGTGTGTAGGTACTCAAAACAATGAAAAACAGGTATAAAAGAAAATACCTGTATAGTAGCAACTTTGCAGAGGTAATATTAGATATGATTTGTGGTCCGTAGTCGGGCTTGGCCTTGAGTTCGAGGTGTGGCACTTCATGTGCATGTGAGTAGTTGCCCGATTTGGACAGTCGTGTCACATCTGTGGCAGGTGTGTCGTGTCTGCATGCACAGTTGCCTTCGAATAGCTGTAGAGACTTTGTTTTCTTGTTTCAAACCCTGAAATTTTGTGCATAGCTTCCATATGTCGTATAGAACATTTCTGTCGACTCAGATTTATGCGCTTCAGATTCTATTCAGTGTGAGAGTGATTCTGCTTGATTTCGAGCCTTGGAATGCGAGACTTGGTATGGCACATGAGCGCAGTTGCCCGATTTGGAAGGTCATGTTGTGCTTGTGCTCGTATGTCGCATCTTCGTTGATTGCCTGGCCTGCATGCTCCCTGCATCATTGGCACTTCCAGTGTGCCCTGAACTTAACAGTAAGGCTTTGTAATGTTCCTATCCCCTCTTGTGGATGCACAATCATGTTATCATGTCTCTGGTATGTGTCTTTGCCCTTTTGCAGCCTGCTGACCTTCCTAGATTTGATTTTGATTTGTCTGCATCGACACCTCGGTCTGGTGGGTTTGTAGGTATGCATTCCAAGTCTTTTGGGTGGCCCAGGTATGTCCCTTGGTTTACACTGCTGCTGCTGGTCCTGACCAATCTTCTCTTCAGCTAGCAGCTTTGTTTTGGCTCATTTTGAGCTACAGTGTGTGCTGCTCGTTGTGCCATCCATTTGGCACTTCAGCCCATCCATCTTGACTCATTTTCCATTGTTTAGGAATTTCCATACACCCTCAACAACTCCAAGCCTCTTGCTGACCTCATCCTGGCCTCCCAGCCCTCTAGTTCAACTTGACATGTTCGTATCAACACTGCACCACTTTCTGACACCTTCAGGACCCTCCTGCAGTGTCATAGGCTCGATGGTAAGGTTCCTGGGCGTTCCAGTGCCCTCTGGAGCATGTGAGATTGTGCTACCTTGTCCTTGGTATGTATTCTTGCCCTTTCACTTCCTGTTGATGTTTCTAGCTTTGAATTTGATTCATCCTCATTGGCACCTTGGTCTAACGGCCTCATAGGAACGTTTTCGGAGTCTCATGGGTGGCTGTAATGACACAGGTAAGTCTTGTATTATTGGCTTCGTTTGAGCTGCTCTGATGTTCTGTCATTCATTTCTAGTTGTTTTCATACTGCCATTATGGCCCACTGACTTGGCTGATAGGTCTACAGGCTCCTCTTGCCCTCTCAAACCCTCTGCACATATGCCTGGTGCTCTCAAAGTTTTCATGCACCCTTGTAGGTTTTTCTTGTCGCTGCTTGGGCACCTAGTCTGCTCCCCCTCGAGCAGTGCTCTTCGTGCATCAGGTATGTCATTCCAGGTTACTTTAAGTTGTTTCTTCGGCTTCCTTGGGCATGCGCTTCGACTTGCCTTGGTTTTGCTGACATCTGCAGGTCTTGGTGTCATGCACCAAAGGTGTTTGGCGACATGAGCATGGAGTCTTGCTGAATAAGGGAGATTGAGGAATGTGGCCTAATGCAAAAAGATGACTGGTACATCTAGCAGTCATCCTTCACACAAGAACAATCCTTAATGCTAGGGAAGAAACTGTTCAAGCACTGATCAAACCTTTTTAGCACTCACATATGGCATTCTGGTTTGTCAAATATCTTGGGCATTTCTAAAGATATTGACATCATTCCCACGCTCACACATAGCCCTTGATCACGCCATCCTTCCTTCCAAATTTGGTAACAATCCTCACCCTCCATGATTTTCTACAGCATTTCTGCCAACAGATGCCCATTTCGCTAAATCCCATCACAATGGCTGCCTTGTCGACAATCTCTTCGCTTGTGTCCTGTGCTAGGGAGCATAACTACTTATATCTCCCAGGACTTCCCACTAGCTTTCACCCTGAAGCATCCTGGTTCATCCCTTCCTTGTCCACTCCCTCCCAAGCCGTCTCTTTGGGACAGTGTGTTCTCCTTGTCAGTATGACATCCAGGAGGACATTCTTTGGTCGTCTTGAGTCTGTTGTCAGACTTGAAAGGTCTTATGTGGTTGTATCAGTCTCTCCAGTCGAAGAAGCATATGGATCCTTCATTCCCACCCCCTGCAATGTCTACTTCTCACTCTCATCATTTGTTCTTCCAAGGTTGCAACAGATTCAGTACCAGTTACTGTCATCTAGGCTATCTGATCACATTCATGATGATTTTGAAGCACTTCTCCCTGCTCTCATAGGAGAGGATGGTCCCCCATCTTCCTCAGACCCTGCTGAAGACTAGCTGTCAATGTAGCACCCTTTTTCAGAGGAGGAAGAGGGGGGAAAATGCAAAATCCAATGCCCTGACACCTGTGGAGACCCCCAACATTCAGCCCCTGGCAGGATCCCCCACCATTCTTCATTTGGAATCACTGTGCCTTGACCTGTCACATTGAGATTTGCTCAGTCATACCCCTTACTCAGCCATGACCAATACCCTGACTCATTCTCTTGGCATGTTAATCATCCATTCCTTCCATGACTCATACTTATTTGACATTGCTTACTGACATTCTTTGTCATGCTTACCACTTTGTTACCAATCACTTACCTGTCCTTACCAAGCCTTACTGATCATCACCAATCCCTTACCAACCCCTTTACCAATCACTGACAGAGTGTTGCTTCACATTTGTTGGAGGCTATGCTCTGGTCTTGTATATAAACCCTGCAGTTCCAGATATCAGAGAGATAGCCTAGAGAGAATATATGTCACTTTCATACTTACTTCCAGGAGACTATCCTCCTGCAATATATCTTCATCTCCCATCGCTTTTGAAGCCCCTCCATCATCATCTTCAGTCTTCCAGCAGTTGAGGCCCCCTTAAGGGTCTATCCACTGATCTTCCTTTGCTCCCAGTCATCCTCAGGCTCACAGGAGCCTATTATCTTTGTCTCCCTTTGACTCCCAGCTTCCTCCCTGTCCAGACTGTCCCCCTCCCTCTGCACTAGCTGCACAGAACCCCTCCCCTTTTGATTTTACAGGTCCTTCAAGCAGGATACCACTTAGGAAAACCACCACTCACATTTTTTTTGTCTTTGTGTTGGGTTTTTGGTTGTTTTTGCCATTGATCCCAACTTCGACTCACATCGGTTTCAGCCTTCCATGATGATGACAGGTTTTGGAGGCCTGGTGGGGGTACCCTATGGGTGATGCAGGTATGCTCTCAGCCCCTGCTATCTCTAGTCTTTGTGCAGCTGACTTGGTGTCCTTAGCATCTGCATGGTGACTGCTTGTGCTTTGGTGGTCCCCCTCATCCATCTCAGCCTCTGTGCTGCTGGCCATTGGCCATCCTAGGATGCTGCCCAGGTCATATACAGTGAGTTGCAGCTCTTCGCTGTAGCAGCTCTGGCAATTCATGGTGCTGCTGCTTGCATTTGGAGTGTCCGTGTCTGTACTATGTCCATAGCAATATGAGTTGAAATTTATGAGCCTCAGCTGCTCGTCCTTGATGATGTGTGGGTTTCTGGGGTGGCCGCTCATGCATGCTGCCTGCTCCCCCTTGAGTGGCAATCCTCGTGCACCTGGCAAGTCATTCGCTGTGCTTCCATTGCACGGTTTTGATGGTAGGTCTTCTTTGGCCTTCCTGTTGACATTCTCGACCTTGCCCAGCTCCTCAACTATATCATATAGCACTTTAATGTGCTCACTCTTGAGTGGCCCTCCTGCCCTCAAATTCGGCTGCTTGTACAGCTCGTTCCATGCTGCACACAAGTTGCTTGGCACTTCAGGTACATATTCTTTGACCTTGACACTTTGTGATGAAGTCTGCTGGGCTGCTCCTACTGCAGCCTCAGTTTCGCCTTCATTTCTCACCTCAGTAAGTTTGTCCTCAAGCCTCTCCTCACTTGGTGGCTCCACTGACAACTCATTAGGCTTTGCACATGATTCTTGTGTCTTGTCATCATTTGGTGCCTCAATAGGCTTCTCGGTAGGTATGGAGATTGGGGTAGGGTCTTGAAATTTTGTTGCTAGGTAGTTGAACATCTTGTGTGATGTCCTGAGATTTCAAATCTTGAGTATGAGCAGGATTGGTACTGTCTGGTAAAACAGCATTTTTAATTGAGCATCCTTGCCCTGTCGCACGGCATTGATCATGGTTGCTTGTTCAAGGCAATGACTGATGTGTGCTCTTAACCTTTCGATTAAGTACACCAATAGGAAGGCAATGGGTGAGCTATGGCTTGCAGCGGACCCCTTGCAGGTATATTGACAGTGGTATGGAGACTTGTTGACAGGGATGACCTTGACTACCTCTTGATATGCTGAAGGATAAGTCTTGCCAATGTATATGATAGGGTACTAGCCCAGTCGATTGGTAGAGCAGCACTTCGAGATATATGGGAGAAGCAAGAGTTTATAGAGTAATCCTCTACTTGCTAAGTAGGTAGCTTGGTAGCAAAAGTACAAGGAATCTCTGTATGCATCTGAGGGGTTTATATACCCCACAGGCGACAGGATAACTAAAGGTACTAATACTATAAATGCATAGAGGAACAAACAGGATGGGGTTGCAAACAGGATCTCACCGAAGGGGCAGTCTTACCGCAAGTCATAGACACATGTCGAGTCAGAGGTGTTACACCCTGAGTCGGTATGACTCCCTTCAGGTTGGACTGTTTGCATGCAAACAGGAGATCCTGAGTCACGATGTGACGGCAGTCACGTGCCTGAGAAAGCAAACCTGTACCTGTAAAGAAGCCTCCAGATCCCATCGGGATCTGAGGGGCAAGAAATGTAAAGGTAAAACAAGAAAAGGAAAGAGTATGTAACTGTGGCTATGCCATATACATAGAGTCCATACACTTGCCCCTAAGGCAGGCAGAGGTGTATAACGAGACATCTCTAGGACATGGGAAGGGGGACAGTGGTAGCTCGTGATGAAGTTCTTGTATAGTAAGTGGTCTGAAAAGGAAAAGACGGAAATGGTGCATGACATGCCCTCCCATCATAAACTTTCATTGTTTGTTTCCTGGCCTGAGAGAATACCCAGCCAGCCCTTTGTGGCTGCAGCTTCAAGTAAGCTTGCCTGGAAAACCTTCCAATTCCTTCCATCCAGTTTGAGTGTTGGCACAGTTGAGCTGGCCATTTCGTATCTCCAGATTCCACTGCTAGGTGGGGCTCATAACCTGATAAAATCTGTAGGAATCTGTAGGATACTTAGTAGTCACTAAGTAGAAACTACAGTACTACAAAAAATATAAGTGTGCACTACATGCTTATGTAATCTGGTGGCTATGCTACAGCACACCAGTTATTTACTCCAACAGAACTGCAATTCAGTGTACTTGCCAAACCAAGAAGTGTTTGGATTAAAGAGGGTGCATGCATTTCCAAACATTTTGATGATGATCTCTGTGGCAGGGAGAGTTTTGCACCTTTCTTTCTGGGATTCGAGATGGAGAGTTCAAGGAAGGTTTTGATGGTGAGATGTCTGTTCTCAGACTTTCCTCTTGTGGTTTTGCCACTGAAAAGAATGGACTGGTCCTGTGCTGTGCACTGCATGTGGTAATAAGCATTGCTGGTGAGTTGGAATATGTGGGGGTGCAGATGAGATATTCCAGGAGAGGTGTCCCAATACTCTGCAGCATACTTGTGGAGGATGGAGTCAGCATTTGAAGAGATGTACTTGTGTGGGTTGACAATGTTGAGGCCTTGAGGATCCACCAAGTAGCACAGTCACCCAGCATCACAGTTCAGCACAGTCCATCACAGTGACAATCAGCAAAACCACCTTTTTGGGACAGCTGCCACAGCCACCACAGGAATTTACAGCACGATGACAGCATCACACTGTGACAGTGACTCAGTGGCACAGTCACCCAGCATCACACAGTCTGGTACAGTCTACCCAGTTAGCACAGCCACATAAGTGACACAGTCTCACAGTGTTGTACAGGTCAGTACAGAGCTTCCAGAGCTACACAGATGCCTATGGTGGCTACATCCCAACTCCCATGCAACATTCAATCATTATCACTCCTGTGCAACTTTCTTGTGGATTACCCAGGTGAATTGCAAGAGCAAGCAGAGAAGCATGCAGCCAAGTTCAAAAAAAGGGTCAGTGACTCTTGGTCTGCCATAATAGTGTATTTCCCTCCATTCAGCTTCTTGTCATACAGGCCACTGCTGCAATGGACGAATGCTACAGTCTGGAGTATAAGTGGTTGTCCTTGGACATGCCAGCTACCAATCACCGGTATCGTTAACCACATCATGGTAGCCAACACTCGACAGTTGGCTGATAAGTTGTAAGTTGCTCTCGGAATGCCTTTTACAGAGGTAAGGACTGTTTACATGCAGTGACATGAGGCTCAGCCAGCCAGCACACCCAGGATCACACTGGCATTTGTAGCCAGGCTGGTGGCCACTGGCAACTTTCTTGGGTGGGAGGACTCATCTTGGCCTGGCTCATCAGCCAGTTTCAAGGCGCACTTAGGTGTAACAAGAAGGTAAGCCACTCCAGTCTTATCTGAATTTTTGAAATCATGCTCTGCAGACCTCTTGCATTTCAACCTTGACAAGATTCATTGCCCACCTCATCTAAAGTTATCAATCCATTGCTGATGGGATTATTGCACTCAAATCTGTCACAATTGCTGTTGGGATCACACATGAAATAGGTGCATTCCTAGCAGAAAATCCTCTGACTGCTCTGGACAAGGTATATTATCCACTCCCCCACTTTGTAACATTTCCAGAATGGTGACTGTGATGTTGGAGTAAACAACCAGTGTGCTGTAGCATAGCCACCAGATTACATAAGTGCATAGTGTGCACTTACATTTTTCATAGTACTGTAGTTTCTACTTAGTGACTACTAAGTGTCCTACAGATTCCTACAGATTTTATCATGTGAGTGGTGCCATTTGATTGCATTACACAGTCACCAGTTGTTGTCTAATTCATGCAGTAGTTTGTCATTGGGCATGTTACTATGACAGGGTAAGGAGACACATTCAAACAAACCTTGCAATAAATTTGTGATGACTCGATCCCCACTGCCTGGGGACCTTGATATCTTCTGTGTTCACACTAGAGCTTATACATAGCAGTTGGCAAAAAATTTATGGACTAGACGATAAGAGTACAAGTGAAGAGTGTCATCCCTGTGCCTCTGTCCTGTACCACTGGCCCCTCTCCACTCCACTCCACACCTGTCCATTCACTCTAGCACCCATACAGTGGGTTCCTGCCCCATTCTCTGTTGGACCCTGTCGGTCTCTGTCGGCAGTACCACATGACCGGTGCCTCATGGTCAGGTGATGCTCCCCCTTGGTTTAGGGGTCACCTTCCTTTTTGGTTGATGGTCTGGTCCAGGTACAGCGCAGGGTCACTTCCTGTTTAGGCTTTTGGCCTATGGTCTGATTGGTTATCAGTGGGTGCTCCAAAGACACTCCATTCTGCACTATTCCTTTTAGATACCCCATCCCTTGCCTCCATCTTCTGTGCTCATACCCCAACTGAAGTTTTCTGACATTTCTGTCCCTTGAAATTTTACTGTACTCTGTATGTTAGTTCTGTCGTTCCAATACTGTACCACCTCGATGGCATGACCACTGTATATAAGCCTGCCACACTCAGTGGTGTCTCTTCAGTACAAATATCAACTTAGTTCCCTCCTCTGTGGTCTTTGACCAGCCCTCTCCTCCATTGTTAGCTTAAATACTGACTCCTCTCTACCTCTGAAATCTGAGGGCCGGGCTTGTACAAGGGGGCAGTGCACGAGCTGAACCCGACACCCTCTCCTGACCCTCTGTTGTGACCATCAGCCACCCTTCAGCCATTGTCACTCTTCATTGGTATGTGTTGGCCAATCGTTGGCCAATGTCAGCCAACCTCCGGACATGTCCCCTGGCCTCTGTGAGCATCAGAGATTGTCAGAGTAAGACTGAACTTGACAAAGAGGCAGGATCATATTGCTTCACAAGTAGTGACATATGAAGTACAAAACAACAAGACATATCATGCTCAGGAAATATAAAACAGTGGGGAGCATAGGTATGTCAAATGTGATGAATGAATGCCATCTAGGTGTTGGGAGAAGTAGAGTGAACTTTTCATGTAAGTGTCAGAGGAGTATAGCAATCAAATGGACTGGATGTACATACATGCAACTGTGCTTTCAGTGAAAGAAGCTCAGCGACACTTTCATGGGTTGTGCAATATGACGCCACTCTTGTGTATGTTGTAGCGATGAAGAGTTAGAAGAAGAACTGCTGAGGAGGGAGGAGAGTGATCTGAAGGGCAGAGGGGCTTCTAAAGCCTGGGGAGAATTGCTGTCTGGGGAATGTCTGGGACTTTCTGAACACTGAAGAAGGCTACACACAGCCTTCTCAAACTTGAACTTGAACTTGGAACTTGGAACTTCATTTTGTTATTTTTTGTAAGTAAGTACAGTGAAGTGTAAGTGTGTGCAGGCTTATATAAGCCACATCACATGTCTAACTTTGAAACTAAGTAAGGTAAAAGAATAAAAGCAAAAGAAAAGAAAGTAAACACAATAAAGTAAAAGTAAAAGTAAAAACTATAAAATAAAAGAAATATCCTAGTGGGGAGTATTCACTCCCTACAGCGAATGCACTCAACATCAATATTAGTGTCCTCGAGCTTATGCTTGGCCACCTGGGCTCTAAACTGGTATAGGTTACCAAGTGCAATCATCTCATCAACCTTTGCAGCAGTGAGCTGCTGTTCAAGGATACACATGTTGTGTTGGGCATGCACAGCTTCAAGGACAAAATTGGCCTCCTCTCGTTCAAGCTCAATGTCCAAGCCCTCCTCATTGACCTGCAGGTATGCCAACCTGCCAGAATGCCAACCAAGGCGATGCATAAGTACATTTGAATGAATCTCATATTCCATCAAGACACTTCACCACTTACTGCTTTTTTGGGAGTACCATTTGTTCTTGGGGAGATGAGATTGAGGTTGCAATTTCAAAAGGGAGTACTGTAAGACTGGAATACAGCAGACTTGCAAGTAGTCTTAGTGCGCCAATAGCTGAGGGTGTCCCTTTTGGGAGGACTACATCACTAGAGAGGGTCCACTGCACTGGAGAGTGTGGATTTGATGTAGAGTCAGTGCTAGGATTTTCAGGGTCACTGGCAGAGGAGGCATCTGAAGCAACTCACACACTGAGGGCACCAGAGTGAACTACAATGCCTAGTTCACTATGACTCTTTGCCTGGTAAACTCAGGGGTCATTGTCCTCCACTGGAAGATCACTCAAGGCAGGTGAGCATGACATGAAGTCAAAGGAAGTCAAGAGTGATGGCAGAAATGTTGGGAATTTGGAGGTGGAAGTGTCCAAAACCTTTGATAGGTTTGATCAAGTTGCTGACACACACACCACCATCACTTTGACTCAACTCATCACACATATTTGCTTCAATCATGGATACAACCACTCACCTTGTGCCAACTCTTTGACTTGCCTCATTTCAGTTATGGAACAGAATGGTTCAATGTCATGCACACAACTAATCAAGTTCTGACAAACTGATCTAATTGTGCATAAGTCTCAAGGAAATTGATGCTGACTTTGTGCCCAAGATCAACTCATGTTGTCATCAAGGCCATGATTACCTTTTTCTGAGCAAGTTTTTTTTATCTAATGATCATCAAACTTGTTAACCATTCATGTGGTAAGGCTGGCTTGCATGGACTCGAAACTTGATGTGTACAATTTGATGGTGGATATATTGATATGTAGGGTCTTGTTTTATTTGTTGTAAGTCGGATTGCCATCTACTGCATATCATCTCCCACAGATCAGAATGCCCACTGTCCACAGTGTCTCAAGAGCTTTTCATCAGCTCAAAGGGTTGCCGCTCACCTTGTGCAGCCAAAATCCAAGTGCCATGCTTGGCAGTGAGAATGACTCAGGCTCTCCTTTCATTCCTCATCATTGACTGTCAGCAGTACACCCAGCTCCTCTCCATCACTAGATGACTTTCACGATCTGCCTGCTTACAATGATTTTGATGTTGTTCAACCTGACCACAATGCCATCAATACATTTGTCCCCTTTGGTGATTCTGACTTTGATGGGGAGGAAGGAATCTGGAATCCATCTGTAGCTGAACCTGCTGCTCTCCTTGCTGAATTAGGACAAGGCCATCAACTCCAGCCCTTCTCCAGTGTGGGGGTGGTCTTCAACACCGGCAAAACATTTCTTAAGCATTTTGAAATGGATCCATTCTCCTCCTTCTGTTGTACCAATTTATACTATCCCTTCTCTGGCCTCAATGATTGGGAAATGGCCAACTTCCTTCTGCAATCAAAAATGAGCATGGTGAAGATAGACGAATTTCTATCATTGGGCTTGGTATGTCCATGTCACCCATTCTACTCTCAATATATTCCATTAATCAGTTGGTTCTCAGGTATGCACTCTGCTGCTTTCATACTGGACTGCCAAGGAACTGCAAAGCTGAATAGAATTACTTCCAACTGTGCCATGCTGGGACTACAGGATCATCACTACATCCTATCCCACAAAGAGTCCAGCTACTCTGTACTTTTGTGACTCTCTCAAGTGCATTGAAGCACTGTTCAACCATCCATATTATGCAGATCATATGATGTACACTCCATTTTGAGTATTTACAAGTGCTGAGAGGGTCATCAGGGAGTTCAGTGAATGGATGAGTGGGGACATGGCATGGCAGATGCAGGTAGGACATTACAATCCAAGTCTACTTGCACTGATTTCATCCAGTCCAAACTCCCACCAGGCACTATGTTGTGCAGCATAATCCTTTCATCTGACAAAACTCATATAACAAATATGTGTGGTGGAAAAGTCGCTCACCCACTTCTTATCAGCCTTGCAAACATTAAGATGGCCATGTGGAACAAAGTGTCTTCACGTGCCTTCTTGCTCAATGCTCTTATGCCTGTCGTCAGGTTTATCCACCCTGTGCATCAGATGCATTCTGTATTGGAGGCTCACCTCTTTCACAAGTGTCTTGACATAGTTCTTCAACCCTTCAAAGGTGCTGCCCGAATTGGACAAATGATGTCTGATCCCACTGGAAATCTCCACCACTGCTTCATGCCACTTGCTGCATATATTGTGGATACTCCAGAAGCATGTATGCTGGCTTGCATCTGTGGAAAGACATCTCTGGTGACAATGGCCAGTTACAAGGACTTTGGCAATGCATTTCAGCATGAATGCCATACTGGAGTGAGGATGCTTTCCCAGCTCTCTCACATTCAATGCAACCCAAACGATGTCAAGAGGTATTTTACACTGTGTAAAGATTTTAGGTTGAGTGGCATTGCAGAGCCATTCTGGCAGAATTGGCCATTATCTGATTCGGCTAATTTCTTGATGCCAGAACTGCTACATCACTGGTACTGGGCATTTTGGGATCATGATGTCCAGTGGTGCATGAATCCTCTTGGTGCACCAGAACTTGACTTCCACTACTCTGTCTTACACCCAATTGTTGGCATGCACCATTTCAAGGATGGTATCACAGCATTGAAACAGGTTACTGGTCGAGCTCAGAGAGACATGCAGTGTTATATGGTAGCTGTTATTGCTGGGGCTGCATCATGAGATGTAGTGATTGCAGTTCATGCCCTCATGGACTTCCAGTACTTGGCTCAAGCTCCTAGGATTACCTCAATCATACAGGACAGGATCAAAGCAACCCTTGTGGAGTTTCACAATCACAAGGATAACTGACAAAGGTTTGTGGAGAGGGGCAGAGAGTGGCAGTGCTCTAGACCACTGGTTTATTCCCAAGTTGGAATTGATGCAAAGCATTGCACTGAGCATCAGCAAACTTGGCATGCCTGTGCAATGGTCAGCTGACACAATGGAACATGCCCACATTGAGGTGATTAAGGAACCTGCATCTATGACAAATCATCAAAACTACGATACACAGATTTGCTGTTACTTAGATTGTGTCAAGAGATGCTGGCTATTTGAGATGGCAACTTGTCTCAGTGCTCTGGGTGATGCTGACAACACTCATGATCAGGACTTAGCCATTGAGGATGATGGGGCTGAGGATGATGAGTCAAATATGGCAGTCAATGAAGATGCCATGGCAATCTTGAAAGATATCTGGTCCTCAAGACAATCTGTTCTGGATTTCTTCGGCATTGCAGAGAGGCTTAGGGCTGCCTTGCCTGGTTCTATCCCACACCCAGTCCACATGTTCTCTTTGGGGGCTACTGCCCTCCACATTAGTCATTGGCCATCCATCAATTGCATCTCTATTGATAAGGCTGCTGAACTATTTGACATTCCAGACCTCCAAGGAGCCCTTGCAGACTACCTGAGTCATGAAGGACCACATGCACAGAACTTCCACTCCTTTGGCCGACAGTGGCACTCACCTCCAGATGCTCACCTCCCATTCAGTGACCTTCAGGTCTGGTACAAGGTTCATCTTCAACAAAAGTCATACCACAATTCTAGTTCTCTTGAGCCTGTATTTAAAATCAATGCTCACCCCCCTGATCATACATGGAAATATGGCTGCCATGACATGGCAATTTTGCAGGTGGATGCATGCCATGAATGGCCTGCCAGTGGCCTCACAGGTATGTCATTTTAGATGCCAAGTGATTCTACACTAACAATTGCCTCTGTAGGTCATACTGTGGTAGATGTTCACCTTATCATGTGCCCCATGTCTCCCAGAGGGCTCCGGCTTGTCTGGGATGATTGCCTCCTTGTTTATGTTTGGCAGTTTGATATAGTCTCACAGCAGCAAGCTGATGTGGACCTGGCAACAGGATTACACATCCTGAAGCAGGCAACACATGCATTGGGGGAGCATTTAGGGGAT
Source organism: Pisolithus thermaeus (assembly GCA_024663475.1). Classification (NCBI taxonomy): domain Eukaryota; kingdom Fungi; phylum Basidiomycota; class Agaricomycetes; order Boletales; family Pisolithaceae; genus Pisolithus; species Pisolithus thermaeus. Next base: position 272,933 of record JANFAF010000056.1, read on the forward strand.
ATCTTTCCTCTGGATCAGATTAAGTCATATGCTCATCTTGTACCTCACTTTAGTGAAGCTGCTGATAATCGATTCACAAGTACTAACAGCTTTCATTCTGCACAATCATTCTGGCTAAATAGCTACTTTGATAAGGAGTTTTACTATGCACTGTCATTGTAATGTACTAGTTAGCACTAGGTAAATAATGAAAAATGTGGTATGCTTGAATTTTTGTAGTGTGGATTTGTACCAGTGAAACTTGCAGACAAGTGAGTGGCATTCGACCCATTTGACTTGAGCTCTTTGGGCACTTAATGGCTGTCAGGGCACAGTGGTTCCTTTTATATTGATTACTATTACTACCACGCAGATTTCTTTGGTTTTACTTGTTGTGTGAGTCCTGTGGTTCACCCTTTGGTCACTTTCATGTATATGGAGTGTGGGGAGTATCTTTGATGCCATTGTTTTTCTGATTTTGGCTGCATTGTTTCATGTGGGTGGTCAGCACTGATTGGTATTGCCATGATGATGTTATCTATCCTCCATTGCTTTCATGCCACCAGTTCAATTGCACATGAGAGGTAACTCTTCTGAAAGTTCCACTAGCCATGTATTACCTGTGGGGGTCCAGACACTCACTACAATTCATGTGGAGTTGACCAAGGGCTTTCTTTTGATCTCAGGCAACAGGCTTCAAGATGCCAGGGCTGCATTCAGATCTGTTCTCCAGGCATTACTCTTGGTAATCATGTCATCAGATGTGGATGCAGTGGAGGTGGGTTTGTGTTGGCTGTGACTATCATTCACATGCAGTACAGATAAATGCCATGACCATGGATGTGCCCAGAGTAGATTCCTTGCTCAAGTTGTCACTGGACTTGCCCCTGCAGACCTCTGCATGATGGGAGTTGAACATGGATCCTTTGACACTCAGTGAGGTTGAAGCTATGGTACAGAAGGATTTTGCAGGGATTGGACCTTTCCCTACTTACAGTGGCTCAAAAAAGTGTCCCAATGTTGGGTCATTCTGGAAAGATCTTGCATTGGTGAGGGAACCACTAAGAATGAGGTCATGGGCTTGCAGGGAGTTTGAAAGTACTAGGACTTGGCTTCACAATGCCACCTAAGTCATGTGATCTGGTTGTCATGAAGATAAGATATGATGATTTTAAAATGGCAATTCATTGGGACACTTTTTTGAGCATGCATCCAATCTGTGGTTATGGGATTCACTATGCCCTCCTACTGTTTATTTGGTCATACAAATAAAGCCTAACTGTACCACATGATCTGACAAGTGGTTCATAAGCATGCAAACAATGCCAAACATCAAATTTAGACCACTAAGCCTCAGTCCTTTGCCACAACTCAAGAGATCATCTTTCTCACTCATCAGGGTCAGTCTCTCATGGAATCTCATTAAATACCAGTGCATGCCACAGTGTCATCCATGTAATATACTCCAATTACCATGGGTCCCTTCAAAATTCTGCTGGAAGTCAAGCAAATGCTGTTTACCCTACTCATGCCTGGGGTGCATTGTCACTATTCAGTACTCTGAAAGCTGAATATGTCAAGGAGGTCAATCTAATACTTCAGGACATGAAGATTAGACTGATCCCGTCCAAACCAATGCATTTTCATCCTTGGAAAGCTGCCATGAAGACCAGGGTAAAACAAAACCCTTCTTTGGACTCCAGAGGTATGGGGAGGGATAGGCTGCTGAGGAGGCAGGGTACAGATAATTTCCTTCCATCTGACCCTAGATATCTCCTGTGGCCACTCATAACCCAATGACACCTTTGCAGCCATGTGCAAGACAATTTGGGGTGCAGTCTGGCCAGCTCTCATATAATGCTTGGATTGCAATGGAGCACTTTGCTCTACCTCAGCCTTCATGCCAGCCTTCTGTGGATAACATTGCATGGGCTGGGAGGGGATCAGTTCAATCTTCATGTCCTGAAGTATTAGATTGACCTCCTTGACATATTCAGCTTTCAGAGTACTGAATAGTGACAATGCACCCCAGGCATGAGTAGGGTAAACAGCATTTGCTTGACTTCCAGCAGAATTTTGAAGGGACCCATGGTAATTGGAGTATATTACATGGATGACACTGTGGCATGCACTGGTATTTAATGAGATTCCATGAGAGACTGACCCTGATGAGTGAGAAAGATGATCTCTTGAGTTGTGGCAAAGGACTGAGGCTTAGTGGTCTAAATTTGATGTTTGGCATTGTTTGCATGCTTATGAACCACTTGTCAGATCATGTGGTACAGTTAGGCTTTATTTGTATGACCAAATAAACAGTAGGAGGGCATAGTGAATCCCATAACCACAGATTGGATGCATGCTCAAAAAAGTGTCCCAATGAATTGCCATTTTAAAATCATCATATCTTATCTTCATGACAACCAGATCACATGACTTAGGTGGCATTGTGAAGCCAAGTCCTAGTACTTTCAAACTCCCTGCAAGCCCATGACCTCATTCTTAGTGGTTCCCTCACCAATGCAAGATCTTTCCAGAATGACCCAACATTGGGACACTTTTTTGAGCCACTGTACATACTGCCATCAACCTAGCAGTTGATGCCTCCTCTGTCTGCCAATCCCTTCACTCTCCCAGTTCCAGCTTCACACCATCCCCTCACACACATCACCATCTCTCTCCTGCACACTCTGCATATGTTCTTCCACTGTCATATTCCACCCCTCTTGATATCCTGGCTGGACCTTATCGAACTTCTTGGCTTCATGAGTAGCTTGACTAACACTCTCAGGATCATGACAATACAAATGATCAGCTACATCTGTGAGTGCATAGTATGTATCTCATCAAGTCACTCCTTTCATCTGCCTGTTTATGAAATGAGATATTCTTGATGATGACACCAAGACGAAGATCAAGCAAGAAGTCCTCATCACCCTTGCATCTCCCCTCTCACCAGCTGGTGGGTTCTCTGCTCAAGTCATTGCTGCCATCACTTCCATAGACCCCCACATGATGGGAGTTAAATGTGGATCCTTTGACACTTGGTGAGTTCAAAGCAATGGTACGGAAGGATTTTGCAGGGATTGGGCCTTTCCCTACTTACATACTGCCCCTGGCCATGAAGTCAATACCTCCTCTGTCTGCCAATTCCTTTGCTCCCACAGTTCCAACTTCATGATGTCCCCCCCTCCCCCCTCACACACATCACCATCCCTCTCCCACCATCATACTTCACCACTCTGGATATTCCAGCCAGACCTCATTGAACCTCACTGTTTCATGAGTAAGTTATCAGGATCACCACACTACAATGGTTGGCTGCATCTGCGAGTCCATAGTATGTATCTTGTCCATTCTACTTCCTTTGTCTGCCCCCATATAAATGAGATATTGACTACCATCTGTCAAGGTTTACTGACTGGTGTTCTCAGCTGATGACAAGTTCTCTCTTCTGCAAGATACTGTCTGGTCATTCAAGGAGATCCACAGGTTGGTCCTAAAGTCGAAAAAGTTGAAGCATTGTATATATCTGTGCACAAAAGTTGGTTGTGATGAGAGCATCATGGCGATGAGACCTCTAAGTGTGCATCAAGGGCTTTCCAAGAGTGAAATTCAGATTTGTGGAAACTTTATAATTAGTGTTTACTACAGCTGTGAATGTGTAGAGCTGGCTATGTGCACTCACTCATGCCCAATCAGGACATTTCCATAGCTGGCTCAGGCTGCAGAATTTGATCTAAATAACTCACCATCATATTTGTGTCCTCCAACCTAGTTGATTGATCTAGCTACACTCATGATACCTGCCTATAACACCTTCTGCACTTATTTTCCTGTGCCATTGTCTGTTGTCAGCATGATGCAATCACTGATTGGGGCCAGTTGACTTAGATTGTCACAGGTAACCATTTACCCAATTTTCGTGATTCAATGGTTTTGCTTAGGACAGTCCTTTGAGAGTTGCCAAAGTGTGTGCTCTTCCATGGTGTACCCTCTCACTGCACTCACTCTTCGCTGTTGGTTTGTCCTCAAGTATGCTGGGGGCAAAGCACATGAAGGGAATGGTCCAGTGTGACCCAGACAGCACAGGTGATACTGGTGTGCCCTCATCCTCACATGAACAAACTGCACTGGCTTTGTGAAGAACGAGGCGGACAACAGCTGGTCAGGGTGGTGCAATCATGCAACTCAAGAGGGTTGGAGACGTTCTTGCTCAACCTCAGCAAACACCCAGACAGTGGGTTGTTCTTCCGGATGATGCACCATGGAACATTTTGGCTCTGACACCTTGCCACCAGAGGAGGGTCACCCAGGCCTCTCAAAAGGGTCAAAAGCACAAGGTAGTTAACTTCTATGGGTATATCTAGATATCTACTGATGTATGCTAAACAGACTTGTACTATGGAGAACCACACTGAAGACTTGGCCATTGAAATGAATCTCAATTCTGGACCTTTACCTGAGTTTCAGATGGCAGAATCTGGGTCCAGATTTGGGTTCCACACACAAACCCCCAAACAACCCTCCTTCGTTGGGATGCAATCACTGAACAAGTATGAGCAAGACTGAACAAAGTACCAGGCACCTCAAACTGCAAATACTGCTGCCCCTCGAGTGCAAGGTTGGGCTGTTACATCTCAGACAACTAGTGCGTCCATTTAATCTGTCCAGCATGTGCACCATTGATACACTTACTCACACCAATGCTAGCCACCACCCAGCTTGTATCCCAGCAGCCTCACATACCCCAAGATAGTGTGGCTACCGAGTGTAATTCCCGACCTACCTCTAGCTTTCATCCATGGCCCCTCTCAATGGTCCCAGAGGTTCTGTCTACTTCATCGACACCTGATCCATTTGTGTCCTGCACTGCATCAATAACTCTCTCTGGTTCATCAAAGAGGACTACTGAAAAAAATTCCTTTAAGCCTTCCCAAACTGAACAGTAAGTTCTCCGCCCAGTGCAAAATGACTATCAAATTAATGATGACACAAGTAATGACTTAAGTGAACCTTGATCTAGTGAAGAGTCATGCAACTCCAATGATGGTCCATGGTCAAGCCTTGATGATGCAGGGGATGCCAAGGATGCTGAGGATGAAGCTCCCCATGGTTGTGCAGGTAATGATGGATACTCTGGCAGTGGGATCGATGAGAACTGACTGATGCACTCCCCTATTGATGAAGGGTCAAATGATGTCCCTGACTCTGACTGCATGTTGGAGGATGCTGAGCCTCATGAACTTGATGATGGTGAGTATGTAGTATCTTACACACTTCAGTCCCCCCCCTAAGGGGACCTATTAGGTTGACATATTCTTATAGATGTATATACCTAAGAGGTGTCAATTGCCTGGGTATTCCCAGCTGCCACTGGAGATTCTCCAGAGCTGACATATCAGGGGATTTTCTCCAGCACTATTATATCTGGGCCACCAATATTACAGAGTGCCTGGGGTCCACATGGGACTTTCTCCAACCTATATAGGGCCTCCTGCTGGGGGTCATTGGGCTTTCCCCAGCATATATGGACCCTCTTCCAAGGGGGTAGTGGGACTTTCTCCAACATAAATAGACCTTTTCCAGGGGGGTGATGGGACTTTCTCCAGCATGAATGGGCCTAAGCTTCCTACATGTTCTGGGACTTTCCCTAGGCTTTCTCCAGGCTAAATGAACCTAGTTATGGCATTCCTCCAGCCTAAATAAGCCTATCCCCAGGACTTCTGGGACTTTCTCCAGGCTAGATAGACCTAGCTGTGGAATTTCTCTGGCCAAAACAGGCCTCTTCCTGGGTTGTTTCTGAATTCTCCCCAGGGTAAATGGACTCTGGTTATGGGATATCTCCAGCCCAAATAGACCTCTTCCTGGGTACTCTGGGACTTTCTCCAGGGTGAATATACCTAGCTGTGGAATTTCTGCAGCAAAAACAGACAATCCTGGGTTGTTTCTGGGTTCCCCCAGGCTAAATAGACCACTTTCAGAGGGAATTTGGGGACATTCTGCAATATACATAAATAGACCCCTTTCAAAGGCACTTCCCTGTGCAATGTAATATACCTCTGCAATGCCATTCATGGCCTTTCAATTCTGCAGAGTATTATAAATAACCACAGTGGATATTCCAAGGGGGAAATAAGGGAATTCTCCTAGAAGTGTTTGCATCATGAGGGGGGAAACTCCAAACAGGGGCTGGAGATTCCCAAGAGGATGGGATGGGAAGCCTGAAGGCCTCTCACATGGTAGTGAGAGTTGACACAGGGTACAGAGCTTTCCCAGAGCTTAGAGGTCATGATAGGAATTCTCCACAAGATCTGAAAGGTATGTGACATGATGATAGGGATTCTCTATGCCATTGGGGGTCTCCCACCAGCGATGCAGGTCTATCCACCTACTAGGTCTGCAAGATGAGTATGCTTGGGGGGAGTGGATGATCATCACCATATTGCCAGTACCACCCACACCTGTGCCCACAAGTACTAGATGATCATCACCATATTAACAGTACCACCTCCACCTGTTCCCACATGTACTGCTGTCATCAGCATGGTCAAGGTTTTTGACATGGTGATAGAAATTCACTACTGTGATATCTGGGACCCCCATCAGTATACAGGTTATATCCAGATATCTGGGTACTTGGCCAGAGAGGCACTTGAAATTCAGCACCAGTAGGAAATGAGGTTGAAGAGTCTCCAGGGAGGGGGTGAGAGGGATTGAAGATTCTACAATGTGGTGAAATAGGGTAAGAGCATGTCCAAGTGTCCCCTTGCAGATTCTCTGGGATGGTGAACTGGGATTGGAGATTCTCCAGGTGGGTCAAATGGGGATGGAGATTGCTCCAGGTGGTGAAATGGAGCTGAAAATTCCACAAGGGGGCACTTGGAAATACTCCAGTGGGTTGGAGGTTCCCCAGGGCAGTCAAAGGGGATTGGAAATTCTCCAGGGTGGTCATATGGTGTTGGAGATTCTCCAAGGGGGCACTTGGAGATTCCCCAGGGTGGTCAAATGGGGTTGGAGATTCTCCAGGGGGGGAGTTGGGGATTCTCCAGGGGGACATTTGGAGATTCCCCAGGGTGGTCAAATGGGACTGGAGATTCTCCAGGGGGACACTTGGAGCTTCCCCAGGGTGGTCAAATGGGGTTGGAGATTCTCCAGGGGGGCAGTTGAAGATTCCCCAGGGTGGTCAAATGGCATCGGAGATTCTCCAGGGGGACACTTGCAGATTCTCCACAGGGACACTTGCAAATTTTCCAGTGGGTGCTATGGGGTTGGAGATTCTCCAAGGGGACACTTGGGGATTCCCCAGGTTGGTCAAATGGGATTGGAGATTCTCCAGGGGGGCAATTGGAGATTCCCCAGGGTGGTCAAATGGTGCTGGAGATTTCCCAGTAGGGCAGTTGGAGATTCTCAAGGGGGACACTCAGAGATTCCCCAGGGTGGTCAAATAGGGCTGGAGAATATCCAGGGGGACACTTGGAGATTCTCCATGGGGGCACCTGGATATTCTCCAGTGGGGGCTATGGGGTTGGTGATTCCCCAGGGTGGTCAAATGGGATTGGTGGTTCTCCAGGGGGGCAATTAGAGATTCCCCTGGGTGGTCAAATGGGGTTGGAGATTCTCCAGGGGGGCAGTTGGGGATTCTCCAAGGGGACATTTGGAGATTCCCAAGGTGGTCAAATGAGACTGGAGATTCTCCAGGGGGACATTTGGAGCTTCCCCAAGGTGGCCAAATGGGGTTGGAGATTCTCCAGGGGGGCAGTTGGAGATTCACCAAGGGGACATTTGGAGATTCCCCAGGGTGGTCAAATGGGACTGGAGATTCTCTGGGGGGACACTTGGAGATTCCCCAGGGTGGTCAAATGGGGTTGGAATTTCCCAATGGGGCAGTCAGTACAGGGGGACACTTGGAGATTCCCCAGGGCAGTCAAATGGGATTGGAGATTCTCTGGGGGGATGCTTGGAGATACCCCAGGAAGGCAGGAGATTCCCCAGTGTTGTCAAATGGGGTTGGATGATATCTATGGGGAGACTTGGAGATTCTCCATGGGGGCACCTGGGGATTCCCCAGGGTGGCCAAATGGCATTGGAGATTCTCCAGGGGGACATTTGGACATGCCCCAGAGTGGTCAAATGGGGGTTGGACATTCCCCAGGGTGGTCTAATAGGGTTGGAAAATATCCAGGTGGTCATTTGGAGATTCCCCAGGAGGGCAGTTGGAGGTTCTCCATAGGTGCACTCATCAATTCTGCAGTAGGTGCTATGGGCTGGACATTCTTTTATTGGCACACTTGGAGATTTTCTAGTGTGTGCTACTGGGTTGGAGATCTTCCAAGGTGGCACTTGGGGATTCCCCAGGGTGGTGAACTGGGATTGGAGATTCTCCAAGGGCCCCATGGAGACTCCCTTAGGTGGTCCAATGGGGTTGGAGATTCTCTCATGGGTGCCATAGGGTTGGATATTCTCCAGGGGGCTGTTGGAGATTCTGCATGGGTGCACTTGGGGTTCTTCCAGTGGGTGCTGATTCTGCAGTAGGTGCTATAGGGTTGGAGATTCCCCACTGTGGTCCAATGGGATTGGAGCTTCTGTAGGGGAGCAGTTGGAGGTTCTCCAGTGAGTGCTATGGGGTTGGAGATTCTTCAAGGGGACACCTGGTCATTCTCCATGGTGGGGTAGTGGGGTTGGCAATTTTCCAAGGGGGCACTTGGAGATTCTCGTGGGTGGTCCAATGGCATTGCAGATTCCCCAGGGGAGGTCAAATCAGGCTACATTCATAGCCATAGTGAATGTAAAAGTAATGAAACCAGCGAAAACCATTGACATTACAATCAACTATGGGACCTAAGGGTATCAGCAGACATGGGATGGATGAAAGCACAATCGAGAGATGTATGATACTGTGATGGCAATGAAGTCAGTCTTAGCCATCAAGTAAAGGGGAAGAAAGCCATACCTTATTATGCACAGCTGGGTATAATGAAGTGACAATGGGGTGCAACCAATGAGAGACTTCAATGTATGACAGTACTAAGATAATCATCTTGGTACTAGTTATGACGAAATGGAATCAACAACACACCTTAACATTGTCATTGGGTATACTTCAGGGGCAGATGGGATGAAGGCAAGAGATATCAAACACTTTCACAGGCAGCAGAGTCAGTCCTAGCCACAGTAGAAGAACAGAACACACCATGGACCTTAATACTGGCCAGACCAATCCCATGCATTGTCACCATCCTGATCACTGTCATATTCATGCCATCTCTTATGCAGACGTCCTCAATCAACATATTCCACAACACTGCTTTTATCAGTGACTGTACATACAAAGCACATAAACTCATAGCAACTCACCTGTGATTTGTTCTTCCCTGTGGCAAAGGTGCTTCTTCCTCAGCTTCTGCTTGATGTTCCCTACATTGCTTGTGTGACAGCCATTGGTCATATGGAGCTGGGGGACTGTTGGGAACTCCTCGCTCACAAGGATTCACCTGGGCTCTCTGGGTATTTGCAGTTGTTGAGTGACTGGGGGATCTGTCATGCTGGTGAGACAGAGTACGCTGAGGTTGACTATAGGTTGTCATGGAGTGGCTGCAAGATGTTGCTTGCTGTTGAGGCTGCATACATATGGGCTGGCCCTGTGACCCCAGGGAGTGGTTGAGAGATAATCCATGTCTGTGAGACTTGGCACACATATTTTGATGCATGACAGGCAAATGGGAAACTCCATGTGAACATACATGACTTCTTGGAGGTGATGTTGATGGTCTGGTTGGAGATGAAGACAGTGGAGGGGGTGAAGACAGTGGAAGGGATGGAGAGGTTGGAAGGGGCAAAGATGATGGAAGGGGCAAAGCCACAGATGTGGAGGCACCATCTATGGGAGGCTGATTCATGCCCTTTGGAAGTCCTTTGAGGAATGCTTGTGAGTCAGAAAGAAGGTGCAGTGACTGATCATATGTGTTGATGACAAGGGGAACATCAAACATCTTCAGATCCACATCCCTGAAAAGTTCTAGCTGCTCTGGTTGATTTGTAAGCTCTAGTACATTGTGCTGCATGGAAACAGAAATACCTGGTGTCCAATCCACAAGGTAAAATGATGATTCAGGCACAGGCACCAAGCCTTCATCAACCACATCTTCATCATCATCATCTCCCAGTGCCTCCAACATATAGTCTGCACCCATCTGCACTTTCAGGATGGGTATGATAAGGGCACAGAGCTCATCAGCATTTAGGTGCTTCACATTGAAGTTGGCACCAACTGCAGAGACTCCTGCAGGCCAGTCGACAAGAGTGAATTGATGGAGGTAGAGGAGGTCCAGCAGTGTTCACCATGGGACATTCTTCTGCCCATGGATAATACCAACTTCATCTGACAACATGTTACAATGAGTATTAGCCATGTTGATAGGAACTTATGAAGTTTATGCAAGAGGACAAGAGGGAGTATGTGACAATTGCAATCCTGCCTGGATTCCTGCAGCCTCAATGCAAGACTGGAATCATACGAGACATGTGATGTCAGTGCAAAGTTTGGTGGGGGGACTTCAGCAGCAGAGTCAAGGGTCTTGTACCTGAAATAGCAACATGTGAGGGGTAACCGTGTCCAGACTGTATTGGGCTTACTTGATAATCATAGTGAGGTAATCCATTAACCTCACCACATCTGTCTGCCTCTCGCTTGCTAGCTGCATGCATAGCTGGGAGCCTGCAAAAATACCTTGCACCTAGTGGGCTGCTTCATCATTCCCAGAATAAATGACACATCCAAATACTTGAATCCCCTCCACATTACACCATGTCTGTGCCTTTAGTAACAATTGATTAGACTGGACTGTGGAGAAAAATAAAATACTTACAGCTTGTGTGAAGGCATCCCTGCATGTCATTACTTGCCCTACCATGGCTTTCAAACTCGTGTCCTTAGTGCCAGTGACACTCCCCTTCCAGAACTTACAAATTTCAACCCATAGCTGCAGATAATCATGCTCATCTTTGTGCTCCTCATAATGTTGCATCTGATGAGCATGGTAGTGTTTGGTGGTCTCTGTTATTTAATAAGTAGCTGTAGGTAACTCACTGACAATCAACCATCCAGAGAACTTACCTCCTGACTGCTTAGAATGTTTACCTGCATACCAAGCTTGATGCATATTCCAGATCAACTCCATCCGAGTTGCCTTTGTGGTCAGGCCAGCAGTGATCATGATTGATCTAAGGCTCTTGCCATACTTGTCAGTGATCCCTTGTGCGTCTTGAGTAGTATGTGCACCAAGTGCCTGTGCTTTTCAAATAGCCTCCATGGGTAACCAGCCAGGCTTATCTCATCTTATCAACTCTGCTCTCTCCCATCCTATCTCTCCACAAACAGTTTGGAATGTTCTTAAGGCTGCATCTATGAAGGCCATAGTCAAGAAGAAGAAGCCACTCTTGTCTATCAAGCATAGAAGAAGGAGACTAGCCTTTGCACTCAAGCATCAAAACTGGACTGTGGAGGACTGGACAAGAGTTATTTGGTCAGATGAGACCAAGATTAATAGGATTGGGTCAGATGGAAGGAAGTATGTGTGGAAAATGGTAGGTGAGCCTTTGCAGGATAAAGAAGTGCAAGGGACAGTGAAGTTTGGAGGGGGTTCCTTGATGGTATGGGGTTGTATGAGTTGGAATGGAGTGGGGATACTTGCAGAGGTTGAGGGGAGGATGGATGCTGAGCAGTATGTTTCTATTCTGGAGGGGAATCTGCTTCCCAGCATGGAGTATTCTGGTATTCCCAGGGAGAACATTATCTTTCAACAAGATAATGACCCCAAGCACTCCTCCAAAAGGGTACAGAACTGGCTTGACTCTCAAGATATCAAGGTACTAGACTGGCCAGCACAGTCTCCAGACCTTAATCCCATTGAACATCTATGGGAAATCCTGAAAAAGAAGCTCAATAGCTATAAAGCACCAGCAAAGGGGGTTTGGGAGCTTTGGGAGAGGATTGAAGTGGAGTGGAACAAGATAGAGGTGGAGCAGTGTCAGGGACTAATAGAAAGCATGCCTAGGAGACTAGAAGCAGTGATAAAGGCAAAGGGAGGACACACTAAATACTGAAACTATATTTTAGAATCACTGCTCAAAAAAGTGTCCCAATGAGCTGTCATTTTGAAATGACCATATCTTGTCACCATGGAAACCAAATCATATGACAAAAACAGTTTTGGAATGCCAAGACCAAGTACTTTCAGACACTCTGCAGGCCCATGAACTGATTCTCAGTAGTCCAGTCACAAATAAGAGATCTTTGCAAAATGACCCAACATTGGGACACTTTTTTGAGCCACTGTACCAAACACTCAGATCCAGCTGTGTTTGAACCAAATAGCTATGTGTCACATGATACAGGCAAGTTCGGTGATGATGGGAGAACAAAAACAGAAGAAAAAAAAAAGAAAGGAAAGGAAACATACCAAATGCTCAGAGGCTGTGTTTGAATTAAATAGCCATGTGTCACATGATACAGGGATGCACAGTTTTGAGATTTGTGCTTGCAGATGTGTAGGAGCAAACACAGCCAAACTCAAATGTAGTCCACTTTGGCCATTGACATTCTGGGCATGTAGACCAGCCTGTAATTGAACCAAGACAGGTACTGAGCCCATCGAGCCTCTCTTCTGTCGAGGTTTTGTGCCATCATGAAGTAGTGGAGATTTGAGTGATCTGTCCAGATCTTGAACTGGTTAGGAGTAGCCTCAAGGTAATGTCACCAGGTTTCAAGGGCATGGATGATAGCTAGCATCTCCTTATCAAAGACCTGGTAATTTCACTCAGGGGGGGACATGGAGTGGGAATAGTAGGCAATGGGTCGCCACAGACCATCAGAGCATTCTACTGAGAGGACTGCACCAGTTGCAAAGTCAGAGGTGTCCATTTCAAGGCAGAAAGTCCTATCTTGATCAGGGAAAGTGAGAACAGGGGTGGAAGTAAAGGCTTCCTTTAGGGCATCAAAAGCTGCCTGTTCCTTCAGCCCCCAGGACCAAAGGATATCCTTCCTTGTCAAGTCATTGAGTGGATGAGCAATTTGTGCAAAGTCTTTTATGAAGTGGCAATAAAAGTTCACCAGGCCCAAGAAGGCTCGTACTGACTTGACCTTGGTAGGAGTGGGCCAGTCCTTGATTGCCTTCACCTTTGACTCATCCATGCTTATGCTATTTACCCCTACCACCATGCCAAGGAATTCCACTGATTTCTGCTTAAAGAAGCACTTTTCTGGTTTTATGAAGAGGTCATTTTCTTCGAGCCTCCTAAGCACCTCCATTATGATGTGATCATGTTCCACCTTGTCATCCATTTTGGTGAAGATCATTAGATCATCAATGTAGACAACCACAGCATCCTCCATGTCTCCCAAGATGTCATTCATCATGTTCTGGAAGGTTGATGGGGAGTTGCACAGGCCAAAGTACATGACCAATGGTTCATAGGTGCCCTTGTGAGTGATGAATGTGGCCTTCCATTCATCTCCTTCCTTTACCCAGACATTTTTGTATCCCCAGCAGAGATCCATCTTTGTGAAGAGCTGACATCCCTTCAGCTTGTTGATGAGTTGAGAGATCAGGGGAAGAGGGTAGGCATTCTTGACCATGTGCTTGTTCGGGTAGCAGCAGTCCTGGACCATTCATTTCTTCCCATCTTTCTTTGGCACAAAGAAGACCAGGGAAGTCTGTGGTGACTTGGAGGGACAAATGTACCCTTTGCACAGTTGGTCCTTGAGGAAGTCAGAGACCTCCTTTTGCTCATCAATGGAGAGCAGAATGAGACATCCTCATTTTGGGGTGAAGGATTCCTTCAACTCGATGGTGTGGTCCCAAGGTTTCCTTACTGGCATGCATTCTGACTCCTCTTTCAAGAAAACCTTTAGGTAACAGTGATATTCCTTTGGCACAAGTTCCTCAGCAGTACCAGCATGGATACGGGCAGAATGGAGCTTCTGGTAAAGGAACTCCATATCTTTGGCTTCTCTCTTTTCAGCTTCCTTTTCTTCCCTAGTTCATGGGTGAAGGTCATTGCACTCTCAAGGACAGCAAGAGAGTTTCACCATCCTGCTTCACCAAGAGATTTCAGGGTTATGCTTTGAGAGCCACATATAGCCAAGGATGAGGGGGTGAGACCCAAGCATGGTAACCTGAGCCAGAACGTTTTCTTGGTGGCCCTGGTAGTTCATAATGAGAGCAGCAATGTGGGTGATGTCTCCAGCAGTATTCTTGGTTCCATCTACATTCAAGACAGAAATGGGCTTGGTCAGGTGAAGGAGGGGAATGTTGTTCTCCTCTGCCCATTTTTTGTCCAGGAAGGTATCATTTGCCCCAGAGTTGACCAGAGCCCTTACTGACCATTCTCTGCTCCTCCCTTCCAATGACACTTCTAACTCCAACTCATGTTTTCCTCCTACACTTCTGCACTTCTGCACTTTTGGGATTTGAGACCACTTGTCTTGGGCACATTTTTTTGTCATTTTATTGCCAGAGGAATTAAACACTGTAGGTTTTACATCCATGGCCAAGCTGTTTCCAGACTCCTCTTCAGATGATGTATCTGATGTATTAAATATATCCTGTACATCATGAGTGTCCAAAACCAAGGAGTGATTCGGTACATGGTCAGTAGGTACCCATGCATCTACTGACCAAACTCTTTTCCCTGCACCCTCATTTCGTTAACCTGCTTGTCATAAAAGAATGCCTTCATTTCCTCAAAGGACATTCCTTGGACCTGAGCCAGGTCAGGGTCTTGGTCAGGGGCTACCTGATGAACAGTGGGGTGAGGGCGGGATGGGGGCATGCAGGAGGTAGAAGCACTTCAGTCACCCCCCTAAGGGGACCTATTACATTGACATATTCTTATAGATGTTTATACCTAAGAGGTGTCAACTGCCTGGGTATTCCTGGCTGCCACTGGAGATTCTCCAGAGCTGACATATCAAGGGATTTTCTCCAGCACTATTATATCTGGGCCACCAATATTACAGAGTTCCTGGGGTCCACATGGGACTTTCTCCAACCTATATAGGGCCTCCTGCTGGGGGTCATTGGGCTTTCCCCAGCACAAATGGACCCTCTTCCAAGGGGGTGGTGGGACTTTCTCCAGCATAAATGGACCTCTTCCTACATGTTCTGGGACTTTCCCTAGGCTTTCTCCAGGCTAAATGAACCCAGTTATGGCATTCCTCCAACCTAAATAAGCCTATCCCCAGGACTTCTGGGACTTTCTCCAGGCTAGATAGACCTAGCTGTGGAATTTCTGTGGCCAAAACAGACCTCTTCCTGGGCTGTTTCTGAATTTTCCCCAGGGTAAATGGACTCTGGTTATGGGATATCTCCAGCCCAAATAGACCTCTTCCCAGGTACTCTGGGACTTTCTCCAGGGTGAATATACCTAGCTGTGGAACTTCTGCAGTAAAAACAGACAATTCTGGGTTGTTTCTGGGTTCCCCCAGGGTAAATAGACCACTTTCAGAGGGAATTTGGGGACAGGGTGGTCAAATTGGGGTGGAGGATCTCCAGGGGGACACTTGGAGATTCCCCAGGGCAGTCAAATGGGATTGGAGATTCTCCAGGGTGGTCATATGGGGTTGGAGATGCTCCAGGGTGGGCAGTTGGAGATTCCACAGGGTGGTCAAATGGGAATGGAGAATCTCCAGGGGGACACTTGGAGATGCCCCAGGGTGGTCCAATGGGATTAGAGATTCTCCAGGGAGACACTTGGAGATTCCCCAGGGTGGTCATGGGGTTGGAGAATATCCAGGAGGACACATGGGGATTCTCCAGTGGGTCCAAGGGGGGTGCTATGGGGTTGGACATTCCCCAGGGGGGCAATTGGAGATTCCTCAGGTTGGTCAAGTGGGATTGGAGATTCTCCAAGGGGACATTTGGAGATTCCCCAAGGTGGTCAAATGGGGCTGGAGATTCTCCAGGGGGACACTTGGAGATTCCCCAGGGTGGTCAAATGAGGTTGGAGATTCTCCAGGGGGGCAGTTGGAGATTCCCCAGGGTGGTCAAATGGGACTGGAGATTCCCCAGGGTGGTCAAATGGGGCTGGAGATTCTCCAGGGGGATACTTGGAGATTCCCCAGGGTGGTCAAATGGGGTTGGAGACTCTCCAGGGGGGCAGTTGGAGATTCTCCCAGGGGACATTTGGAGATTCCCCAGGGTGGTCAAATGGGACTGGAGATTCCCCAGGGTGGTCAAATGGGGCTGGAGATTCTCCAAGGGGACACTTGGAGATTCCCCAGGGTGGTCAAATGGGGTTGGAGATTCTCCAAGGGGACATTTGGAGATTCCCCAGGGTGGTCAAATGAGGTTGGAGATTCTCCAGGGGGGCAGTTGGAGATTCTCCCAGGGGACATTTGAAGATTCCCCAGGGTGGTCAAATGGGACTGGAGATTCCCCAGGGTGGTCAAATGGGGCTGGAGATTCTCCAAGGGGACACTTGGAGATTCCCCAGGGTGGTCAAATGGGGTTGGAGATTCTCCAAGGGGACATTTGGAGATTCCCCAGGGTGGTCAGATGTCACTGGAGATTCTCCAGGGGGACACTTGGAGATTCCCCAGGGTGCTCAAATGGGGTTGGAGATTCTCCAAGGGGGCTGTTGGAGATTCTCCAAAAGGACATCTGGAAATTCCCCAGGGTGGTCAAATGGCACTGGAGATTCTCCAGGGGGACACTTGGAGCTCACTGCAGTCAACCCCCTTTGGGGACCTATTAGGTTCATATATTCTGATAGATGTTATAACCTTATAGGTGTCAAGTGGTTGGGAATACCCAACACCTGGGGATTCTCCAGAAGATGCCTGGATAATCTCCCATATAACAGGAGTGGCTGGGGTGCTGATAGGATTTTCTCCATGCCAAACTGACCTTTGGTCTAGTTGGTAAAGAAAATGTGTAGAGGGCCACACTTTTGACTATCAAAGTGTAGTGTAGTTGACTAGCGAAAGTGTACTGTAGTCAACTACCAAAAGTGTAGCATGGTTAATTAGCAAGAGTGTACTGTAGTCCATTAGGAAAATTTGCTGCAGTCCACATTTTTGACTACCAAAGTGTAGTGGAGCTGACTAGCAAAAGTATAGTATACATAGTGCATTAGGAAAGGTGCTGTCTAGTTCACTAGGAAAATGTGTAGTGGTCTGCACTTTTGACTACCAAAGTGTGGTCTAGTTCATTAGTGAAAGTGCAGTCTAGTTCATTAGGAAAATTGGTAGGTGGTGCACATGCTTGAATACCAAAGTGCAGTGCAGTCAACTAGCAAAAGTGTAGTCTATTTCATTGGGAAAAGTGGTAGTTGAGTAGAAAAAGTTTATTCTAGTTCATTGGGAAAGTGGCAGTAGTCTGCATTTTTTGAGTACCAAAGTGTAGTGTAGTTGTCCAGGAAAAGTGTAGTCTAGTTCAATAGGAAAAGTGGTAGTAGTCTGCATTTCTGACTATGAAAGTATAGTGTAGTTGACTAGCAAAAGTGCAGGCTAGTTCATTAGGAAAAGTGGCAGTGGTCTCCATTTTTGACTACCAAAGTGCAGTATAGTTGACTGGTAAAAGTGTAGTCTAGGTCATAAGGAAAAGTGATAGTGGTCTGCATTTTCAACTACCAAAGCATAGGTAGTTGACTAGCAAAAGTGTAGTCCAGGTCATTAGGAAAAGTGTAGTCTAGTTCATTAGGAACAGTGGTAGTGGTCCACATTTTTAACTACCAAAGTGTAGTGTAGTTGACTGGTAAAAGCATAGTCTGGGTCATTAGCAAAAGTGGTAGTGGTCTGCATTTTTGACTACCAAAGTGTAGTGTAGTTGACTAGTAAAAGTGTAGCATAGATCATTAGCAAAAGTGTATTCTAGTTCATTAGGAAAAGTGGTAGTGGTCCACATTTTTGACTACCAAAGTGTAGTGTACTTGACTAGTAACAGTGTAGTCTAGTTCATTAGGAAAAGTGGTAGTGGTCTGCATTTTTGACTACCAAAGTGTAGGGTACTTGACTTGTACAAGTGTAGTGTAGGTCATTAGCAAAAGTGGTAGTGGTCCACATTTTTGACTACCAAAGTGTAGTGTACTTGACTAGTAACAGTGTAGTCTAGTAATAGACTAGCAAATGTGTAGTCTAGTTCATTAGGAAAATTGGTAGTGGTCCGCATTTTTGACTACCAAAGTGTAGTGTACTTGACTAGTAAAAGTGTAGTCTAGGTCATTAGCAAAAAGTGTAGCCTAGTACATTAGGAAAAGTGGTAGTGGTCCGCATTTTTGACTACCAAAGTGTAGTGTACCTGACTAGTGACAGTCTAGTCAAGTTGACTAGCAAAAGCATAGTCTAGTTCATTAGGAAAATTGGTAGTGGTCCACATTTTTGACCACCAAAGTGTAGTGAACTTGACTAGTAACAGTCTAGTCTAGTTGACTAGCAAAAGTGTAGTCTAGTTCATTAGGAAAATTGGTAGTGGTCCGCATTTTTGACTACCAAAGTGTAGTGTACCCGACCAGTAAAAGTGCAGTCTAGTTGACTAGCAAATGTGTAGTCTAGCTCATTAGGAAAATTGGTAGTAGTCCGCATTTTTGACTACCAAGTGTAGTGTAGTTGACTAGCAAATGTGTAATGTGATTCATTAGCAAAAGTTTAGCCTAGTTCATTAGGAAATTTGGTAGTAGTCCACTTTTTTGACTAGCAAATAAGGTTTACAGTTGATTACCATAAGTGTGCCATAATTTTATTAGCTGAAGTGCTGAGTGCCTGCCCCACAGCCTGAGCCAAATTTCCCACAATGTGGCTGTGTGACACTTTGTGCCTAATTAATGCCACTTCCCTCCACTCCACTTTTTTGATTATGTAAGCAAAAAAGCGGCCTCAACTGACTTATTTCTCCCTCACTACCCTTCCTCCCCACAGTTTTCCATGCTCCACTCTATCCCAGTGCATTTGGAACATTCCTCCCCTCATATTTGCTAGCTTATTTCATCCAATTTATTACAATACTTGGGAATTAAAAGAAATAGGGGCAAAATGTGAACTCTCTTCCCACTCCTGTAGTTCTTCATGTATTCCTATGGAAATTTCTACCCAGCCTTCCTTCATATCACCCTACAACATATCAAAATTATAGATCATTCCAGCCCCCCCATCTTTATATATAACCAGTTCTCCCCCTCCCCCTGTAGACATGAAGCTGCTTTTTTGCTTACATAATCAAAAAAGTGGAGTGGAGGGAAGTGGCATTAATTAGGCACAAAGTGTCACACAGCCACATTGTGGGGAATTTGGCTCAGGCCACAGGGCAGGCACTCAGCACTTCAGCTAATAAAATTATGGCACACTTGTGGTAATCAACTCTTCCAGTGTATTCCCCAAGCTTTATACCTCATTTCCAAATATCCATGCCAAGCCTCACTCAAGTGGGTTTTGCAACTTGAGAAGTGGTTGTGCAGGTGGGTTCTACCAATGGCCACCATCGCAAATTCTGGATGACCATCAGTAGGCTTGAAAGGGAGTTTGTGGACATGCACCTAGGGGCTCATAGAGGACATTCTGGGATTTGTTGGAATGCAACAATTCTCAGGCAAGTCAAAGAGGCTCGAAGCAAGGCCCACCTATTCCAGTGCTTCTGATGGGTGAGTCCAGTGTGTGACATCATGAGGTCATTCATGCCTAATACCTTATGCAGGTTATTACAACCCTATCCTTGCATATGAAAGAGACAAAGCTGTGCTGGATGCTCATGCAGCTGGTGCTAACAGATACATTATAGTGAGTCTCTCACCAGAGGAGGCTTCTGGACTCTGCAAGAAATGCATGAACACTGGGTGAGCACATGGCATTGAAACTGAGCTAAAGAAGTCTAGCTAATGGGCCTATAGCCTCTCCTATGTCCCTCTCATAGTACTGTCAATGTCCCTGCATCGACTTCCTTACCTGACTTCCATTGTGAATTCCTTCATCTACATTGTCTCACATGTGAGTTTTTCTTTTGTATGAATGGGACTCCTCAGAATACCCATGCTACATCTCTCACATGGGAACTACTGGGTCATCCATCAAGGGTTTGTGAACAGCAAGCTTCCTGATATCATCGCTTGTATCCACAAGTACACCTCCATGCCCCTTGTTGTGGGTTTTGCTCCACAGATAGTTGAGAACTTTTGCAGAGGACTCAGGGGATCATTGTCTTCCAACTTCTCTACTGTCCAAGTCCAAAGCTCGCAATACCATTACCTTGTCATCACTGGCATATCTTGACTGACTGGATTCCACTGTGCTTTGGCCAGTTCAGTGGCTGGTATGTACTTGAAGCTCTTTTTGACTATCTCATTGAGTTAGAGGGGGCCTACAACACAATGCAGAATGATCTGACATTCTGGGCCAAATTCACAAGCCACTATGGATACATGAACTGCCCTTCCAAATTATACTTTGCAGAGAGCTTGACCAAGTATGCTAAAAGTGCACTGGTCTGGCTGAGAAGAGAAGATCTGTATGTCTCACTGATTGTGCAGCACAATCGGCCCACCTCATCCTTCACAGAGACCATCCAGGCAATGCAGTTGGCCAGGTATGTGTATGCCTGCTATCATTAAACTTTTAGGCTGAACCTCAGTCAAGATCTTCCCTGGCAATGACTACATTGTGCTGACTTCAAGAGGGCAGACAATCCAGGATGCCAAATATTGTTCCTTTGTCCTGGACTTGATGCTTAAAGGCAATGTGCGACATGTGTATTTCCCTCTCTCTGATTTTGACCTAATGTGATTTGGCTCAGTTCATCCAGAAGGGTTAGGAACTCTTCCTGAAGACATGGCATGCTTCCATGTGGCAGAAATCATATCAGCACTTGCACACTTCCACAAGCACCACATCATGCACTGGTGCATTTGGATGCTTCTCACAAACAGTTTGCATCTCACTTCTCCCAACACAGCAACTTAAAACTAGATAACAACCTCCTCGATTTCACTGGTCATGCCCATCTGACCAACATCAATATCACTGTCCATGCATGGTAGTAGATAGTGCCACATAGCTGCTGCTACAATCCTGAACTTGCATTACAATTTACATCTGACTGGCATGAAATCAAAGGGGAGCACAAGAGGACAGTAACCTAAGTAAATCTATGGAAAACTATGGAATAGTAACATGTACTTATGGGTACAATGATGCAGCAAAATCAGCTATGGAGGTGCCCATTTTCTATGGGAGGTGACTCCCATTTATGGCATATGAAGAATGCAGATAGGTCTGATTCCCACTGGGAATACTGATTCCTTGTCACTCACTCCATGACCCACATACATAACTCCTGTTTACTAGCTTGTTCCCATGCCTGCCTTGTTTAATAAGTGCAATCGGTTGAAAGAAAGGCTCGGTTTGGGTTCATATGCTAACACTTGCACTATCTAGCTTTGTAGTGGAAAGGCTGACAACTTTTGAGGTGAAGTCTTTCATGTTTGCAATGTACACACTAACAAGGAGTTCACTGCCAAGTTTTTGCTAGCCAATGACACAGACTCGATTTTGCAACATGAATATGAAGTTCTTTCTAAGCTTCAAGGCATTGCTGGCATACCTTGTGTTACTTTGTTTGGGAAGGAAGCCTCTCACAGTGTAATGGTCTTCGAGCACCTTGGGCCTTCATTAGAGGAGGTATTCCACTCATGCCACCAGTCTTTTTCACACCATACTATTGCTGCAATCAGTGAACAGTTGGTGTGCAGTGTTCTTTTCTTTTTTCTTTCTTTCTAATAATGTATAGATTTGTTGCCTGCAGAACATACATTTGTGCATCTATATTCATCAGGATGTCAAACCCAGCAACATCTTGATTGGCACTGGTCAAGATGCCTCTGCCATTTACCTTGTAGACTTCAGCATTGCAAAACCATACCAAGACCCCCACATGCACCTCCATAACACTTTCAGCAAATGTGGTGGCTTCCTTGGTAGCCCTGCTTTTGCCTCTGTCAATGGTCATCTTGGATTTGAAGCAGGAAGGTGAGATGACCTAGAGTCTCTTTCATATCTACTTATCTATTTGGTGTGCAGCTCTCTTCCATGGCTAGGCCACATGCCATGCTTGGAGAATGATGCAATTGTCAATATGAAGAGGGATATATTTCAACATGGTGACATTCCCAAGGTACTTTTAACCCTTCTCTCCTATTCCTGATCTCTCCAGTTTCCACAAAAGCCAGACTATGTCTACCTTCAAGCACTCATGAAGAGCCTTTGCACTGATCCACTCTGTGATTCATGCCCTGAATGGCTTCACAGCGATGGCATGCTTTCTATGTCTATCATCATGAATGATGCACTGGCTTTGGGGTGCAGAAGAGAGAAGCCTGTGGTAGGGAAGAGACCTGCAATGGGGCATCAAAGGTATCTGTCCATGTACTCATTATGCACTTTCACCTCAAGACTGATCATATGCTGTTAGTGTTATTGCCAGCAAAATGGTTGCCATTCACTCCAGCAGTCCTGCTGCTGTGCAGTCCATATGATGCAGCAAAAGGATTGCCCAATGCTTGGCTGTTGGACTGCAGCAGTGAAGCTTGTAAGGTTATACACTCAGGGTCTGAAGCATTCTATGGGCTATCCAGTCAGCCTGCATGCTAGGGCTAAAGCCCTCTGTACCTCATTCAACTTTGTTTTACCATGATATGTAGCTCACAAAATGTTAGTATTTACTGTTCAGACTGATGTATGCTTCTGCCATATCATGCTTCTGCCATGTTGCATGCCTTTCTTGTAGGATCACCCAGCACTGAACAAATAATAAGTCATGCTTGGCCAAGTACTGTGAAAGGATGACAAGTAGATACTATTGCAATCTCACAAAGAGTTGGGCAGTGCCAGAGGTTGTCATGCTGCATCAAGTAAATTTTGTGATGCACAACACAGCTGGAGCTGAGCTTGAAGCTGTGGTTCAGTTCAAGCTGTTTAAGTTTAGGCTTGGTTACAGGACTTAAAATAAATGTTTATTTTCCCACAGTTCAACTTACATAATAGCTTGGCTTGGTTTGCAAGCTGGCTGGAGCCTGAGCTGTGGCAACACTACTTGGGTATGCAACTTAACTGGTTCCTTCAAGAATGATATCAGCTACATACTCTCTACCAATGGGGATTTCATTGAGATGGTTCTTGTTCCTTGGGAGGTGCCTTACCACTCTACCCCTCAAAATCAATTCTGTGGGCACACCCTGTTTGACATCAACTTGGCTAGGGCACATGGCTTGGGGGTCACAGTCTCCACAGGTGGGGAAGGCCATCCCATTGCCACCCATGCAGGGAATGAGTATCACTGTGGCTGCACTTGCCTTTTCTCTCACAAGAACCAAATCAAAATGGTGAGTGTGCCTTCGCCTGATGAGATTGCATGGTTCACCCTGGCATCAATAGATCCCCCTTTGGTGGACTGCAGCCTGACTGACTTCTTGGCTTGATGGTGGCAAGATGGAGACACTGGCAGGATTTGCTCTGGTGAATATGCAGGCAAGTTGGCTTGTGTTGTCATGATGGACAGCAAATGTGAGTCTGTCACTGTCCATATTGTAACCCCCAAAGCAAGTGATGAAGTTGTCAAGGACCTGGAAATCTCTATACACAATTTCAAACTGGAATTCCTTCTTGTCATCTCTGTCAAGGTCATTGTGGGCATGAACTGTGGCTTTGAGGGCATGGTAATTGCATACAACTGGGGGATTCAGTATGAGTCATCAGCAGGCCACACAAGGGCCTTTTTGGCATGTTACACTACTACAGCAGCCATGAAATATTAATTACACTGTCCACACTTCCACAGAAAGGCACTGACAACCCAAGAGACAAGGGGAAGTCCAAGGCTCAGGAATGTGAAATTTTTGGTGGTGACAGTGATATCAATGAGGACAGTGACCTGGTTCAAGTGTCTGTGAGCATGGACAATGCCATCATCCTTCCCCTGCCCACCCTGCAATTCTCAAAGGAAAGGGGGTATGACATGTCTATCAGCAATCATGTATGAGTAGCTCAGGGTCCTGCTGTCAGTGCCAAAGGGCTTGTTCATGCTGTGGACTTTGTATCTGGTCGTCTTACAGTGCTGTCTGAGGACATCCATGGGTAAGTGTTCATGTGTTGATCCCTCCATGCTATTCCAATGTCATTATAGCACAACATCCCCATTGGGTTTTGCATAAAACTAGAAGAATATTCCCTTTGTGATGTAGAATGCCAGGTTGGTCATGAAGTATGGATTATCTCTGGTCCCAGTAAGGGATACAGAGGAATGCTGAGGTCAGTAGGCAGAACCTTTTGCCACGTCAGCAAAACCCTGGGTTTGGTACAGAGCCACAGAGCCACAGATGGCACAGATTTTCCACAGACCAAGTACAGACCCCTACAGACCCTACAGACCCTACAGACTCTACAGACTCCACAGACCTAGACACCACAGATGTAAACTTTGATTCACCCATATATCATCCAAAAATAGACATATTGATGAGATAATCATACTGACATGATCGTGACATCATACACTACAACTTTTGTTATGACATCCTAACTGTACAGCCACTTTTTTATTTTTGCAAACTGGGACTCCATGAGAACTTTGCAAATATCTCACCCAAAAAAGGAGATATTACTAAGATAAAAATATTCCCATGGTCCTGTGATCATAGGCTACAACTTTCGTTATGACATCGTGGCTGTACAATTACTCTGTATGGTAGAATAGAGGTGTGCCACACAACCCACACAGCTAGCTTTGAAAGTTGCTGAGGTAAGCAGAAAAGGATATTTAAACCCAGCTCACTCTGACACTGCACCTCTTTCCACTACCACCACCATCCCTCTTCCTCATCATCATCTTCATTATTGTCCCTCCCTCACCACCCTCCTTTGCTACCACCACCCTTATGGTGTGTACCCTCTCCCTACTAATAGTAATAAGTGACCACTTAGTATACATAGATATGTATATCCCTGTACCTTGTCATGTAATTTAGGTAGCTTACGATAATATGATTCAATTATTGGTCAACTACAACATGTGTGAGTGGTTAGAATCTGTAGTACTGAAACAATCTGGGGTAGGTCTGTACAGGTCTGTACAGATTTTTAGATCTGTACAGATATGGATATGTATACATCTGAGACCTGTACAAACCTGTATAGAGGTGGGTGGTTTTACTGATGCATGTCATGATCCATCCTGGCATTATGCAGTTGAGAAACAGTGCAGTTGTCACTGAGTAAGTGCTTTCATTCCCTAGTTATTTCCTTGTCTTTTCTAGATCTGGCATGCTCCTCAACTGGATCCCTTTGGATTCTACTTGAATGACTGGATTTATAGAACTGTGCTGTGTGTCTTTTGTATGGACTGCACCTCTTCCTCACTGTGCTACTCTGCCCCCTTCACTGCCTGATGTAAACTTTTCAGTCAAGTCAGGGCCAAGTTCATCAAGTTATGATCCCTGGGTCATCAACTCTGATGATGTCACCTTGTGATGCCCCAACAAGATGGAGCAAGAACAAGTTGACTATGGTGCATAGACCTCCCTTCACATTATGCACCCTAATTGATTTATCTGCCTAGGTTGTGTTCCTTGGCTTTTTGATGACAATTTCTGTGACTATCCCCATTGGCATGTATGCCTGAGGGTCACTGTGTCCTACAATCATGGATTGCTGCACAAGCAAGTGGTATGCACTGCAGCCCCTGACCACTTCCTCACATTCAAAAAAGAGCATGGTCATGCACCTCCTGGACATCTAGCAGTCACTGTGACTTCAAGTATGGTGAGTGCAAATATCAAACACCATTTTATTCCCACATGCCACCTGACTCCTGCCAACCCAACAAGCTCTGGCCAATATTGTCTCATGCTGTGGGGTGAGCTAGTTGGCCAAATATTTTGGGTCAAGAAGTGTCAAAGCAAGAAAGAGCCAAGAGGGGGGGAGTTGGAGGACAGTACCAAGCTTTGCTTTGGGGATGTATGCTGGGTTGTCCCTAAGGATTGACATGGTAAAGCAAGTCTTTCTATCCAATCATGGTTCCAATTTGCTCACATTTCTGATTTGCAGATCCATATGCAAATGTAGATACACCATGTAGGGCCCACAGGCTATATGTAAATCTGCCCCAAGGCTGAGGCCCTCATCCATTTATCTCCCAATGGCAAGAAGTTTCTTGTCACTCTCAGTGAGATCATTGGCATAATAGACCTCCTTGCAGTGAAACTGGATGCTGTCAGATTCAAACTTGCCAATGACAACACTTTCTATTTTGCATAGTGACCATGTACAGTCTTCACCATTTGTGCATAAGAGCCACTTGGCTCACTTACAAGAAGATGGGAAAGTACCTATGTATGTCTGATCTCATGTGTCAAAATGCATACTAGCATGTACCATGTCTAGCCCTTTAATAATGGTGATCATGCCTATGCTCATTGTTCTTCTATTGGAGCCAGTTTGGTGCCACAAGGTTGTGGCTCTCTATCTGGCTTTGCAAGGTATGACCAGTCAAGGGCCTCTGCAGCACTCTGGGAAGGCAAGTTTCGGATTCACCCTGACATGAAGTCTGATGACCCTATCTTCCAGAAGTAATGGTAGTCATGGTAAGTTCCAGTTGCTGGCACAGGCTTCTTTCATTTGGGTTTCACCATGCAAAGTAAGCTGCACCTCACTGCCATGTCATGTTTCATGTTATCCTCAGATCACCCAAGTATGATTACTGGATGCACAGGCTGGCTTCATTCATGGTGGACCACTCACATCAACTTATGCATTGAATAACCTAGCCATTATGACATCCTAATTTGGTACTGTACTTTGCACATAACTTGGTTGTCCCTCTTGCTTACTGGCTTGCAGTTGGGCCCATCTGTGCCAGTGTTCTATATTGCACCTACTGGAGGGCCAGCATATCTTAATTTATCCATTCTTACAGTAGTTTTGGTACATTATTCAGAATGACATTGAACACAGGCTTTGTAAATTGCAACAGTCTTTGATTTATCATGACCAAACTCCATGGTGGTTACCTATATAGATGATCAGTAGTAGGTACATGTAGGTATTGTAATTAGCAGCTATGGGAGCCCTTTGCAATCTGCCATGTCAGATAGTTACTTCCTCAGTAACACCAAGCTACTATATTAATATGTACCTGTCAGATAGTTACTCTACAGGTTGTCAGTAAATATGAAGCTAAATAGAAAGAGTGACTTACTCCTCAGTAACACCAAGCTACTGAGGAGACTACAGGAAAATTTACTCTACTGTAGTCCGCTTTTCTGCTTATGTAAGCGACTAATCTTCGCACCTAAAGAATGTACTACCAAGGGGGCAGTTTATACTCCAACACTCCCCCATAAACTGCAAGGATTAAATGATAGAAATGCAAAAATGAATGTACCCATGTGTGAAGCAAGCAAATGTTGTGTACTAGTCCAAGTTCTCGAAGTGTTGGCGCGTTGTGTTGTGGCGTGATTACCCGATTTGGCCACGCGCGTGCTGGTGGCTGTTTCGTCGTCTCGCGCTCAGCGTACGTGCAGCTATGCTGACGCTGTCGCTGCCTCCCCAGTCGGTTTCGCGTACTGGCGGCTCCCCCAGAATACTTGTAGGGTCTCCAAGGTAAGTTCTGATGCGATTTCTACAGGTTTCATTGCTCCGAAGACTTCGTTTGGCCTCGAGTTGGCCCTGGTAAGTTCCCTGCTTATCTGCCCCTCGTCTCACAATGTTTCTAGGCTCTGTTTCTTCTCGTTTACGATGACGGCTGGTGGGAATGATCTCGCGGGGGTGCTCAGCGGGTTGTATGGGGGGCGTAGGTAAGTTCCGCTTCTTGTTTTCACTTCTACCTGCATCCTGACTCATTTCTCCTCCAGATAGTGATTTTCCTTCGTCGTCGCTTGCTTCTATACTCCCAAATGTATACTTTCGGCTTCCTGTGGGTAGGATATCCCCAGATATATAGACGCTTGTTTCTCCAACCCGATATTTGGCTTCCGGGGTAAGGCGCTTGCCATGCACGCTCCGTTTGGGGTCGTTTTCGAGGTTTTCGCGAACGCTCGACTCGTATTCGTGGTCGCTTGACCCATTTGCTGTTTCGCCCTCGAGCGCGCAGTTGTTCTTCATCACCATTGGGCTCCAGTGCCCACAGCTCTGGCATAGAGTAAGTTTTTCTTGTATAGCGCTGGCTGTCGCTGCCGCGCTCTCAGCTTCAGGTAATTCTTCTTCATCAACTTCGGTGAGCCAGTCTGACAGCTCCTCATCCTCGCTAGAATATTCTGCGTGTGCAAGCCACACTCCATCGGGCTCGGCATCGCTTGCCATGCCGCTCAACTCGTCTGCAACTGCAGCTTTCTCACTTGCTTTCTCGCGCCCTTTTCCTTTTGAGTCGCTAACCTCATCTTTCTCCTTTGTAGCCTTCTCTTTATTCATTCGGCAGTCTCGCGCCATGTGGCCGTACTTGCCACAGGTATAGCAATCCCCATGTATCCTCCTCTGCCTTGAATCTCCAGAAGCAGTATATGCGGCATCTTCGCCACTCTCGTTTGTAGGCTTTTGCGCGCCCAAATTTCGGCTGTCATACGCGTCCAGCACAGTTTCCATAAGTATGTCTGAAGTTATCGCTGTTCCTGTAACTTTCGAGAGAGCCATGACTGCGCCGATTTGCGCCTGGTACGAGTTTGGAAGGGAGCTTATAATAATCGCGGTAAAGCTTTCGTCCGTCGGTGCCTGATCCATCGAAGCTAACTGTTCGTGCATGTCTCGTAGGGTATCGAAGTGTTTGTGCACGTCTTCGCGCTCTCGACAACGTAAGTTTTGCATTTTGCGGAGTATCTCGACCGCTACAACTCGGGATCGCTGCTCGAAGAGCTTTGCAAGATGTCTGAAGATTTCGCGTGCCATTCTGAGCCGTTTGATCTGTGTGAATAGAGTGTCGGGTAAGGTACCAGCAATTTGCTGCTTGACGACAGCCTCGCCCATTCGCCACACCTTCATTTCGGCCTTCCAGACCTCAACCTCTTTCCTTTCAGCTGAATTTGTTGGGGACCAACTCTCCCCTCGACCATCGAGTGATTTCGGATCTTCGGGCTCCGTCTCCGAGCCGTCTAAGTGCCCTCCAAGGCCTCGTGCCTCGACTGACCATATAAGTCTATCCTTGTAGGTGACCCAGTTCGTGCCGTCTGCCGCGAGCTTCGGCACCTTCAAAAATTCATCTCCGAGTTTCATTTCGAAGGACATCTCGTAGTTCTTCTTTTGGTGGTCTTCTGTAGTTCTTCTCTCGTGCGCAGTTAGAGCTCGGGGCTCATAACCTGTCAGATAGTTACTTCCTCAGTAACACCAAGCTACTATATTAATATGTACCTGTCAGATAGTTACTCTACAGGTTGTCAGTAAATATGAAGCTAAATAGAAAGAGTGACTTACTCCTCAGTAACACCAAGCTACTGAGGAGACTACAGGAAAATTTACTCTACTGTAGTCCGCTTTTCTGCTTATGTAAGCGACTAATCTTCGCACCTAAAGAATGTACTACCAAGGGGGCAGTTTATACTCCAACATGCCAATCATGCAGACACGGTACTTACTACTTGGTAACCTGTCCTGGTGACCAATGAATGAAATAGGATACAACTGACTATCATAGAGTTTATGCTAGATACAAGCTCAGCTTATGGGGAAGCCTGTAAGTTGTCAGTATGATAAGTTTTATAACATCATAACAGTAGCTACTAGCATACAAAGAAAGGAGGTAAGGAAAGGGTCAAGTGAACTACCAAGATGCTTTGGTAAAAACATATCCAAACAAGTATGGTCTGCTCTAAGGATGCAGCAAAAGACTGTAGTCTGTACAGTGTTGGATAGGCCCCTAGCATGACTTCATGTGAGTCACATGACTAAGTTAGGCAAATCAGATTTGGCTTGGACTGACTTTGGAACTGTAGTTCAGCTCAAGCTGCCACTGGCTAGACTATTGAACTAAGTCAATTTGGGTGAGGGTAGCCATGCTTACCTAATGGTCTGGTTTGGTTTCCAAGCTGGCTAGAGCCTGAACTGTGGCAACACTATGGGCCACACCAAACCCCTCTATCCTTGCAGTTAAGCTTGAAGATGGTACCACCTGCAGATATATGGTTTCCTTGCTCTTAGCCCCACACCCACTAGTGACAAGACCTTCTTCAAAGCTGATTGTGCACAAGTGGAATGATCTCAACACCCAGGCACTCATCATCACTCAGACTGAAGTCAACAATGCCACCATGAGAGACTTCACCCTTACCTTCTTAGTGTGGCTGGTAACTTTGACTGTCAGGTTATGCTGAACAATGGAGGTCCCATTCACAACATTGCATGGAGCCCAAACAGTAAAGAGTCTGATGTGGTATATGGATGTACACTTTTCACCCTCTCACTCTCTCAAGTGTGCACTGAGGTAGGCAGCCACCCACACCTGGTCACAGTCAAGGAATGCTCAAACTACATTGATAGGCAACACCCCCAGGATAACCCATAGCCTCCATGACTTAGCATCCAGCCCTGGGACATGCTCTTCCTGCTTTGATAGGTGGTGGGCTGGACATGGGTGTGTCTGTGTCTTTTCTTTATGGCCTGAAGACTAACCAGTAAACACTTGCAAGTTATCATGTCCTCACTTGCCACAGAGGATGAGTTGCAAGAATGTGAGAAAGATTTCTCCCCCTCTCTCCTGTGAAACACATTGAGTTCATTCTGCAGTAATGGCCACAATGAAAAGTTGCAGGAAGTTGGAGCCAAGCAATACCTAGAGATAGTAGTATGGAATATATTGGTATGATTGTGTTGCAATGTGATAATCATAATATATGTGGGTGTTATCTGCTATACCATGGAAGAGTGAATGGTGACAACAAGCAAGGCTAGAAAACATATCAATAATCTATTCAACACCAGTGTTGACAACATCAGCAAAACCCCCCCCCTCTATACAGGTCTGTACAGACCACAGACCCACAGACAGGTCCCCCCCTGTACAGATCTGTACAGACCTACCCCAGATTGTTTCAGTACTACAGATTCTCACCACTCACACATGTTGTAGTTGACCAATAATTGAATCATATTATCATAAGCTACCTAAATTACATGTCAAGGTACAAGGATATACATATCTACCTATACTAAGTGGTCACTTATTACTATTAGTAGGGAGAGGGTACTCACCATGAGGGTAGTGGTAGCAAAGGAGGGTGGTGAGGGAGGGATGATGATGAAGATGATGGTGAGGAAGAGGAATGGTGGTGGTAGTGGAAAGAGATGCAGTGTCAGAGTGAGCTGGGTTTAAATATCCTTTTCTGCTTACCTCAGCAACTTTCAAAGCCAGTTGTGTGGGTTGTGTGGTGCTGTAGGGAGGGAAGTCTCCCTACTAGGTTATTTCATTTATTTCATTGTTTTTACTTAGGTTTTCTCCCCTACACTTTTATTTTATCTTTTACTTAGTGTTTTGAAGTTGTGTAGGCACGTGTTGTGGCTTATGTAAGCCTGCACGCACACTTAGAGTACAGCCTACCTACTTAGAAAAAAAACAGACACATTACCACAGATGAAAAGACAGAATTCTGAGACTGAGGGCTCAGAAAATTAGTTCTCCCTTTCCAGACACTCAGTAGACATTATCTCGACTCTTCTTTGGACTATCAGGGTGTGTTTTCACAGTTTTTATCTTAATCTTTGACTCCCCACCAGGCAACTCCAGTCCCCTTGGGTCGAACTGAGACCTGCTTTCCAACAGGAGACCTCCCAGGTTTCTCCTAACACTTTCCTTACCAAGTTTACAGCATACCTCTATAAATTTTGAACTCGGATTCGAACTCTACCAAAAATGAAAGTTGTAGCCTATGATCACAGGACCATGGGAATATTTTTACCTTAGTAATATCTCCTTTTTTGGGTGAGACATTTGCAAAGTTCTTGTGGAGTCCTGGTTTGCAAAAATAAAAAAAGTGGCTGTACAGTTATGATGTCATAATGAAAGTTGTAGTGTATGATGTCATAATCATGTCAGTATAATTATCTCATCAATATGTTCATTTTTGGATGAGATATGGGCAAATCAAAGTTTACATCTGTGGTGTCTGTAGGACTGTGGAGTCTGTAGAGTCTGTAGGGTCTGTAGGGTCTGTAGGGGTCTGTGCTTGGTCTGTGGAAAATCTGTACCATCTGTGGGTCTGTGCCTCTGTACCAAACCCAGGGTTTTTCTGATGAAGGCTTCCACTGTAAATAAGCATTTGCATAGATCTTAATATACAGTGACTCAAAAAACTGTCCAGATGTTTGCCACTTTTTCAAAGAATTGCTTATAACCCAGTCCTCATTTGGCTATAAATCATGACAAAATAGGGGTGGATAGCCAGTGGTCATGTGATCATGTGTGCCAAATATGGTTATGGTCATGTGACTTGATACTGTACAATTAATTCAACATTGACCACTACTCATCTGGACAGTTTTTTTGCAGGTGATCATAAATTTAAGTATGGCAGTGGCTATGCTGAATTATTCAGTGGCTGTGCTGAATTTCAACAAATTAACATAACCTTAGTATGATTATACATAAATTAGGTCCAACTACTGCCCATTATGCTCCCCATTCCCCATGAAGGCCATCCCCTGTGATACTCATCTGGCTGTGCTGTCCATGCTTCAGGATGGCCAGTCTTCTCATCAAATTGCTTCCAAACTTCATATTGGTCATTCTACTGTCTCAGAAATACATTCCAAGGCCCTTTCACCCCTTCCAACCAATGCTGAAGGCTGTCCCTCTAAGCTTACAGCTCATGATTGTCATCACATGGCTTGCCTAATCAC
This sequence comes from Pisolithus thermaeus, assembly GCA_024663475.1. Classification (NCBI taxonomy): domain Eukaryota; kingdom Fungi; phylum Basidiomycota; class Agaricomycetes; order Boletales; family Pisolithaceae; genus Pisolithus; species Pisolithus thermaeus. The sequence goes on from JANFAF010000056.1 coordinate 305,763, forward strand.
CTCTGGGCAAGCAGATACTGCCACTCAGCTCAAGAAAATCTCTGGGCTTGGTGTCAGCACCCAAACCATCAGGAATCACTTGAAGAAGGAGAACCTGAAGGCTGCTGTCAAAGCCAAAAAGCCTCTGCTTCAACCTTGACATGTATGACAGCACTATGCATTTGCACAGAAGTACCAACACTGGACTGAAGAAGACTGGGCAAGAATTGTTTGGTCTGATGAGACCAAAATTAATCACCTGGGGTCAGATGGGAGGCTTTGGGTGTGGAACAAACCAGGATCCCCCCTTACAAACCAACATGTCCAAGGCACTGTCAAGTTTGGTGGAGGGAGTTTGATGATTTGGGGGTGCATGACAGTGCATGGAGTAGGCCAAATGTGCAGGATCAATGGGAGGATGGATGCAGCACTCTACACCAAAATTATGGAGGACCATCTGTTCCAATCTGTGGAGGAACATGGGATGGATGTCAACAACTTCATCTTTCAACAAGATGGAGATCCCAAGCATACCTCCAAATTGGCCAAGAAATGGTTCAAAGATCATGGTGTTGAGCTTCTTGACTGGCCTGCACAGTCACCAGACCTCAGCCCCATTGAATATCTCTGGCATGACCTGAAGAAAAGGTTGGGAACCTACCCAGTACCCCCTAAGAGCATAGAGGAGCTGTGGAAGAGGATTGAAGAGGAATGGAGGAAAATTCCAAGGGAGGTTTGCCTTAATTTGATCAATAGTATGCCTAGGAGGGTTACAGCAGTGCTCAAGGCCAAGGGTGGTTACACAAAGTACTAGATATATCCTACTTATTGTCACTTGGATACCCTGCAAAAAACTGTCCAGATGAGTAGTGGTCGATGTTGAATTAATTGTACAGTATCAAGTCACATGACCATAACCATATTTGGCACACATAATCACATGACCACTGGCTATCCACCCCTATTTTGTCATGATTTATGGCCAAATGAGGACTGAGTTATAAGCAATTCTTTGAAAACATGGCAAACATCCAGACAGTTTTTTGAGTCACTGTATACCTGCCCTTTGTCTACAGTATTGCCAGTGTCTACATTGGATATCTCTGTATATAGTCATATCTCATTGTTGGGCAATTTTGGTGATGCTCTACCCTTGTCAACTCCTGTGAAACCAATGCCCCCATTTCAGTGCCTCCCTCCATACTTCACCTCAACATACCAGGAACCTCCACAATCAGCCTTTCTACCTTCACCAGGCCAGATGTGGAGCCCACACACTGCAAGCATTTCACAATTATTCTTCAGAAAACATGCTGAAAAAATTGAAGAAAGTGATACTCTTTTTTGACAGCTGTTTTCAAAGAGAAAAGGCAAAAATAATATTTTCTTTTTTTTGCATGACTTTCCACAAAACATTGTTTGATGGTAATACCCATTAGCATAGAAGCTAATCAGCACTACCATCAATTCATTTTTTTGCACAGAAAAGACAAAGAAAACAAAATATTATATTTGCATTTTTTATGTGAACACAGCCCAAATAAAAGAGTATCTCTTCTTTCCATTTTTTCAACATATTTTGGCAAGAAAAATTGTGAAATGCTTGCAGTGACAGCACCAGAATACCTCAACTATTGCTGGCTGCTTATGAAGTATGATGAGCAGGACTCACTTGTCAGGACAACAAAACAAGACCAACATCTACAGATGTTGTGTAAGATCTTCCAAGGATCAGACATAGTGTCATTGTACATCCCCAGGTTCCTGGCCAAAACTCAGAGTCTGGAGCCTGAGAACATGGCCACCTACATACATCAAAGAAATCTTTAAAAGGATGAATGAACAAATGGGGCAGGTACAGCATGATGTAGTTAATATGGTCCATTGGGACATCAGTCCAGCCATTACTCAGTTCTTTCATTTTGAAAAGTCCTTCATTGCTGGCTGGGGTACCCCAGCAGTGGATGTCCTCAATACTGTTGTTGCTCTGACACAACAATCAGGTGTTCATTCAGGAAACCTGATACCAGACTCCAGTGAGGCCAAGGTAAGAGTTGCTATATGGCCAAAGGCAAGCACCCTATCATCCCAAGAAGGACTTGGTCCCATTACTTCCCAAGGAAGAGGAATGACTCCAGACACTTGCCCAGGATGCCTTTCCCACATTGCAGAAGTGGCTGCCAATCAGGACATCATCTTCCACACAGCAACCAAAATAATTGCAGAAAGTGCTAAAAACTGTGCTAGTACCTTAGATTGGGTCTCCCTCTTCGACCATGCCACTTGGTACCTCACTGATAAAAACCTTCACCACTTGGTCAAAGTCATGAACCACTTCCCCAACACATCCATTTACACCATTGAAATGAATGATCAGCCACACCTCTACCTTGCTGGATGACTTGCCATACCCTGTGACCATCCATTTTACCAGTTTTGCTGCTTTGAGTGCCAGCAACTTGGTCACTGGTGCTTCCATGGTGGCTACAGATCTCAATGGACCCCACCTCATACCCTGCAACCTACACCAGCTGACATATTTGCCACCTCCTAGTCATCCTGCATGTGTCATCCACTGACCCCTCCACATCCAACCCATAACCAAATCTGCCATTGAGCAGGGGCTCACCAACATTGAGGGGGGGGTGATGTTATGCCCTGATGGCTGTACCTTCTCTTTCCAGCCCTTCTCTGATCATTCCAACTGTCAGCTGGCACATCTTGGTGTCCAGCTTCTCTTACTCATTGGCAGCATTGCTGTCACTGTCCTCATTGTCATTCACACTGGGCTGCCTCTGTCTTATTTGTGGTAACTGCCACCCAGTTACCTGTTTAGATGCCATTCTGTTCTGTCTTGGATATGTTTCCCTGTGTCTTCCTTATTTAGACTTATGATCAACTGCAATCAACTCTGCAGCTGATCACATCACCTTGGACTTTTGTGTTTACATAACTGTTTGTGTTTGTTCCCTCTGACTTGTGGTGGTGACTCACCTTTCTGGAGTTGGTCTTACTTACTACCAACTCTGTCTTGCACCATAGCCTTCTTGCCTTTCCCATCCCCATTGCCATGTGCATACTATAGAGGCTGTGACAGTGTAGATGGTATATAAAGTAGGGACCACTCTGCTGTATATCCCCCAGCTTTTGATACTTTGCAATCAACCTATTTACATATCACCATTCTTTGGTGATACAAGTAGGTTTGACCAAGGGTGTGCAAAGCATCTTTCACACTGAAGTACAGCATACCATGTGCTTTCAAGGACTCAACCATTCTTTGATAGTTTCATCCTGCATGGCATAACAGTCTGACATTACTGCTACATAGCCACTAAGAGACTGTTGAGTGCTGTGGGTATTGCTGCAGCACTGTAGCTCTGCAAAACCTGCCTAATTAGCAAGGAGGCAGGGTGCCAACACTGTTACTAATATGTAATGTTAATGGTGACACACAGGTGGTGTATATATAATGTATCAATATATAATGTATGAACATGCAGTCAAACTGTTTACTGGCCAGGAATGGAAACAAGTTATGGAATTTTACTGACATAGCCCATCCCCCTCAGCATGGAGTGGGCCAATGCCAGAGAATCCACTCCATGCTGGCAAGTGTAACCTCCATGCCAGCAAGCATTCCCTCCATGCCAGTAAGCATTACAAAGTTGGACTAAGGCTGCAAAGCAGCCACATCCTGGGTAGTTTCTCATTGCTAATAAGGCTCCATTTAGGAATTGCCTAGTAGCCATGTGTCCAACAGTGTCCAACACCTGAGACATTCCATCTACATGCAGTGTCTCAACATTCATCCACAAAAACTTCATCAGTTTCTTCACTGATCTCAAGGCTAGAATCCAAGTAAGTCTACTCATGCTTTCTACAATCACACTCTAACCATTTAACAAACAGAAAAAACTCCAGGCAAACTCTCCACCATTGTGAACATGTTAAGTTCAAACAGCCACACAAGGACCCCAAGAGCACCTAAGCCTGTAGTGACAGCACAAATAACCACTGCACACAGAAAATAGGGTATCTCCTGAATGGCTGGGAGTATTCAGATGTAAGTAACATCAGCAGAGGGCTATCATTGGGTAGTATGTACCTGCAGAACAGCAAAAAGTATAGTGCATAAATGAATGAGAATCTAATTAGTGTTGCCACAGCTTGGCTTGAATGCCTGAGCCACAAGGGATTGAACAATTTAGTCAGCAAAAAAAACTATCTCAGAATGTAGCCTGATGTGTGCTGACAACAAATCAAAAAGAATTGTATCAATACCTTGCAAACTGAGCTTGCAAATCCTCATGGCTCAGGCATTTAAGCCAAGCCATGGCAACACTAAATGAGATACAGGGTACAAATCTTTTTACCTTCAGTTGGCATGAAAAATGGGATAACTCTGGAAGAGAAACTATTTGTGTCCTGTCTTTGGTATTGTCAAGTAGGTAGCAATGAGTATACCAAGGTCTGAAACAGGAAAAAGGTTTGGTGGGGAAGTGGAGAAGATACAGGCTAAATATAAAGGGGGGAAGAGGACAACAGTGTACCAATGAACAACTGTTGTGCAAAACACTATGAAAAATGCAGGGAAACAGTGGAGAGATGTGTGTAGAACACAAAAAAAAAGAATGGTGGGAATACATGCACCCAGTTCCAAGATATTTGCAAAACCAACTGGATTGCTACCTACTTGACAACATCAAAGACAGGACAAGGACATGCATGGTTGCTGTTCGAGAGTTATTCCATTATTCATACCAACTGAAGGTAAAGAGATTTGTGCCTTGTATCTCATTCATTTCTGCACTATACTTTTTGCTGTTCTGCATGTACATACTACCCAATGATAGCTCTCCACTGATAGTACTTACATCTAAACACAACAGAACTCACTCACCATTCATCACCTGGGAAGAGCTTTCATCCATTAAGGCACCACCCCAGTCACACTGCTGCCAGACAGGCAACTTCAGATGAAAGCCAGCCATCCACATAAAACACTGCTGAGAGTAATCCAAGGACAACTCGAACAATGAAAAAGGAACAGTGGTGTCAGCATGAAGCAGGCAGCATGGTCAAAGTGGTAGGAGATCAGGAGTACATGCAGCTAGGTATGACAGTGTAGTATGAAGAAGTGAGATTGGCAAAGGTATATGTTAGGCTCTGACATCCATCAAAGTTGCTGAGTACTCAGTGTTGCCCTCCATACTGTCTCATTGAATTTGTGTAACCTTGTGATCTCTTCCTCTGCAGCCCATGCCCTTTTGTTGGCTGCCAGGCACCGCTCACGTTCCATCTGTCTTTCCTCCTCCACTGCTCGTGCCCTTGCTTCTGCTGCCTGGAGTTGTTCATGCTCTCTCTGTCTTTCCTCCTCCACTGCTTGTGCTCTTGTTTTGGCTGCCTGGAGTTGTTCATGCTCCCTCTGCCTTTCCTCTGCTTGCTGGTTGGGTCATTAGTATGGATAGTAACGAGAAATAAGAGACAATTTACCTCTCATTCAAGTCTGCACCTGTTTGCAACCTCCAAAGCCAAAGCATCCCAAGCTTCACAATACTTGTCACATACCTCACCCACACTTTCCTTTGTGGGGACCGACACCCTGTAGCATGTGCCTCCTGGATGCTTTGCGACATTTGGCTTAGCATCCACAAACAGGGTCTCAAGGGCAGTAAACACAGTTTTCACATACCAGTAACACTGTGTGCTGGTAACAGTGTACGTTGGCTCAAGTTTTGAAGTGAGGTAAAGCAAAGTCCCCAGTTCATTTGCAGACAGCCTGGCTCTTTCAGAAAATGTTAGCATACAGATACGAGTAGCCCTCTTGCACTTTTCTTCCAGTCGATCGCCAGCTGTACAACCCAGGGTTGCACAATGGATGAGGTCATTGGTGGCCCACTGTGAACTGGAAGAAAACGATGAAGACAGTCCGGGCTTCTGTTTTGTTTTATAGTTAATTTTAGTTTCCTCTATGAGGACTGCTTAACCACTCACGGTAGAATCTCCATTGGCACACAGCAGAGTGACAGAACCTGACACAGTATCTGTTGAAGCGTTGTTATCGGTAGTGCATGTGGAATCTACAGAGTTGTCAGCCAATTAAGTCAACAAATAGAACATGAGAATGTCACCACAAGGATCCCTATGCGCATTGCCACCAGCGCCATTCCTCTCAGCAATGAGAATGCAGGTGTGGCATTTGTCAGGGGAGGAGATCTCGAACCACAAAAATTCATGCTTCACCCCATTCTTCTCCTTGTACCGTCCAATGTCGACGACGGTACAATCGTACATGTGGGGGTTTTTAAGGATGTAGTCGAGGTACCATGGTTTGACACTAAAGTGGAAGGGGCTGAGCGTCCTGTAGGCAGTGAACAATCTGCCGATCTTGGGGTGTACTGGGACCATTCCAAGTGTGCAGAGGATTCTCCAGAAAAATCTGCATAGTTTTCTCAACATAGTTCTCTTGTGGAGGTCCATCTTCATATAAGATGGCATTGGGGTAAGAGGGCTGATATGCATGAGCCTCTTCACAGCTTGCCCTTGAGCACCGAATTCAACAGCTTGGACAACAGAAACTCAGGTGAGCGCCCATCATATCAGCACTACGAGGGTGAGGAAGTTGGTTGAGTCGATATGGCACGTAACTGGGAGTTTTTGCACCTGTGACAGAGGACACAAGGAGAAAATATGGGAGCTTCTTTCTGCCATCAAACTCGCGCAGTAGCCTGCAACATAGGAATGAACATACACGAGGTCCCAAGGGTGTTATTGCATCACAGAGTCATGTCATGACAGTCACAGACTTACCTGTTCTGGCAGGGCATCCACCACGTCAACAAGTACTTGGTACCTGGGCACAATGGAAAGAGACTTCAAATAACAGATCTGGTCCTTCCTGGCATGCCAAGCAGGACTGGACTCTTCTGGGTTTGATGGCCCTGCATCTGTAGTGGGCTCCTCCATCAACAGTCTGCTCAGAGGGTCCTCTAACTGAGTGCTGTGTGACTGAAGGCCCTGGTATGCCTGCTTCACCCACTTCTGCTTCACTGTCATCATCCACTGTCACCCACACTCTCTTCTTACTGCTTCCCACCACTTTCCTCTCAAACTGCCTGGACAAGGTGCATCCTCCTTTTTGCAATCAATGAATGACACAATCATCTTCTCCTCTGCCTCAGGGGATTGACAATGATCCCAAAGCAACCCAAGGTCAGCCTTTGTCCATTTGGAAGGATCCTTCATGGTAAAACCCTCTGGGATGGACTCAGAGTCCAGATACTCCATTGGGGACTTGATCAGCAAGCCCCAGGGAACCTTGGCCTCAGGCATCTTTGTGAACTTGGCTATGTCCCAAACTTACATCAGATATGCAGCCATGCACATGCCAAGCAAGACACACCATAAGCATCTTGGAAGACTGCTCTTGCCAGGCTCTGTTGCACCTTCAACTTCTGCCCACCCCAAGTGGGCACTTCTGGATTTCCATCCTCATCCAAGGATATCTCCACCTCCTGCTTCTCAGCCGAATCTTCCTCCACTAAGCAGTGATGAATTGGCATAACATATTGATAGACAATACTCACCACTCACCAGGGTCAGTCAACAGAGATAGTCAGTCAATATGCTCTCTGCAGTCAAAACCCAATCCTTGCTTGACTGGGATGATTCTGTGAATACCTTCTTCCCATCCCCTGGTGCTGACTCAAACCTGGTGATCTTCTTCAGCATTGGAACCCACAAAGTAAGTGAAACTTACACTGCCAACTTGATCTGACCTTCCCCTGACTCATGCCCTACAAACATCACCACATGGGACCCCATGGTTCTCTGAACAGTTTCAATTAAATCTTTGGCCATGGTGGGGAGATTTTTTCTCTGGTATCTGTTTATTTGCCAGCTCAGTGCAAGGTCTGAGAGTGGGAAGTGTACCTATGAACCATGGTCTCTTTGGGTGCACCCAACTTGTTCCACTTTTCTGCAGCCCTCCCAGCTTCCAATTTCTGGTCACTGGAAATGGACCCCCACCACTGTTGAATAATCTTGGTCCTCTGCCCTATGGTCTTGTGGTCCATTGTGTCCCTCCTTTCCCTGTCATAGGTATCCATTTCCTCCTTGAACACCTATTGTGCTGCAGTGAAGGCTGTAAAGACCTTTTTGTAATCCCCAGCCATGGTGGGTCTGGCCTTCTCCTCCCTGGCATTCTCACCCTCACCAGTGTCTTCCTTGTTCTTTCCAGTGAAAGCAAGAGCCAGGATTCACTGGATGATGGCTATCTCATCATCCCAGTCTTCTGGATCCAGTTGTGACAACCACTCCATCCTAGTGGCCTAGACAAACCTCAGACTTGTGCAGCATGATGAACAAGGGTCTCACCACTCTCAGATTATGGGGCAGTTCCACAGAGTGCAATGGTTCATGCTGAAGAATCTTCCCCTTCACCTCAGCCAGGATCTCATTCCTGAGCTCCAAGTTCCCCCTTGCTTCTTTGTACATTCCTGCATAGGAGGACAGGATTTCAGAGTAGGCTTGCTTCCAGTCAGACCTTGGATGGTTCAATGGGGGGAGGTATGTAGCAGCAGAGAATTTGTTGTTGTGGGTGGAAGACAGAAGGTAAAAAATTTTGGCCCTTACTGATTTAGGCAGGTGGTTGAAAAAATGACAACCATTCCTCTTTTAGGCATTACTTATTTTATTTGCACATGTTTGGCATTCACTTGGATTCCAATACCAAGTCTCCAAGCCAAGGGTATCACTACACACACCATACTGTGTGTTTCCACTCCCATTCTAAATACAATCCACTTGTTTACCTGGAACATCAACCTTGCCTTCTTTGCAAAGTCATTCCACAACCCCATCTGCTTTTTAGCATAGGCCTCTTTCCCTGGCTCAGGTGACTGCAGAGCCCTTTTCTCCCACATGTTCTTGTGGTACTCAAACTGCAGACGAATCCGAAGCATCTCATGCCTCACCAGTGACACTTCTTCTTTCCACCTGTCCCTTCTTGCCCTTGCTTTGGACCAATTGATCCTGTAAACTACACACCACTGTTAGCAAGAGATATGGCAAGAGCATACACTTACATTCTTCCATTAAGCCCCCACCCTGGAGATTCAGTTGACTCTGTTCACCATTCATCACCCAAAACCAAGCCAGTTTACTGGTCCTCTGGCCAAATATGTTCTCCTCTGTCACCTCCTTACTCACTGCAAGATCCTTGGGCAGGGTTTCTTGATACTTTTCTGCCATGTCAACATTGGGGTCCAGCCTGAGAATGGCCTGTCTGGCCCTCTGATAACCTCTGACATGCTTGTTTACCCTGGCCACCACATTTTGGATTTCCTTCTTGGTCCTGGTACCCTCCCTGGTAGAATTTGCAGTCTGGAAGTTCTGTCAGTATAACATGGCTTTGTTTCCAAGGTCTGTTCTCAGTTGGCCTAAACAATCATTAGCTTGTCCAATCCTGAGTTCCCTCTCCTCTTTGAGAAGGTCAACAAGGCCCAGCTCTGTCAGTTTGGCACTCCCAATGGAAGAGGGTATCCATATACTCATGAGCTCAGAAGCCAGCTCCTCAAATTCCTCTCCAGGAACTTCCCAGTACCCTTCACACCAGAACTCCCTATCCTCCTCCTCTTCTCTTCTTCTTTCCCACAAAATGCTGGATCATCCTGGGGAGTGAAAGCACCATCTATCTCCAAGCCTTTGAAAAATGCTTGACCATTACTATGGAATTTTTCAATCTTGGCAGAAAGTCTCTGCCTCTTCTCAGAGATTTTTGACTTCTTGGCTAGTGGACACAGGATTGGGAAGTTGTCAGAGTTCAGATCTCAGCTAGTCCCTGCAGGTCTGGTCAGCAAGAAAATCACCTTCAGCTCAACAGGGACCTCACTGTGAGTCCTCAATGCTGATTCCTTCAGAAAGCCAGGCCACAGAACCACCACTTCCAAAGGGAGACATTGGGTTTTTCATGAGTTGTAACTGCACTTCATGAAAGGTGGGAGCTACACATAATTATCAGAAGGAGTCATCAGCCCATCCATAAGACCAACCTTTGTCCCCTTTCAACAAATAAATATCTAGGGCCTCCCCCCTATCAGCCTCAGCCCTTAGAGCATCCAATTCCCATCCAGAAACCTTGTCAGGATCCAGAACAGCAGTCCACTGCTCATAGGCCTGATTCATTTCCTCCAGACACTTGTTGGAACTCTTGTATTTCTTCAGCAAAGATGGGACCAGGATGGTCCACATAAATTTACCTCTCCTTGGAGAAAAAACCCTCAGCTATTCCCACCAGCTTTTTCCAGTTAGAATCCCTCATATGATCATCATACACCTCTTGCCTATGGCCTGAGTCATAGACCTGGCAGTTGGGGAGATCTCATTGAATGGAGCCCACAATGTCTCCATCCAAGTGTCCTGCACCTTTGACAAAGTTGAGGCTGTACCTTGGAAAGCAAGAGAGCTTGTGTGCAGCCAAATGGAACTTGCCCACAGCAGGAACAATTTCCAGAGCTGGGGGAAGAAGGAGGGAAGGACTATTTATTCCTGAAGTTGACACTCCACTGGCACCTGTCAAGACCGGTTCTCAACGGTCTCCGAGGGGGTCCGAGGGCAGAGGAAAGCTAGGGCGAAAGTCCGGGTAGTCGGAGTTTAGCGTACAACTTAGTACACTAGTTTCCTGCCGAGTCCCAGAGGTCGGAACTATCCAGAGACTGTCTGGAGTTGAGTGAGATCGATGAGTATCTTATTTGATATTCGAACTGATGTGCTACGACATATGTACAAAGCTTTTATAGTACAGAGAAAAGTCTAATGCAATGTCCGGGATGTAGCGACTACCGGAACGCAGTACGGATGAATAACAATATTAGTGAGCTGTTAGTAAGGTAAGTCGGTAGTCGCCGGATAGCTGGATGGTACAGGGATTAGTAAGACATACAGGTACGGTAGTGTAGCGAGTCACTTAGAAGCGCAAGAGAAACATACTAAATATGGAAACAGAAACAGAAACAGATCGTAAGTCAAATCAAAGACGGAACGGAGTTTCACAACAGAAACCCGTAGGGCTAGAATGACAACTCAGATGGTCGGACTGCGGTCTGGACCTTATGCGCGTGTCACGGATGTGACAGTATCCCCCTCTTAGGGCCGAGCCCTCGAGGCACTTGTTGTGTTCAAGCGTCGCTTCGGAGTTTCGAAGTCCGCATTGTCGGAGTCCGAAAAACCTCATGGTAAAAAGAGCTCAACGGGGTTTCGTCAAAGTCCAGACGCCCATTCCTAAAACTCCTAAATGCTATGGCTCCCACTCAACGACTTAAGTCTTCCCTCAACCCCGCGGGCATCGCCTGGGAAGTCCTCGACGACGAACTACTCCAAGAATATCCGGACGACCCGCTGATTATGAAGATGGCTAAGTTCGACGAGCGACAACGTCGCCAGCGTGCTGCCATGCAGGCAGCAATTGAAGAAGAAGAACGCCGGAAAGCCGAAGAGGTCCGGAAAGCGAAGGAGGCCGAAGATCGTCGGAAAGCCGAGGAGCGTAGAAAGGCTGAGGAGGCTGCTCAGAGAAAAGCAGCTGAGGAGAGAAAACTCCGTGAGTTGGAAGCGGAGAAGAAATGACTCGAGGAGGAGACGCGTCGGGCGCAGCAGGCGGAGGGTTCATCGGTGCGTAACAACATTTATCGTTCTAAAAATCCGTACTGACAAGTCCATACCAGTCTCAGCGCGTCGCATCGGTCAGCGGAAAGTCCGCAGAGCAGGCAAAAGCTTGCTCTGCCTGTATCAAGGCCGGTGAACCGTGCGTGCCGGGTACCGGGCGCAGCAAGTCGTGTGTCCGGTGCCAGAAAACGAAGGGCAAGTGCGACTTGAACCCGAAGGCACCAGAGTCCGAGAAGCCGGCATCGACGGTGACGTCTCCCCGGGGTGGAGAAAAGAGAAAACGGAGAAAGTCTGCCCATTTCGGAGAGCCGGCCGACGACGAAGACCTGGACGATACGCCAGATGTCGAGGTTGTCACGAAGCCTCGCCCACCCCATGGACAAGCTCCGTGTCAAGATCTGCTGGCGGAGGTCCTGGACCGTCGACTCGGAGAAATTGTTGATGCGATCCAGAGGAACACCGCGGCAGTGGAGTCCATGTCGAAGGAGGTCCAGGACTTGTCCGGGGTTCTGGAGGAGTCCTTCGAGGTTCTCAAGACCGCGACGACCAGCCTTGTCAACCGGGCGATGAATGACGACGACATTTAGTCGTTACTTTAGTTTATCCGTGTCTGTATCGTACTTCGGATTTTCCTGTCCCCCCCCCTCCTCTTTCCCTTTTTTTTTTTGAAATATATTTTCCGTTGTCCGTCTTAGAATCGAGTGAGCGTGAGTTTTCATAGCGTAGACGGAGTAAACTCCGAAAAGACCACTTATTTCCGGAGTGGGACGGCGCTCAACGGACCGACCTTGTGGGGGTACACTTTGTGGAAATCTGCGACCAAGTCAGGGGCGTTGCTTAACTCGGTAGCTATGAGCCAGGACGTTTCCTCGTCCGTGCCTTCGTAGCCAGCCCACTTGACTAGATACTGCAGCGGACATCGCCTACGGTAGTCCAGTTTAGAGTCTAGGATTTGTTCTATTTCATACTCTGGTTCTCCATCGATTTCAACGGGTGGAGGTGGAGGTTGGACACGGTTGGGGATGGTATTCGGAGTTGCTGGTTCTAGTTGCGAGACGTGGAACACGGGGTGTACGGACTTCATAGCGTCAGGTAGTCGGATAGTGAAGGATAACGATCCAACACGAGCGATAATGGGGTAGGGTCCCAGATTCTTTTCGGAGAGTTTCTTCGAGGGTCGAGTGGACCTGAAGTACTTAGCTTTGACGTATACCAAATCTCCAATCTGGAAGTCCGGAGGTGGAGATCTTTTAGCATCTGCCGGACCTTGGTATCTCTGCTGAGCTTCCTTCATCTCTTCTCGTAGGAACGTATGCAAGGAGTCCAAGTCCACTGCGTAGTCTCTAGCTCGAGAAGATGTCAACTCTCTTTCTGGGTGTATGGTAACATTAGGATGATAACCCTTATTGGCAAAGAACGGTGAAACTCCGGTTGTAGCACTGGGAGCGTTGTTGTACGCAAACTCCGCGAGTGGTAGCAACTCGGACCAGTTGTCCTGTTGGTAATTACAGTAAACCCGTAGGTACTGCTCCAACGTCTGGTTAGTCCGTTCGGTTTGACCATCGCCTTCAGGGTGATATCCGGAGGTGAAATGGAGCTTCATATCCAGTGCTTTGCCCAGCGACCAGAAGAAGTGAGACACGAATTCCATGCCTCTGTCGGAGGTTATGTGTGAGGGAACTCCGTGCTTGGAGAAGACATGGAGTAGGAACAATCTAGCGAGTTGTGGAGAGGTGATTGTATCTTCGGTGGGGATGAATATAGCTTGTTTCGAGAGACGGTCTACGACGACCAGTATAGCGGTATGGTTTCCGGAGTTTGGTAGTTGTTCGATGAAATCCATCGAGATGGAATTCCAAGGTCTCTCTGGTATCGGTAGTTGCTTCAACATACCGTACGGTTTGTGTCTTGGGGTTTTAGCACGTGCACAGGCAGTGCAAGACTTGACGTAGTCTTTGATAAAAGTCCGAGCATTTGGCCAGACGTACTCACGACGGACGAGTTCGAGTGTTCTGTTTTGTCCGAAATGACTGGCCAAGGGGTGGTCATGCTTGTAACGGAGTATGCGAAGCCTGAGGTCGTTTGCTTCGGGGACATATATACGGTCATCCAGACGTAAAAGTCCGGATTCATCCACCCACCAACGGGGGTTAGATGGGTCAGAGAGGTGGAGTTGGCCGAGTGGGTCGGACGCTAAGGCAGACTTGATGTCTTCATGGAGTTTCTCAACGTCCATGATTATACTAGCACGCAGTACCGGGCTTTCTAGGTAGGTCGCCCGTAACGAATTGGATAGTTGTTCGGTGGTGAACACCGGTCGGAGGTTCTGTGGGTTAGCTTGGGCATAGCCCCTATCCCCCTCTTTGGGATAGACGTCCCATCGTCTAGTCAAGGCGTCGGGCTTTGCTCCGAGCTTACCAGGGCGGAAACGAATGACCATATTGAACTGAGAAAGGTACTCAGACCAACGCGCTTGGCGCCTGGTGAGCACTTTTGAGGTAGAGAAATACTCGAGATTCTTGTGGTCGGTAACGACGTCAATGGTGTGTGCGGGGCCTTCAAGGTAATGGCGCCAGGTCCGGAAGGCTTCATGAATAGCCAACAGCTCCTTGTCATGTGTGTCGTAGTTTAACTCCGGGGCAGTCAAAGTCTGGGAGTAAAATGCTACCGGTCGTACCTCACCATCCGGGCAGGTGACGGACAGAATGCCAGCGACAGCATAGTCCGAAGCATCCGTTTCGACCGTGATGGGAAGTCCGGGCTTGAAGTGAGTCAATATTGGAGCCGTGGAGAAAGCTTCTTTGAGAAGATTAAAGGACCGGCGACAATCCTCGGAGAAATTCCAAGGTGCCCCCTTCCGTGTGAGATGTGTTAGTGGGACCACGATGTCCGAGTAATTGAAGATGAAACGACGGTAGAAGTTTGCAAAGCCGAGGAAGGACTGAATGTCCTTCACCTTGCGAGGTTCTGGCCAGTCACGGACGGCCTTTACCTTATCCTCGGACATTGACAATCCGTCGGGGGATAAGAAGAAACCGAGGTATTCCACGGACTTGGAGTGGAACTCACATTTCTCTGGTTTGGCATACAAGCCATGCTCCCGGAGCCTGTGGAGTACCTCACGGACATGTTTTTTGTGGTTTTCCATATTATCAGAATAAATAAGGATGTTGTCTAGGTAGACAACGACGCATACATCCAGTAGGTCCGCGAAGACGGAGTTGACGAAGCGTTGGAACGCTGCAGGGGCATTGGTAAGTCCAAATGGCATCACGAGCCACTCGTAAGATCCGTAACGGGTTCTGAAAGCCGTCTTCCATTCATCTCCTTCGGCGATCCACACCAAGTGGTAGGCGTGGCGCAGGTCGATCTTAGTATATACCTTAGCCCGACTAGGCGAGTCGAGTAAGTCCGAAATGAGAGGTAATGGGTAACGGTCCTTCTTGGTGATCTTGTTGAGGCCCCTAAAGTCAACACAGAGACGAAGTGATCCGTCCTTCTTTTTGACAAAAAGGACAGGTGCGGCATACAGGGATGATGTTGGGTGAATAAAGCTGGTAGTGAGATTTTCGTCGATGAAGGTCCGGAGAGCGGCAAGCTCAACGGACGAAAGCGAGTAGAGGGTTCCCAACGGCGGAGTAGTTCCTTCCTCCAATTCTATCTTGAGGTCGAACTCCCGGTGAGGCGCAAGTGTAGCTGCCTTGGCCTTGCTGAACACATCAGCGAAGTCGTGATAGTCTGGGGGTACCGACGACAAGTCCGGGGTATCCTGTACGGTGGCAGCCCGGAGTTTGGTAATATCCTGAGGTCGAACCTGGAGGGAGAACTGGGTTGAGCCATCTAGCTTGCAGGCACGGACGAAGGCCACTGCATTGACAAGGGAGATGTTAGGTGCTCGGGTGCTGGGTGGAGAGGAGTTATCGACTGACTCGGGAAGGGTGATTTCCAGAGAGCCCAGGGGGGCGTCTACAGGGTTTCTCGGAATTGACTCTGAGTCAGAGGGCGACGTCGGCGCTGGCAAACGAGATGTAAGGTTTCGGAACTTAATACTGCTCAGTACCCAATCAATCGACGGATTGTAGCGGGTGAGCCAGTTATGTCCGAGAACAATCTTACACTCAGAATCCATCGGAGTTACATAAAAGATCATGTCGGTGATATCTCCGGAGGGGAAACGGACTGAGAGGTTTGAGGCTTTAGTGATTGATGTCATTGTCACACCGTCGAACAGACGGAGGACGAGAGGTGGGACGGAGTAGGTTGAAAGACCGTGGTTATTGACGAAAGTAGAATCTACAAAACAGTGGGTCGAGCCCGAATCTATTAATGCTGGAAAGTCCAGAATATTATATGAGTCGAGGGTGACAGAAGGTTTTAATGAATTCGGATTTAAAAGAGCGGATGCGTTGAGGCGTGCCTCCGAGGGTGCACAGTCGGTAACAACGCAACTCCCAGGCTGTGCGGAGTTCTGAGAGTTGCACTCTATTTTTTTGCCTCGGAGGAGGCAGTCGGTTTGGCTTCCGACTCAGTAACCGTGGTTGCGCGAGCCTTAGCTGCGCGAGATGTAGATTTAGGGCACTCTTTGGCCTTGTGCCCGGGGTTCCCGCAGAACATACACAGGTTCTGCTCAAAACGTTTCTTCCGCTCGGCAGGTGTCAACTTGCCGTCTTTACCGAGCTTGTTGGATAACGTGGACGGTGCTCCGGAGTTCTGATTGTTCGGAGGCTTGGGGTTCGAAGTAGACGGAGTTTGCTGGTTACCACCAGGCTGGGGGTTGGTGTTACCAGACTTCTGCTTGTCCCCCTTGTTCGAGTTGGCCTTACCTCCGGAGTTGTTTCCGGAGTTGTTGCCGGAGGACTTTGCTTGACGAGAGACTTCGTCCTTGCGCTCCCAGTAGCACGCGTCAATTTCTTGGGCTAGCGCACACAACCCATACAGAGTAGTGGGTTTCCCAACCCTACTGATTTCGTCTTTGATGCGATCTGGGAGTCCGGTATAGAACAGGTGGCGGAGAGCGCCATCTCCATAACCTCGGACTTGTGATGCCAATCTGTTGAAGTCAACCACATAACGGTTTACACGATGTGTCTCTTTCATGTGGAGGTGGTCGAGCTGGTGTTCGGCGTCTGCGACCAGGTCGTGTGGTCCAAAGGTTGTCTGGAGATCCGCTACAAAGTCCAGCCAGCTGTCCATCCAGAGTGGACGGTCTGCTGGATCTCCGGAGTTTAAAAGGTCTGGCTCGAACCACTCGAGAGCCATTCCTTTGAGATAAGATTGGGCGAACGTGACTTTGTTCCTGTCCAGGCGGAAGGCCTTGGGACGATCTTGAAAGCACAGTTCGCATTGGACTAAGAATGTCCGGAGTTTCTTTGGGTCAGTTCCGTCGAAGGTGTCCGGCTCCCAGACCTTAGCACGTGAGGACGAGGTGTCGTCGGAGCGACGGGTAGAACGCGACAGACGGTCGACGGCTGTTGCCAGATTTTGCAAGACCACCAGTTGGGGGTCTAGCTGTTCTGGGGCGTCGACGAAAGGGTTTCCTTCGTCGTTGTCGTCATCGTTGTCGTCATCTCCGGGACCATCATCTCCCGGACCGTCATCTCCGGGGTCATCGCCTCCGAAGAGGTCTGGGGTTGGTTGCACCGTGGATGAGGAACGTCTGTTAGAGGAGCCGGTTCTAGGAGTCGGGGTGGCAAGGGGTTCACCCCTGGCAGAGAAACTTCGAAATTGGCTGACCGACAGTGGAGGACGTTGGCGGCTTGCTAACGCGATACGTGCACTTGATTCGTGCATATCGTCAACCGCAGCTTGTTCCGAAGCTTCAACAGCCATGGAGCGGGAGCGGAGTCGGGTAGTCATAGTCATTGGTATAGGGGGTTTCGTGGACTCATGCGAGGATTTGAGTTCGAATATACTGTCAAGACCGGTTCTCAACGGTCTCCGAGGGGGTCCGAGGGCAGAGGAAAGCTAGGGCGAAAGTCTGGGTAGTCGGAGTTTAGCGTACAACTTAGTACACTAGTTTCCTGCCGAGTCCCAGAGGTCGGAACTATCCAGAGACTGTCTGGAGTTGAGTGAGATCGATGAGTATCTTATTTGATATTCGAACTGATGTGCTATGACGTATGTACAAAGCTTTTATAGTACAGAGAAAAGTCTAATGCAATGTCCGGGATGTAGCGACTACCGGAACGCAGTACGGATGAATAACAATATTAGTGAGCTGTTAGTAAGGTAAGTCGGTAGTTGCCGGATAGCCGGATGGTACGGGGATTAGTAAGACATACGGGTACGGTAGTGTAGCGAGTCACTTAGAAGCGCGAGAGAAACATACTAAATATGGAAACAGAAACAGAAACAGATCGTAAGTCAAATCAAAGATGGAACGGAGTTTCACAATGGAAACCCGTAGGGCTAGAATGACAACTCAGATGGTCAGACTGCGGTCCGGACCTTACGCGCGTGTCACGGATGTGACAGCACCCTACATCATAAATCACCAGTGCTTTAGTGATGCTCTCAGAACCATAGCCAAGAGCATTGCATATAGAGTAGTCTGTGTTCATATGTATACCTGACCAAAAATGAGCTCCAAGACACCAACATCAATCCACACATTTCACCCACCTCTCCCCTTTTTGAAAATCCACCACAGAGCAGGGGACAAAGCAGCCATGTCAAGCACAAGCTGTGGCACCAACCCCTGTGGACCCAAGGTCGGACTCACCAACATTTGCAGCATGAATGGCCCTGTGATTGCTGCAGGTGGATCTCTAAATTATTGGTCAGCAAGCAAACTCCAAGATCTTGAAACCCCTCACCTCCTTGCTATCCAATGACTGTTGTAGATGACTCTGATATGGCCCCTCAGAAACCATATACCCTTTTCCATCTGACAAGGCCACATGTAACTGTGGCTTTTTCACTTTCATATGCTGAGCAGTGAAGTTGCCATCTATGACATATTGCCTCATGATAGTATCCCTGAGGGAAGTTAGAAACCCAATTGGAATGGATTACAGTCTCTTACCTGTCATACTGAACTTTCCAGTCTGCAGGTAAATTAAGACCTGGCTGGGGGCAGGCAGGGCAGAAGAGGGCAAGTCCTCCATCCCCTGGATCCTCCCCAGCATCATGCCCAAAACCAAACCATTTCCTATGTTTCAAATCCCTCCATAGCCAAGCAACCCTCATCAGCTCCCTGTACCTATCCTAACAAGCAGAGAAAACAATGTGAGCATTATCCAATTAATTGCAAAACTGTACTCAACTGGTACCCTTTCTGGAAATGCATTGTTGGTGAACCTTTTCAGCTTCTGATAGAAAATCATTGCAGAAGTCTTGCACTCCAAAGCATCTATCAGAAAGTGATCAAGCACATCAAATGTGAAGGCAGTTTTGGGCTTGGAAATGCTGGCTGGGAAGAGTCTTTGATGAAGCAAGTCAAGGTGCCAGTCATTGGGATCAGACCCAGGACATTTGCACACAGAAACCTCATGAGAAAAAATCCCCTCAGTGTGCACAATGGTCATCTGGAACTGGGAAGACTTCCTGATGACAGGGTCATCATAAGGCCTCCCCAATAAAAATGCCACTGACCTGTGATTGGGGGGACCCTCCCCAGTTACATAGCCTGACTCCTTTGGATCAGGATCTGATCAATTATGGGGGCAGGGATCCCCCCCATGGCCTATGTGCCACAAGAAGCCAAGTTCCATCAAGGCGGTAGGCTGGTAGTGACCATTCCACCTTTGGACCTTGTGAAAGGGGAGGTTCCTGTGAGCTTTGACAGCACAGGGACCACACCAGGCATGGACACCAGCACAAGACATGCACCAGACACTTCCTTCTGCTTCAGAGCACTGCTCACAAATCTCCCCCTTAACCAGCTGCTCCCCTTCCAAAATGATATTGAGATACTCTGCTCTCCAAGGCAGCCACTCTCTGATATAGTCATTTTGACTCTGCAGGGAATTTTAATCCCCAAATCAGAGTACAGACCTTTGTGTGCCTTCTGGACTGGGGAACATCATCTACATCATTCCAGTCAGAGTCAGGGATGTCAAGAGAGTCATGGGAGTCAGAGAAGTTGAGATGTTGGGAGGATGCTGTAACAGTCTATACTTTTTCTTATTGTAGTTTACCTTATTTAGCTACTCTCTGGTTAGGGTTATAAAGATGCTCACTAGACATGCTAGCTTAGTCATCATTTGCTACATTGACTCAGCATGTTTGCTACAGTCAATAGTGTTTATCTCTCTTTGTTTGGTTTGTTCTATGATGTTCCTTGGTACAAACATTCTATTTAGTATAAATACTGGGCTCTCTTGTCATAGCACACTCCAATTGAGTTCATCTGTTGCTTCCCACATAGAAACTCTTTCCTTGCACTCTCTATCAGTTCATAGGAGTGACCAAGTTGCAACATTTTGTTGTCAGCATCACACTTGAACTCAATTTCCAACAACTCCCTCACTCCACTCACTCCCAGGCATATAGGGAAACCATACCCAGACTCCAGGTCCATGCATGTTGAATGCTCTGTGCCTGTTAATAGTGGAAAGCACCAGTCTGTATGTAGATAGAAGATGTCAATCTATGTGACAAACAGAAAAATGCGATCTATGCTAGAGAGGATGACAAGGTATGGGTGAATGCCCAGAGGAGGTGTTGTACCTGGGGTGAAGAGTGAGCTGTGTGGGTGGGATGGGTACCAAACAGGTCTACTCTTCGAAAAACACTGGGTGACAGCAGCCTGCCTGCAGGCAAACTTGACCTGAGAGAGGGAGTGGGGGGTGGGGCAAAAAGGAGAATCAAATGATGTGTGAGGTCTGGAGGCACAGACTCAGGCTGTAGTGGAGGTGCAGAAGCAAACGATGCATCACCCTCTGCTTACTTACTCATGGACTAAATTCTATGTGGCACTGAAGAGAAAATAATTGAGATAACCCAGGGAGTGGACTCTAAAGGCTAGTTTGACCCTATAGGGAATCCTGCTGAAGAGAAGAACTAGTAGAGAAAATGAAATAGAAAAGAAACTAGACACTTAGCTGCACAACTCAACCTGTAACTCACTGTACCACCACCTTAGGACTTCCCTAAGGCTGCTCAGACCTCACTCTCGAGGGCTGTAGCAGTAAGAAGCTGCCACAGACTGGTCCCACCAGTCTGTGATCCCCAGCCTCTATAGTGGTTGCTTCTTCTCTGTAGCTAGTACAACTTCGAGGTCAAGTCCGAATGTGCTTACTAATCACCCTCTCGCCTTGCCACTAAGTCCCAATCCCACTTACAAAACAGGGATCAAGCCCCTTAGAAAAGTAAATAAAATTCCTCAACACCTCTATCCTCTCATTTCCTTCTAATCCCTTACTAGGGAGCTCCCACTCCCTACAGTGCTTCAAAACTCAGCTTACATAGAAAACTAGTTAAGGAGCTTCATTTTCTTTTGTTTTCTTCTTTATGGGGCAATGCCTTTAGTCCCATCCCCCTATTGGCTGGTGGTTGTGTTTGAAGAAGAAACTGTAGTTAGTAGTCCTGCTATCTGTCAAGGGCAGTGTGAAGGTGCAACCCACATTAGGGGGTGGAAGCACATAGCATTGAGTAGTTCCCCAACGTCTGGGAGGTAGAAAGCATACTACCATATATCTACTACTCATACCATAGTCATGACAGAGTACCAGCACAGAGGCCAGGGAAAATTGCAGAAGTTTTTCAACATTCCTCATGTCAAGAAGTTGGAGTCTTTGGCTCCAGTATTACATTTTTCACCCTGTGTCAAGCAGGAGTCTCCTGCTCTGCCTGCACTCTTTGCCAGATCTTTGGAACTCCCACCCCCCACTTTTCCCCTTTGGTCAAGGAGGGAGATCCCAATCTTTTTGGCTTTGTCTTACACTTTTCATACAACTTATAAAACAGACAAACCATCTGCCCCCCCCTTGTCATCCAGTAACTTTTACTGAGCATGGACCCACACAGCTTAACAGATGACATGTTGAACTTCATGCAGCAGCTGTTGATGATGGTTGGCCAGCAGGTTGCTGCCACCATCATTGCCAACTTGCCCCAACCACAACAGGGGCAGCCTCAGCAACAGGTTGACACCACCAAATGGGGCATAGCAGATCCAGGCCAGTTTGATGGCTCAATTTCTAAGTTTGAGGAATGGTGGTCGAAGATGCATGCCTTTGTGGCAATAGTGGCATTCAGAACATGTCATGAAGATGCACTCGCTGTCTGGTCTTGGATGACTGGACCAATCACCAGGGCTTATGCAAGGGCCCAAATTGACACCTCCCTTGCAGCACAAGCTTGGCCTACCTTTGAGGTCAAAACTGAAGTTGAAAGGAGGCTCTGCCCTCTTCACAATGTGGACTGGGCCAAATGGCAGTTGGCCAATATTCATCAATGAACAGCCAGAACTAAAGAGTTCCTGGCAAAGTTTAATGCACTAAGGACCACATCTGGGGTATCCAATGACTATGCAATCTGGATGCTGGAAAAGTTGATCCACCCTGAGATCCTCCAGCAGATATACATACAGGGCAGGAGGAAGAACACCTGGGCTGAGTATGAGCCTGAGGTGCAGAACATGGGAGCAGCCCTTGAGGCTGTAAGACTCCAAATGTCTTCAGGCTCCAGCAAATGCTGGGGTCAGTCTTCTTACAACTGGCCTTCAGCTGGTGTAATGTCAGGCAGTGGCACACCCATGGACATAAGTGCTATGTAAGGTGGCTTGGGAGGTGCCACAAGAAAAGACTTCTCCAAGTATAAATGTTACAGCTGTGGCCAGATGGGTCACATAACACCAAACTGCCCACAGGGGCAAAACAAAGGCAAAGGTTGGCAGGTCTAATCTGAAGGTGCAGATCCCCACCTTAAAGCAATGGAGAGGATAAGCTTCAAGCAGATTGTCACTCATATCAGACAGTTAAAAGAGTCGGAGCTGCAGTGAAGTTGGGTCCTGCAGTCTCTTCTGGTACTGAACAATCTTTTTCTTCTTGTTCTCAATCTGTTTCTCCTAAAAATAGTAAAAATAGTACAAAAACAGAAAAAATAAAGACACAACAAAAGGCATCTTTTTCAGACATAGTTACTGTAAATAGGTTTTCTCCTCTATCTGTAGATACTACAGACCTCGATACAGACTCTGATGTACCATCTGCTGTGGGGTCCCAGTTGAGCTTGGAACTGGATGTTAAATGTGGTTTGCTTAATTCCTCAGCCTATATAAACCAAAAAAATGTTTCCCCTTTTGTACTAGGATCTGATTTGGTTAGTGATGCTCAGGCAACAGTACCACCAAAATCCCAGGTATGCATGCTCAACCTATAAAGATCATGTTTTGGTTCCCATAATGATTCATACCAAGAAAGGAGATGCACATGCCATGCAAGCACCACTTGATAGTGGTGCTACAGGAGTCTTTTGGACACCAAGTTTGTTGAACAAAAGAGGTTGCCAAAGCTTGCTTTGCCACAAGCTGTGGAGGCATTTAACATTGATGGTACCACCAATTCCACCAGAAGGTTTATGCATCAAGTACCACTTATGGTTCAGTTTGGTGATCACTTTGAGGAGTTAGTAGCCAATGTCATGGATCTAGGATCTCATGACATGATTTTGGGTCACAGGTGGCTTGCCACCCATAATCCCAAAGTCAACTGAAAAACCAGTGAAATCTCAATGAAGAGATGCCCCTTTAGCTGCTTGCACCAAAGCCAGCCTTTGTAAGATGGATAGAAAAAATGGAGTTTCAAGTGCAGGAAGCCTGGATCACTGCTATAGCATCTGACAAGCAGGAGGATGTTAAGAAAGTTGATAAAACCCCCAAGGAACTGGTTCCAAAGGAATATCATGAATATTTATCTGTCTTTTCTGTCCAGGAATCCAAACATATGCCACTTAGGAAACCTTGGGACCATGCCATAGAACTTAAGGACTCATTTGTGCCTAAAAAGGGAAGGTTGATCCCTCTCTCACCCAATGAGCAGGCTGAAGTCAGTGGCTTCATTGATGGACAACTCAAGAAGGGTTATATCCAGCCTAGTAAATTGCTGCAGATGTCTCCCATGTTCTTTGTCCCTAAAAAGGATGGAAAGAAGCATATGGTACAGGACTACCACTATTTAAATGAGCATACAGTTAAGAACACATATCTGCTCCTGTTAATCTCACAGCTTGTTGACAAGCTCAAGGGTTGTAAATTATTTACAAAAATGGACCTTCATTGGAAATATAATAATGTTCAGATCAAGAAAGGTGACAAGTGGAAAGCAGCTTTTGTCTGTCACCATGGTGCCTTTGAACTGCTAGTTATGTTTTTTGGACTTTGCAACTCCCCTGCCATGTTCCAGAATATGATGAATGATATTTTTGGAGACATGGAGGATGTTGTGGTTGTATATATTGACAACCTTATGACATTCACAAAAACAGATGATGAAAAGGAGCATGACAGGATCATGTTGGAGGACTTAGGAGGTTGAAAGGAATGACTCAGTTGTCAAACTGGACAAGTGTCTTTTCAAGAAGACAGAGGCTGACTTTTTGGGAATAATCATTGGCATTAATGGAGTTAGGATGGACCCTGCCAAAAGTTTCTGCAGTGCAGAATTGGCCTGTCCTGACTTCTGTTCATGGAGTTTGCAGCTTTCTTGGCCTTGCAAACTTTTACCAATGATTCATTAAGGACTTTGCCCAAGTGGCAAGACCCCTCAATGACCTCACAAAGAAGGATGTCCCTTTCTGATGGACTGACCAGTGTCAAGTTGCATTTGATATGCTCAAAGAAGCTTTCACTACTGCCCCTATCCTTATGTTCCCTCATCAGGATCACTGTTTCTGTCTAGAAACCAATGCCTTGGACTATGCAACCAGAGCTGTGCTTTCGGAAGAATGTGAAGATGGTCTCTGGAGACCAGTTGCTTATTCAAGTCACTCGCTGTCTGGAGCAGAGCTTAATTATATGGTTCACAACAAAGAGATGCTAGCCATCATTCATGCTTTGGAGCAATGGCATCATTACCTGGAAGCTACTCCATACCAGTTTGAAATTTGGACAGACCACCACAAGTTGAAGTGGTTTATGATGTCTCAAAAGCTTCAGCCTCATCAGGCACAATGACAATATTTCAGTCATTTTAACTGTGTAATTGTCCACAAACCTGGTGTTTTGGTGGGGTGACCAGATGTGCTCTCTTGATGGAAGGACTTATTAGAAAATCGCAAAAATGGAGGAGTCATTATTTGTCAAACCTGAGCAGGTTTGCTTGGTTTGCTTGGACTCTACTTTGTTAGAGGAACTTTTGGAGTTGATGCTGAGACACTCACTCTGAAAGACAGTCTTTTATATGATAGTGACAAGGTTTGGGTGCCAGAGGCACTCAGAGGAAAGGTGCTTGCTGCTCTTCACAATTCACCCCTAGCAGGTCATTGCAGTGTTAAAGGAACTCAAGAGTTGATCACATGCTGGTTCACATGGTTGACCTTGAAACCTGATGTTGAGGAGTATGTAAAGCATTGTCAGGCATGCCAAGCTAGCAAGTCTAGCAATAAGCCACCAGCTGGAGAACTTAGACCACTTCTGGTCCCTAGTGGACCCTGGCAGGAACTTATGACTGATTTCATGGATGTAGGAGTGAAATCACCCTCTGGAAATTCCCATGTCTTGGTTGTCATCAATCAGTTTTCTAAGGAAGCAGAGTTCATCCCTTGCATGGACAAAGAAACTGCTGCTAGCATGGCTCAGCTTTATTTAATGCATGTGTGGAAACACCATGGACTACCTTTGTCTATTGTATTGGACCAAGGCCCACAGTTTGCCTCAAACTTTTCAAAGGAGCTATTTAAAATGTTGGGTGTAGAGCAGAAACTCTCAACAGCTTTTCATCCACAAATGGACAGTCAAACAGAGTGGTTGAACTGCAAGATTCAGCAATACCTTCAAATGTATGCCACCCATCAGCAGGCAAGATGGGAGGAATGGCTACCCTTGGCTCAGTTTGTGTACAACAACTCCAAGTCTGGTTCTACTGGCAAGTGCCCCTTTGAAGTTACTTGTTCATATTTATCATGAATGGGCATTGAGCTGATGACTTCTAAGGTAGAAGCAGCAGAGGAAACCACCAAGTCTTGGTTCCAGGTGTTCTGGGACATATGTTGTGAGTTGACATGGGGATCAATGGCAAAAACAACCAAAAACCCAACACAAAGACAAAAAGATGCAAGTCACAGTTTTCCTCAGCACTATTCTGTTTGAAGGACCTGTAAAAGCAAAGGGGGAGGGGTTCCATGCAGCTAGTGCAGAGGGAGGTGGGCAGTGCAGATGAAGAGGGAGCTGGGAGATGAAGGGAGATGAAGACAATAGGCTCCTGAGAGCCTGAGGATGACCTGCGGCAAAGGAAGATCAGTGGATAGACCCTTAAGGGAGCCTCAACCACTGGAAGACTGAAGATGATGATAGAGGGGCTTCAAAAGCAATGGAAGATGAAGATATATTGCAGGAGGATAGTCTCCTGGAAGTAAGTATGAATGTCATATATTCTGAGCTATATATTTTTTCTCTGATGATGATGTCTGGTACTACAGGGTATTATATACAAGACTAGAGTGTAGCCTTAAGCACATGCAAAGCAACACTCTGTCAGCAATTGGTAAAGGATCAGTAAGGGATTGGTAAAGGCTTGGTAAGGACAGTAAGGGATTGGTAAACACAGTGGTAAGCATGACAAAGATTATCAGTAAGCAATGTGAAATAAACATGAGTCAAAAAAAGGAACAGATGAACAACATGCCAAGAGAAAGAGTCAGAGTATTGGTCATTGCTGAGTAAGGGGGTATGACTGTGCAGATCTCAATGTGACAGGTCAAGGCACAGCAATTCCAAATAAAGAATGATGGGGGACGTCAGCAAAACCCCTCCCCTCTATACAGGTCTGTACAGACCACAGACCCACAGACAGGTCCCCCCCTGTACAGATCTGTACAGACCTACCCCAGATTGTTTCAGTACTACAGATTCTCACCACTCACATATGTTGTAGTTGACCAATAATTGAATCATATTATCATAAGCTACCTAAATTACATGTCAAGGTACAAGGATATACATATCTATGTATACTAAGTGGTCACTTATTACTATTAGTAGGGAGAGGGTACCCACCATAAGGGTGGTGGTAGGAAAGGAGGGTGGTGAGGGAGGGATGATGGTGAGGAAGAGGGATGGTGGTGGTAGTGGAAAGAGATGTGGTGTGGGAGTGAGCTGGGTTTAAATATCCATTTCTGCTTACCTCAGCAACTTTCGAAGCCAGCTGTGTGGGTTGTGTGGCACACCTCTATAAATTTCAAACTCGATTCGAACTCCACCAAAAAAGAAAGTTGTAGCCTATAGGACCATGGGAATATTTTTACCTTAGTAATATCTCCTTTTTTGGGTGAGATATTCACAAAGTTCTTGTGGAGTCCTGGTTTGCAAAAATAAAAAAGTGGCTGTACAGTTATGATGTCATAATGAAAGTTGTAGTGTATGATGTCATGATCATGTCAGTATGATTATCTCATCAATATGTCTATTTTTGGATGAGATATGGGCAAATCAAAGTTTACATCTGTGGTGTCTGTGGGTCTGTGGAGTCTGTAGGGTCTGTAGGGTCTGTAGGGGTCCATACTTGGTCTGTAAAAAATCTGTACCATCTGTGGGTCTGTGCCTCTGTACCAAACCCAGGGTTTTGCTGATGAATGTTCACAGACACATCAAACCTTGAAGAGGCTTGCAAGACATGCTGTGGGTTGATACAACTTTGTGGGAGGACATTAGTATGAAATGTGAGTTAGGGCTGGGCTGGCTTACCTCAAAGGCTGACATGGACAGCAGTAGCACCTAACATGACACAGGCAAGGGGCACATAGTCATGGGAAGGGGCTTGATGCTTGCAGACACATAGAGGGGGCTTGCAAGACATTACTGGCTGACACAATACATCAAGGGAACAGGTACATGAAGGTGCTCATAGCACTGGCTGACATTGTTAAGTCTGTGCCTATTCCAATGATCTCTGATGCTCACAGAGGCCAGGGGACATGTATGGAGGTTGGCTGCCATTGACTGACAACTGGCCAACAAGGGCCAATGAAGAGTGACAATGACCAAAGGGTGGCTGATGGTCACAATGGAGGTTCAGGAGAGGGCATCAGGTTCAGCTCATGTGCTGCCCCCTTGTATGAGCCCAGCCCTTGTATTTCAGAGAGTAAGAGTAGTTGGAGGTTTTCTGACAGGAGACAGAGGGGCCAGTTGAAGACCACAGAAGAGGAGAACTAAGGTGATATTCATACTGAGGGATCACCACTGAGCATGGTGGGCTTATATATGGTACATGTGCCATCAAGGCAGTACAGTATCAGAATGTCAGAACTAACATATGGAGTACAGTAAAATTTCAAGGAACAAGGATGTCAGAAAACTTTGGGTGGAGTATAAGTATGGACAGTGGAGGGGAAGGACAGGATAAAGACAAAGCACATAAAAGGGAAAGTACATAACAGAGTTGCTTTGGAGTGCTCACCAATAGCCAATCAAGAGACAGGCCAAAAGCCTAAAGTGGAAGTGACCCTGTGCCATGCCATATGGTGTAGTAGCTGCTCCATACCCAGACTGGCCTGTTGACCCAAAAGGGAGTTGGCCCCTAAGGCCTTGACAGGGATGTCACCTGACTGGGAATGGTTACCAAATGGCAGTGGTAGTGGTCACATGGTGATGCTGACAGATGCTGACTGGTGCTGACAGGGTCTGACAGTGAGCAAGGTGGGAATGTGTCAGATGGGCATTATAGCAAGTGGGCAGGGTCAGAGCAGAGTGGAGAGGGGCCAGTGGCATGAGGGGAAGGTCCACTAGGGTTGGGATGGTCAGTGGTGATGTGGGTTGGGCTAGAACAGAGGCATGGTCATGACACTACCATTTGTGACTGTTGCAGCAAGTTGTGTGGCCATAGACTGTGTCACTCAAGGTAAGTCATTCCCCTGACCCTGCTTTAAACATACTAACTACCTTGTGTACATTGTGTCATCCCACAGCATGGGGCTTTGACCCCCTTCCATGTGTTGAGTTACATGCTATCAGTGTATCCATCAGCTGTTGAGTAAGCCATTCCCCCCACTGCTTTTGTTGGATACTAATGCTACTCCACATGTCTGTCATGACCATGCCTCTGTTCTAGCCTGACCTGCATCACCACCAACCATCCTGACCCTAGTGGACCTTCCCCTCATGCCACTGGTCCCTCTCCACTCCACTCTGACCCCACCTGCTTGCTATAACACCCATCCAACACATTCCCACCTCATTCACTGTTGGACCCCATTGGCACTGGTTGGCATCTGTCAGTGTCACCAGACCACTACCACTGCCATTTGGCAACTGTTCCTAGTCAGGTGATGTCCCTGTTGAGGCCTGAGGGGCCAACTTCCTTTTAGGTCAATGGGCTGGTCTGGGTACAGAGCAGCTACCACACCATATGGCACAATGCAGGGTCACTTCCACTTTAGGCTTTTGGCCTGTCTCTTGATTGGCTGTTGGTGAGCACTCTGAATCAACTCTGTTCTGTACTTTCCCTTTTATGTGCTTTGTCTTTATCCCATCCCTCACCTCCACTGTCTGTACTTACACTTTGCCCAAAGTCTTCTGACATCCTTGTTCCTTGAAATTTTACTGTACTCCATATGTTAGTTCCAACGTTCCAATACTGTACTGCCTTGATGGCACATGTACCATATATAAGCCCACCATGCTCAGTGGTGATCCCTCAGTATGAATATCACCTTAGTTCTCCTCCTCTGCAGTCTTCAACTGGCCCCTCTGTCTCCTGTTGGAAAACCTCCAACTACTCTTACTCTCCAAAATCCAAGGGCTGGGCTCGTACAAGGGGGCAGTGCATGGGCTGAGCCTGATGCCCTCTCCCAAACCTTGTGACTGTTGGCCATCATCATCACTCTTTGCCAGCCCTTGTTGGCCAGTCATTGGTCAACATTGGCCAACCTCCATACACATCCCCCAGCCTCTGTGAGCATTGGAGATTGTCAGAGTAGGCATGGACTTAACAGGTAGTTAAAATAAAGCATAACACAAAAAAAAACATACCATAATATCAGGCATCACTGCATGAGTGATGATGATGATGATGGGTGAGAGCAGAAGAAAAGTGAAAAAGAGAACCGGAGTTCAGCAGACTTCCAAGTTAATACTTGGCCAGCAGCAATCAACTTATCATTCCTCATCAATATGGATGATGATGATTGGACTGCCATGGTGTGGGATCCTAAGCATACCCTTTGAAGGAGAGTAATCCTTTGCCAACTCCATATCAACAGATCAGTTAGCACTGCCCTCACTTTATTAAACATACTTGCCATTGCAATTTGAGAGGATTCCGCCTGGGTACCCTACCATACATCTGCTCTTTCAGGCCAGGGGTGGATAGAAGAGCTACTTAATGGACACCCTGAGTGGATCAGAACCAAGCTCAGCATTCACAAGCATGTTTTTCTTAGGCTGATATCTCTATCCTTTGAGAAGGTCTCTTTCAGGATTTGAGGAATGTCATGCTAGAGGAGCAACTTGTGATTTTTTTGTACACAATGGTGATGTCACATCCATGACATGCATGCAAAGTCCAGACCATAACCTGGCCATCCTCTGATGTTGCCCTATTCCTATGGGACTCCATTGTGTGTCTTCATTTCCATCTCTATATTTAGTATATGTTTCTCTCACCTCTAAGTGACTCGCCATACCTGTATCCATGACTAATCTTCGTACCTCTGGCTATCCAGTGACTACCAGCTTATCTTACCAATACCTTACTAATGTTCTTAATCATCTGTACTGTGCTCCAGTAGTTGTCACACCCTGGACATTGCTTTTGAATGTTCTCCATAGTATAAAAGTCGTTGTACATATGTTGTAGCACCTCAGTTCGAATATCAACAAAGATACTCATTGATCTCACTTGATTCCAGATATCCCTGGATAGCTCCAACTCTGGGACTCGGCAAGACTAAGTGTACAAAAGATTGTATGCTAAACTCCGACACTCCGGACCTATTGATATAACTCTACCTACACCCTCAGACCTCTCGGAGACTGTTGAGAACTGGTCTTGACAGGTGACAGGATTGTCAGCTCATCATGTCAGTGAGCACTTCCATACACAAGTAGACTCCTCCATGACAGAAAAGCCAGGCTCCACTTTGACAACTTTGAATCAGACTGGATACACATCAAAAATGGAATTGGTCAAGGCAACCCTCTTTCAATGATCTTATACATGATTTACAGCTCTGACCTAGTAGACATTGCAAAAGACAACAATGAACTGACACTAGCATTTGTCAATGACATGGCACTCATCACTATAGGCAAAATGTTCCAAGAGACACACAAAACCCTAACCAACATGATGGAAAGAGATGAAGGTGCCTACAAGTGGTTGCATAAGCATAACTCCTGCTTTGAAACCAGTAAATTTGTACTAATGGACGTCACCTGCAGCAAAGTGAAAGAACAACCAGCTATGAATCTACACAGAATGCTCATCAATCTGTCCCACAGCCACCACTTCCTTGGAGTAACCCTTGACCAAGAACTCAGGTGGAAAGAACATGCAGTGTATGCCATTGCCAAAGGAGCCCAGCATGCAATCATGCTATGAAGACACTCTTCATCAACCTGGGGAATCCCACTTAAACAAATGTGCCAGCTATACATATCTGCAGTAGTCCCCAAAATCACATATGGAGCTAGCATATGGACTAACCCATTTTACTCCCCAGACTACAGGGAAACAAAAAGAGGTTCTATAGGCATGGTGAAGAAAATCATGTCCATCCAACAACTAGCAGCCCTAGCAGCAACTGGGGTGATGTGTACCTCCCCCACTGACTTGTTATTCACTCACACTTATCTCCCCCCAGTGCCACTCCTACTTCAGAAAATGCTGTACAACTCAGCACTATGCCTAGCCTCCCTACCAGAAAAACACCCCCTCCACCTGCTCCTATGGAAAGTAGCCAAAAGAGATGTAGGTAAACACAGAATGGCTCTCCACAAGCTGACACATGACATGGGAATAAACCCCAATGCCATCGAAACTATAAGCCCCTGTCTGATACCCCTGAGCACCTCTCCCCTCCACAGTATCTCAATAGCAAACAACAAAGATAGCACCATAACAGAACAACAAGAGCTAGCTGACACCACACAAATTTTCATTGATGGATCTAGCATCAATGATTTGGTAGGAGCTGCAGTGTTAAGTCTGGGCCTACTCCAATGATCTCTGATGCTCACAGAGGCTGGGGGACATGTCTGGAAATTGGCTGATGCATACTGATGAAAGGCGACAAGGGCTGAAGGGTGGCTGATGGTCACAACAGAGGTTCGGGAGAGGTTGTTGGGTTCAGCTCATGCACTGCCCCCTTGTACGAGCCTGACCCTCAGATTTTGGAGGTAGGGGACGGTCAGAGGTAATCTGACAGAAGACAGAAGGGCCAGTCAAAGACCACAGAGGAGGGGAACTAAGATGATATTTGTACTGAAGAACCACCACTGAGTGCAGCAGGCTTATATATGGTACATGTGCCATCAAGGTGGTGTAGGGAGTGAGTACTCCCCACTAGGATATTTCTTTTATTTTATTGTTTTTACTTTTACTTTTACTTTATTGTGTTTACTTTCTTTTCTTTTGCTTTTATTCTTTTACCTTAGACTTTACTTAGTTTCGAAGTTAGACACATGATGTGGCTTATATAAGCCCACATGCACTTACACTTCACTGTACTTACTTACAAAAAAAGAAGAATGAAGTACTGAGTTACAAGTTTGAGTTTGAGTTCAAGAAGGCTGCATGTGGCCTTCTTCTGTGTTCAGACAGACTTCAGACTGCATTAGACATCCCCCCTCAGACAGTATTCCCTTCCAGGCTATAGAAGCCCCTTTGGAAGTTCTCCCCCTCTCAGATCTCTCATCCATCCTCAGCTCTTATTATTCTGATTCTTCAGTGGTATGGTATTGGAATGTCAGAACTAACATACAGAGTACAGTAAAATTTCAAGGGGCAGAGATGTCAGAAAACTTCAGTCAGAGTATGAGTGCAGACAGTGGAGGTGAGGGATGGGATAAAGGAAAAGTATCTAAAAGGAATAGTATGGGTCAGAGTACCTTCAGAGCACTCACCAACAGCCAATCAGACCATAGGCCAAAAGCCTAAAGAGGAAGTGACCCTGCACCATACCATGCAGTGCAGCCAGCTGTGCTGTGCCTAGGCTGGACCATCAACCCAAAAGGAAACTGACCCCTGAGACCCAAGAGAGAGTCACCTGACCAAGAGGCAGTGGTCATGTGGTACCACTGACAGAGGCCAATGGGGTCTGACAGAAGGTGAGGTGGAGGAATGCCAGATGGGTGCTAGAGCAAGTGGACAGGGGCAGAGTGGAGCAGAGAGGGACCAGTGACAACAGAGAAGCATTCATAAGGGTCTGTGAACATGCAGGGCAGGTTAGAACAAAGGCACAGGCATGACATGCAGCAGTGATGTACATCAACAAGCAACATGTTGCAACACTACAATACCACTTAGGACCTGACACAAAACACATGGTCTTCGAAGCTGAAGCCATGGCACTGTTACTAGCTGCTCACTTGCTGGACACTCACCATGAAGCTACATTCCCAGCCTCAATACTGGCAGACAACCAAGCAGCAATGAGGGCAAGCACACACTCCTCCTCCAAACCAGGACATCACCTCTTGCTATCTTTCAGATCAAAACTGTGCCAAATCACTAGGAGGGAGAAGCTAATGAGGGATGGCATCACAGTATGATGGATAGCAGGACACTGGGAAGTGGAGGGTAACAAACTAGCAGATAAAGAGGCAAAAATAGTGGCAGAAGGAAAGGAAAAGACAAGCCTGGTGACCTCTCTACCCCCAAAACTACACTCACCACTACCCCACAGCATCTCAGCACTCAAACAACAGAACAACACAAAGATACTATCAGCTTGGAGAAAGGAATGGAAACAGTCACTGAGATTCTGCTGCATGACCAACATTGACCCTGAACTCCCCTCCAAATTGTTCATAAAGCTAGCTGGTGCCCTATGCAAAAAGCAAGCTGGCCTGTACATCCAACTACATACCAATCACACCCCCCTCAACCAGCACCTTCACTGGATCAACAGAAGTGACACTCCACTCTGCCTTCAATGTGGAGAAACAACCCCAGAAAACATTCATCATTTCCTGCTTCAGTGCCCAAGGTATGATAGGGAATGGCACATCTTATCTCTCACACTTGGAAGGGTGGCCACATCAGCCACATCAGGAAAAGTCATTTTGACAGGTAGCACCATGTGCCAGGTACATAGTGACATACAGCTTCCATAGGACTACATAGTGTCAGGTACATTATCCATATTGATATGTAGCTGTCACCAAGTGACATGAAGTGCAGCATAGCTACTATAGCAATGGGCAATCAGCTGGTAGGATGCTGTAGACATAGTAGTCTGCTATGAATTCTACCAAGACAAAACTGCCTACATACTAGTAATGAAGTCACTATCACAGCCAGCATGTCTCGTTCAAGTGACACAGTTGTGTGAAATTTAATAAACTGACTTATCATGCATTGCACATATGCATATGTATGTATACACTCTACCACTGTCTGACTCATCATCTGACACATGCACGCACAACTGTGACCTGAACCACATGTATTCTAGTGTAGTCAGTTGCATCATTAGCACTTCATTTCTGCAACAGTTATTCACTGCACCCAGAAATTGTCGTGCACTGTTTCCATTCTTTCCTTTTCAGAGGCCCGCTTACTATACATGTCTCCATCCCGAGCCCACCATCTGTCATCATCCCCTTTCCTGTGTCCTCAGTGATGTCTTGCATTGCACTGCTGCCCACCTTAGGGGCAAGTGCATGGACCTTTGTATATGACACAGCCACGCTTATGTATGTTTCCTTTTACTTTACCTTTCTCCCTTCTGAGATCCCGATGGGATCTGGAGGCTTCTTGATGGTTGCAGTTTGCTTTCCTAGGCACGTGACTTTGTTGCGTTGCACCTAGAGGATTTCCTGTTTACCTGTCATAAACACTCCAGCATGGTGAGGAGTCACGATGAGTAGGATGAGCGTCATCCATGACTCAGTGAACATCACTGAGGGCACTCTGACTCGATACCCTGTGGAGGGATCCTTTGTACAAACCCTGTCTTGTTTGTTATGTACGCGTTTATAGGCAAGATATGATAGTCTTCTCATCACCTGTGGGGTATATAAACCCACAGAATATCAATGTAGAATCCTTGTATTTTTGCTACCTAGCTACCTACTTAGCAAGTAGGGATCTCCCTATAAATTCTTGCTTCCTCATTATCCAAGAGCATTGCTCTGCTAGTCGACTGGGCCAGATCCCTATCGTTATACAACTAGTACGACTTATCCTCAAGGATATCAAGTAGTAGTCAAGGCCATCCCTGTCGACACATCTACATATCACTGTCAATATATCTGCAAGAGGCCCGCCACAAGCCATGTGCTCGCTTATTGCCCACCTATAGGTTTACTTTACCAGAAGGTAAACAGTGCGCGTCGGTCGTTGCCTTGAACAAGCAACCATGATCAACACCACGTGACAAAAGCAAAAATACCCTCACATTGCATATCCACGAACGTGATCCCTGCTCCCAAAAGGTCATAGCAGAAAGCATCACAATCATCCATCAGGTATTGTTCTTGTGACAAACCCCCACAATCACAACCCTTCCTACAACAACACCCTCTTGCTGTTGTATTCCCCCACACCATCTCTGTTAGCAAGTGTCAGTTATTCGAGGAGTAAAGCCTAGTTTCAGAAAAGTACTAGGAGGTGAAAGCTACACCTGCTGTGTAGGCTCAGGTACCTCTAGGAATCCCTGAAAGGTCACTCGAAGTAACATCTCGACTCGTACCCAAGATAGAGGAAGCCCCTTGAGTCTTGAGGAAATTCAACAAAAGCAAAGGTGTCTTCAGACGTGGGTTCATCAAAGTTCCGGCCCAGAAAGCCTCCCGTAGTTCCCCTGCATACCTCGACATCTTCCACCGCACCCAAAAAGATTGAAAGAACCACATCTCAAAGATTTCAGCCATATTCTACGAGTCCCACCAAAGCCGATCCCGAAGCAAACACTCTGGTATCGCCCAGTAAAGGCAAAGGGAAAGAACCCCCAAGAGCCTCAACAAGTAACTGTGTTACCCTCGTCCTTCCATCAGATCCGAGAACCAGAACCCTTAGCTGGGAAAAGAATTGACGAAGAAGAGACTCACACAGCACCGGAGTCAGCATCATCAAGTATAGATCTCGGAATGGCAGGAGTCGGTGAACAAGAAACTATAGCAAACCTTGCTGAACACTTCCAGCAATTTGCCCAAACAACAGACCCCTTCAAAAGTAAAATGGTCAGAAACATAAAGGAACTCATCGCCTGGTATGAGGCCCTCACTGGTCATCAAGGACTCATGTTCCTGTCATACACTATCCCAGGAGGTTCCACCGACCTTAGACAAGAAGGAAGAGTAGTCGAAGGAGGAAAAGAGCTAGGCCTCGGAAAACCACCTGCCTTCGACGGAACAAGTGGCAAATATGAAGCATGGATTGCCTCTGTCAACAACTACCTCAATCTCAATTGCCACATCTACAACACAGATGAAAGAAAAATAGGATTCGCCCTTTCATTCATGAGCCAAGGATCATCCGTCCACTTTGCCAAGAATTATCTAAAAGAATGCACCACGCAATCCGGCGATGTCTACATCTTGGACTCGTGGACTACCTTTGTCGAACGAATGGAATGAATATTCAAAGTAGGTGACACAGAAGCCCTGGCCTTCCTCAAGATGGCTGAGATTGAACAAAGTGACAAGCCCCTAAGCGAGTATATCGGGAAGTTCCTGGATCTCATAACAAGAGCCAACACTGCAAGCATTTCACAATGTTTCTTCAGAAAACATGCTGAGAAAAGGAAGGAAAGAGATACTCTTTTATTTTAGACATTTCAAAAGAAAAAATGCAGAAATAATGTTTTATTTTCTGTCAGAAAACATGAATTGATGCTAATGCCAATTAGTGTAGATGCTAATGGACATTACCATTAATCTATATTTCTGTACAGAGAAGAAAAAGTTATATTTGCCTTCTTTGCAACAAATTATCCAAAATAAAAGAGTATCTCTTCCCTCCATTTTTTCAGCATATTTTGGGAAGAAACATTGTGAAATGCTTGCAGTGCAACATCTCCCGTGATGATCGACAGGCTGGAGTCTATTTCGGAAAAGGATTAAACCCCTGCACTACCAAATGGATTCTCTGGTCCAGCAAAATTCCGACTACTGTCCAACAATGGATAGATGCCGCTGTCAACACTCAAACTGCGAAAGCATCGCTCGGAGTATACAACAGTTGCCTCACGAAAGAAGATCAAACTGTCACTGCAAGCATTTCACAATTTTTCTTGCCAAAATATGTTGAAAAAATGGAAAGAAGAGATACTCTTTTATTTGGGCTGTGTTCACATAAAAAATGCAAATATAATATTTTGTTTTCTTTGTCTTTTCTGTGCAAAAAAATGAATTGATGGTAGTGCTGATTAGCTTCTATGCTAATGGGCATTACCATCAATCAATGTTTTGTGGAAAGTCATGCAAAGAAAAGAAAGTATTATTTTTGCCTTTTCTCTTTGGAAACAGCTGTCAAAAAAGAGTATCACTTTCTTCAATTTTTTCAGCATGTTTTCTGAACAATAATTGTGAAATGCTTGCAGTGTGTCCTGCATATGTATCAAGACGAAGGAAAAGGAAGTATGACAAAGAAGAATGATCCGTGGGCCATGGACATAGATCGGCAAAAGAAGCCAACCCCATATAGGCCACCCCAGAAAAGGAAACCCCCTAGGTTTCAAGAAGTATGCTCCTCAAGCAACTTCGCTGGATCATGTTACAGATGTGGAAAACAAGGCCACATCAGTCGTGACTGTCCTACCAAGAAAGACTTTCAAAAGCCATCAGTCCTCCAAGAAGTAAAATCAAGGTACAGTGCATGCAAGTTTGAGGAACTCAAAAGGGTGCTGGGAGCTGATAAAAAGGAGGATTTTTAAAGACCTCTCTCAGAAAGACCGCCACCGAGGAGAGGTGTACGTTCCGATCGTTTTCAGCTCCAGAGTTAATGTCCCTAGCTGCATACAATGAATATCCATCTGTCAACGCCATCACTGGAACATTATATCTTGTGGAACGAAACGATCAAGCGGTACAAACAGCAATCGATAGTGGAGCTGAGTGCAACACTATCAGCAAAGACATGGTCGAGAAAAACGGCCTCAAGACCAGAAAAATCGAGCATCCATGGTCGCCTCGAAGCTTTGAAGGTTCGATGAAACAAGTCATCGACTCAATAGCCCTCTTCATGGGAAGAGTCCACAGTTGAACATTCAAACTTCACACATACATCATGGATCTTAAGAATGAAGGTCTCCTACTCGGAATGCCTTGGCTTCAACAAGCCCAGCCCATAATAGATTGGGTCAAGTGCCAAATCATTGGATGGGGAACCCCCAAAGTCTCCGTTTCAATAAACCAAATGTCAATCTCAACGGAACTTGAGGCCAGTATGAAACATGACGAGGTGATACTTCCACCTGAGTATTCCTGATACTCCGAAGTGTTCTCAGAAATATGCCCTCTCCCTCCCCACCGACCTGGCTATGACCATACTATCAAACTCAACACCAGCAAGGATCTAAAGACCTTCAAGCCGGCCAAAATATATCCATTGTCGTGTGACGAAATGAACTTACTTGATGAGTTCCTCGAGGAAAACCTCGGAACCGGTAAAATCGAGAAAATTCAAAATGCCGACATCCTTAAAGTCCCACCAGCACCGGTCTTTTTCATAGGAAAGAAGGATGGAAAGAAACGACTAATACAAGACTATCGACAGCTCAACTCTTTCACTGTCCCAGATTGTTACCCCCTTCCCCTTGTAAAACCAATCCTTGACGAGTTAGTGGAGTCGAAATATTTCGCAAAATTCGACGTCCGCTGGGGCTTCACCAACATTTGAGTAGAGAAAGAAGAAGACACTTTGCTAGGCTTGTTCGTAACACCCCGAGGGGTGTATAAACCGACCATAATGTTCTTCGGACAAAACAATGCACCCCCAACATTCCAAAGATATATGGACGGGAAGTTCAGTTGCTTGTGAATCGACAAGAAAGCTGTCATATATTTGGACGATGTAACTGTCCATGCCAAAACACGCGAAGAACTGAAGAAAAATGTAAGAGAGTTTTTGGAGATAGCGAAAGAAGAAAATCTACCATTAAAACTGTCAAAATGCATCTTCGAAGCAGAAGAAATCGATTTCCTGGGTTTTACCATCAAACATGGCCAATATGAAACTGCTCCCATCAAGGTTGATGCCGTTCATAGTTGGAAAACCCCAAGCAATGTCCACAACGTTCGACAATTTCTTGGCTTCTGCAATTTCTATCGACAGTTTATTCCATCATTCGCTATGGTTGCAAAACCTCTGCATATGTTGACGAAGAAGGATGAGCCCTGGCACTGGAAGGACGACAAAGAGCATGCATTCCAGAAACTGAAAATGCTAATGAGCCAGGCCCCCATACTTCGTCTCCCCGACTTCAACAAACCATTTGAAGTCTACACAGATGCCTTGAAACTCGGCACAGGAGCTGTACTATGTCAAAAATTCGAAGACAATGAATTGCATCCAATTGCATACCTCTCGCAGTCGCTCCAAGGAGCCGAACAAAATTATCAAGTATACAATTTGGAGATGATGGCAGTTGTATGTGCCCTGAAGGCCTGGAAGCACTATCTGCTGTGCCCCATGGAGGATACAATCATCCATACCGACCACAAAAATTTAATGTATTACTGGGAACCTCGAAACCTTACCGGCCGCCAAGCTCATTGGCTCGCTTATATTCAAGGATTCCTGCTAAAATTCAAACATAACCCCAGTCGATGAATGATTGTCCCTGACACACTGTTGTGAAACCCACACTTCATTGCAGCAACACCGGTTGAAACTACGGTACTCCCACCATCAATTTGGCTAAAAGAGGGGGGTGAAACCACAAAAAACGCCCCTATACCAGTCACAATGACTTCAAAACAACCCCTCAATAAACTGCAAAATGAGCCTTTGAAGGTGAAAGTCCCAGGAGTCAAGTTTCAACAGCAGAAGAAACCACTTCGAGAGAAAGGAATATTGAGAGTATTGACAGAAATGTATGAAGAAATAAGGCGTTCGACGCCTTCCGACCAAAGTCATGTGGTCACAGAAGACAATGATGTTGAAGAAGAACCCATAACAAAAATCAAGACCAAGAATGGAAGGTTCTACATACCCCTGAGTGTGCGAAAACAAACCCTCACAGAATTCCACGACCATCCTTCTGCTGGACACCCAGGTGTCAAGGCGATGATGGCCAAATTAAACAAAAACTGCTTCTGGCCAGGAATGTGGAAAGATATAAGAGAGTACATCCATGGATGCCCTACTTGCCAAGCTTCAAAGGTTGTTTGACAAAATCACCTGCCTCCGCTACAACTGATAGAAAGCTCAACACCCCTACCGTTCAAGCAAGTATCCATGGACTTTATCACAGACCTCCCACGCTCCCAAGACCACAATTCCATCCTAACAATCATAGACCATGGCCTAAGCAAAGCCGTGGTGTTTGTCCCAACAAACAAAACTGTCAATTCCGAAGGTCTAGCTGACCTTTGGCTCCAACATGTTTATCCGAGGTTTGGAATACCCAAATCAATTATCTCTGACCATGGCCCTCAATTCATAAGCACCTTCACACAAAACTTGTACAAGGTGCTTTGCATCAAGCCATGATATTCTTCGGGATATCACCCTCAAACTAATGGAGAAGTGGAACGCATCAACCAGGAGGTCGAGACATATATTCGGATGTACTGTGCCGAAAAGCCCAATGACTGGAGCTGCCATTTATCCATGGCCAAGTTCGCACACAATTCCCAAATCCACTCGACTCACAGACAAACACCATTTTCCCTGCTTTACGGATACAATCCAGACCCATACCCAGCGGTCCACGCATCTAAGGCTCCAGGAGTGGAGGAACGACTTGAAGACCTTGCACATTCCCACAATGCTGCGCTCATCGCTCACAAGAAAGCTGCCAAGCGAATGGCAAAACAAGGTGCCGACCCCCTCTCCTACACACCTCCTCGTCTGGGAAGCCTTGTTTGGCTTGACACAAAGGACTTAAAATGCGACATTCAGTCAACAAAGCTTGCCCCACGAAACATCGGCCCCTTTCGTGTAAAGAAGATCATAAACAATGTCACAGTGGAGCTCAAACTACCAATCACATGGTGAGTACACCCAGTATTTCATACATCACGGATCTTCCCGTACACTGAAACCAAAGAGTACGGCCCTGCACCACCCCCACCTTTACCTGAAATGGTCAATGACGTCCCTGAGTGGGAGATTGAATCTATTTTGAACCATAAGGAGGTAAAAATGGGATGTGGCACAAGAACATGTTATTTGGTCAAGTGGAGTGGGTATGGACATGCCAGCAATACCTGGGAGCCAGAGGGAAACCTTGTCAATGTCGGAGACATCCTCGAAGAGTATAAAAGGAGACGCCTCAAACCACCAAATCCTCAGAAACCCTGTCGTCATCGAAACTAGATGTCTTCCTTCAACTATGACGATGGACATAACTCTGAGTCACGCGAGTACCTGCTTGACACCATGTCTTCCTTCGACTCCGACTATGACTTTACATCCCCCACGTCACCTCCCTTATCCCAGTCTGGTTTATCTGCATCAGACCACTTCGCGTTGGTCTACAAGTCCACCCTTGAATCCATTCTTGATGCCAACACCAACGGGCCACAGAACCCCCATTCTCAGTTCAATATACACTACCTCTCGAAGGGAAAAAGAAGGGCTACACCTACGACACCCAGAACTTGCCCATATCCCATCCCAGAGCCAGTATACCGTGCTCAGTGCAACACACCATGCCCCAAGTTACCAACATCCCCTGTCCAAGACACTAGTAACAAGGCAACCACGTCCTCGCTCCCCGATGAGAACAGAATGAATGACCAACTGCCCTACAGACTCCTGTGCAACCCACAAGAGTATGAAGGTTATATTCAGGTGTTCAAAGGGTTTGAGCAGTGGGACCAGGAAGGATGGAACTCAGGAAATGACCACGAACACTTACAGATGCTGCATCAGATCTACCAAAGCATCAAAGATACTGTCGGTCACACCGCAAATGTCCTAAAAGTCGGAGATACTGTGCTCGATGAACAATCCCCTGGAACCACGTATATGGAAACTGAAGGAATG
Organism: Pisolithus thermaeus; assembly: GCA_024663475.1. NCBI lineage: Eukaryota > Fungi > Basidiomycota > Agaricomycetes > Boletales > Pisolithaceae > Pisolithus > Pisolithus thermaeus. The sequence goes on from JANFAF010000056.1 coordinate 347,879, forward strand.
AAGAACGTTGAACAAATGCAGAAGATGTTAGGATTGCTGGTCAATATCGTCCATGTCAAGTTCGGAGTCAAGCTCGTCCAGTCCTTTCGTGACTTTCGGCCAGTTCCACCCATCCTTAAACAAGTTACTTTCCAGGTTACCACTCCCTCCGACTACGAAGCCCCTACAACTAGTAACCCAACTATGCGACGAGAGGATCTTCATGAAAGCAACATCTCGTCAGCCGTTGCGGATAGGGGAGATGGAGGTGGTACCGGGAACTTCCTTGAAGGTGGATCATGTCAAGGGACGTCACGAAGCTTACAGCCAGACCGAATGGACGTATCTCCAGTACCTGGCAGCGACAGGAAAGAGACAAGCGATATTGCGGCTGAAGAAGGGGAGTCAACAAGTGAAAGCGGATCTGTTCCAGGAGCCCACTGGATTCACAAATGTCGACATCGAGAAGAGGAAGAGGTTGCCAGAAGAAAATTTCTCAATATTGCAGCCCAGATCCTTGGAGAGAGATGTGATGACGTGTGGGTCTCGGAAAGAGAGAGAGTCGAGAAGTGGAGAAGCTTCCTCCTCAAGGTCTTTGATGAATGCAAATACTGGACGTTTGATCTATTCAACACTACAAAGACAATGGAAGCACTCCCAAACTGCGACTTCTACCCCATCCGCTCTACCCCTGAACTCTGCCTCGAACTCACAGGACACATCATCCTCAACCCTTTCCATCCCTTCTACAAACACACCTGCCTCGACTGTCGAAGACTTGGCCATTGGTCGTGTCAAAATGGCAAAGGCTCCAAATGGACTGACCCTCATGGACATCCTATTAAGCAGCCCAAATCTCCTGCCAATACTCAACATGAACCTGGACCTTCCTTTTGATGACTTCAATTGATCAACTGTAGCAGGGTTGCCACAGTTAAAAGAGGGGGGTGATGTCGTGCGCTGTTTCTGTTCTTTCCTTTTCAGAGGCCCGCTTACTATACATGTCTCCATCCTGAGCCCACCGTCTGTCGTCATCCCCTTTCCTGCATCCTCAGTGACGTCTCGCATTGCACTGCTGCCCACCTTAGGGGCAAGTGCATGGACCTTTGTATATGACACAGCCACGCTTACGTATGTTTCCTTTTACTTTACCTTTCTCCCTTCTGAGATCCCGATGGGATCTGGAGGCTTCTTGATGGTTGCAGTTTGCTTTCCTAGGCACGTGACTTTGTTGCGTTGCACCTAGAGGATTTCCTGTTTACCTGTCATAAACACTCCAGCATGGTGAGGAGTCACGATGAGTAGGATGAGCGTCATCCATGACTCAGTGAACATCACTGAGGGCACTCTGACTCGATACCCTGTGGAGGGATCCTTTGTACAAACCCTGTCTTGTTTGTTATGTACGCGTTTATAGGCAAGATATGATAGTCTTCTCATCACCTGTGGGGTATATAAACCCACAGAATATCAATGTAGAATCCTTGTATTTTTGCTACCTAGCTACCTACTTAGCAAGTAGGGATCTCCCTATAAATTCTTGCTTCCTCATTATCCAAGAGCATTGCTCTGCTAGTCGACTGGGCCAGATCCCTATCATTATACAACTAGTATGACTTATCCTCAAGGATATCAAGTAGTAGTCAAGGCCATCCCTGTTGACACATCTACATATCACTGTCAATATATCTGCAAGAGGCCCACCACAAGCCGCATGCTCGCTTATTGCCCACCTATAGGTTTACTTTACTGGAAGGTAAACAGTGCGTGTCGGTCGTTGCCTTGAACAAGCAACCGTGATCAATGCCACGTGACAGAAATTGATGTTTGTCAATATTTGTATTGACTATACAGACTAGTTCAGCCACCCTCACTCAGGCTCAGCCCTCTGCCTCTCATCATCTTGGACCTCCAGCTGCAAAGTTGTGCTCTTACATATCTCGGCTTCTGCACTACTCACATGCTCTCAACCACATTTGCTCTTCACTTGGGAAGTATCTACACCAACAACATTGTCCAAACCTGGACATCATTTTCATAGAGTATGATGGAATGAACTGTTTGGGCCTCAAGGCAGCTGGCTCACCTGACTTTGTAGACCACTTTGTCCATGAACGCCCATGGACACTGGAATGGATGTCCCATAGACAACATTGTCAACTCCCCTGCCTTGTGACTTCCCTGGCTTATGACTACCAAAGGTGCATCTAACTTGTCTTGAGCAAGCAAATTCCTTGATCTGTCCCCATGCATAGTCTGACTTCAACTGCCTGCTAGAGTGTGTCATGTCAGTCCAGTTTTGCCTTAGGACCCAAGCCTCACCCACCATGTCCAGTACCCTTCGATGCTTGTTCCCAATGTAAGCTCATTTATTTTCTTGCCCCACTGATTAATATACATGTGCAGAACATGTTTGCTCCTTCCTACACTACACAAGAGCCAGTCATCCCCCACCATTGCATAAACTAAGTGCTATCACAAATATGTTCCTGACAGACAAGATGATGGACTTTGGGTACTCTCAGACAATGGAGAGCAAGATCTTACAGCAGTACATCTTCAGTCATTCCTGCCATGCGACAGCTCTTAACTTGCACATCACCCATCACACTGGCACCTTGGCTTCACATAGCAAGTCCAATGAAATGGAAGATGTCAAACTTGTCAGAGTAAACAACCAGTGTGCTGTAGCATAGCCACCACATTACATAAGCATGTAGCATGCACTTACATTTTTTATAGTACTGTAGTTCCTACTTAGTGACTACTAAGTATCCTACAGATTCCTACAGATTTTATCAGGTTATGAGCCCCACCTAGTGGCAGAATCTGGAGATATGAAATGGCCAGTTCAGCTGTGCCAACACTCACACTTGATGGAAGGAATTGGAAACTTTTTCAGGCAAACTTACTTGAAGTTGCAGCCACAAAGGGTTTGCTGGGTGTACTCTCAGGCCAGGGAGCAAATGACAAAACCTTACAATGGGAGGGAGGAGATGCTCAACTAAAAATGCTGCTCTACCAGACAGTGCCCATCCCACTCATTCTCAAGATTTGAAAGCTCAGGACATCACACAAGATGTTCAACTACCTAGCAACTACCTTTCAAGACCCTACTCCAATATCCATACCTACTGAGAAGCCTATTGAGGCATCGAGTGACAATGACAAGATGTGAGAATCATGTGCAAAGCCTAATGAGTTGTCAGTGGAGCCACCAAGTGAGGAGAGGCTTGAGGACAAACTTACCAAGGCAAGGAGCAATGATGAGGCTGAGGCAGCAGATGGCATGGCCCAGCAAGTTCTATCACAAAGCATTGAGGTCAAAGAATACATACCTGAAGTGCCAAGTGACTTGCATGTGGCACAGAGTGAGCTGGATGAGCAGCCAAGTTCAAGGGCAGGAAAGCCACTTGAAAGCAAGCACATAAAAGTGCTAAATGGAATGGTCAAGATGCTGGATGAGGTCAAGAATGTTGACAGGAAGGCCAAGGTGAACCTACCATCAAAATCATGTGATGGAAGCATGACACACAATGTGCCTAGTGCACATGCATTGCCACTTGAAGGGGAGCAGGCAGCATGCCCAAGTGGTGTCATCAGGCAAGACAAAAAGTCAGTCAAGGGGTGGAGAGGAAGTGTGATTGTGCATGTACGAGATATTCCAGACAAACTACCCATGCTGCAACCAGGTAAACCCCCAGGTATCAAGCTCAAGGGGGAGTGGAGCAAGTACCCAAGCTTCAACATTGAACCTACCAGCAGTGGCACCACAAATGGCCACAGCCGCTATGCTGAAAAGCCGCAACTTACCATATACAATCCAGGCAGCACTCTATGATGGCCAATGGCTCATAGCCAGGAGGCTGAGATGGACGAGGGGGGCTGCTGAGTGCCACTTGAGGGGGAGCTGGCAGATTGTATGAGCAACCATGCTGGGAGTGTGAGCAACAATGAGAGAAACCTATGAGGGTGTGCAAATACTTTGAGAGTGCTGGGTATGCATGCAGATGGTTTGAGTGGGCAAGAGGAGCCCATAGACCCCCAAGTCGAGTCCATAGGCCATAATGGCAAGGACAACATGATGAGCAGTGGCAACGTTGACTTGGAGCCAGTTGAAGCTGCACTACTGGCTGGAGATAGTCAGGATGCATATCGAGGCCAGAATGAGTGAGGTGACTCACCTGTGTCATCACAGCCAACCACAAGATCCCAAAAATGTTCCTACGAGGCCACCAGACCAAGGCATCCATGAGGATGAATCAAATTCAAAGCTGGAAATGTCAGTAGAAAGCAGAGAGGCAAGAAAGTGTGTCAAAGCTGCAATAACATGAATTTGCATGCTCAAGAAGGTATCAGAACCTCCAGGAACCTTACCATCAAGTCCAGGACACTAGAGGAATGTCCTGAAGGTGTCAGAAAGTGGTGCAGTGTCAATATGAACATGTCAAGTCGAACTAGAGGGCTGGGAGGCCAAGACAAGGTCAGCAAGAGGCTTGGAGTTGTCAAGGGTGAATGGAAATGCCAAAATGATGGCAAACAAGTCAAGACAGATGGGCAAAAGTGCCAGGAGGATGGTGGAATGAGCAGCACATGCTGTGGCTCGAAACAAGCCAAAACAAAGCTGCTAGCTGAAGAGAAGATTGGTCAGCACCAGTGGTGGCAGTGTAAACTGAGGGACATACCTGGGCCACCCAAAAGACTCGGAATGCATACTTATGAACCCACCAGACCAAAGCATTGACATGGACAAATCAAAACTGAATCTAGAAAGGTCAGCAGGCTGCAGGAGAGTGAGAGAACATACTGAGGATGTGATAATGTGATTGCATGCCCATGAGAGGGGATAGGAACACTACAAAGCCTTACCATTAAGTCCACATCAGCAAGATGGCAAAAGATCTGACAGTCTGAAAAAAACTTACAGTCTGAAAAAATTGATATCAGACATTCTCAGAATTTTTCAGAAATTCTTAGACATCTTCAGAAATTCTCAGTTTGCCAGTTTACCAGTCAGTCAGAAATGGACATTTCTGAGATCAGACCCACAGTTTTCCAGGATGGTCAGACACCCAGTTTATTTCAGGCCAGCAGTTTGTCAGAGAGTCAGACATCCAGTTCATTTCAGTATTTCAAATATGTCAGGTAACCAGATGTCAAGAAAATCAGTTTATTTCAGGCCAGCAGTTTGTCAGAGAGTCAGGCATCCAGTTTATTTCAGTATTTCAACATGTCAGGTAACCAGATGTCAAGATAATCAGTTCATTTCAGGCCAGCAGTTTGTCAGGTGCCAGACATCTAGTTTATCTCAGGCTGGAAGTTTTTCAGATGCCAGACTCATCAGTTTATTTCAGTATTTAAACCTTTCAGTTCATCAAATGTCAAGATGTCTAGTTTCATTCAGGCCAACAGTTTCTCAGATAGCCAGATATCCAGTCTACTAGATATCCAAGGCCTTCAGTTTATTTCAGTCATTCTCAGCTGAACAGTCTCTCAGACATTCAGACTTGTAGATTTTTTCAGTGTTATAGCCCAATAGTGTGTCAGATATTCCAACTCTTACATTTTATCAGTATCATAGCCAAGCAGTTTCCACAGACAGACAGATCAGCATGATATCAGATTCAAACTTTGAGGTAGCTGTTGGAGTAAACAACCAGTGTGCAAAAGCATAGCCACCACATTACATAAGCACATAGTGCACACTTACATTTTTTGTAGTACTGTAGTTCCTACTTAGTGACTACTAAGTATCCTACAGGTACAGTAGCTTTGCTACTAATATAAAGTGACTACTAAGTATCCTACAGATTCCTACAGATTTTATCAGTAACTGCACAAATGAGAAATTATTTGGAATTGGGTTCAAAACATGTAGCCCTCCCAGATGGTTTCCTCAACTTAGCCACCAGAACATCCAATGTTGGCTGGGGATGGTATGCCCCCACATACTTCTCAGCACCAAGTAAAATCCTCTTCCACTGCTTCACCAAAAGACAGTCAACAGACTCCATCACCTCATTAGTAGCATATCCCCAGAGAGCTTGACTGAACCTTTGCTGTGCCTTTGGAAGGGGAACATATTGGCCCATTGACCACACCCAAAATGCTCTCTCAACCTGGGAATATATTACCTTCATTCCAATGGAAAGACAACAAATAACTCACTGCAATGGTTGCTAATGTCAAGGCAAATTGGGGGAAATGCACAGGATTCTCTCTTGCACTTGGCTTAATGACGGATGTAGACTCTAAGTAAAAAGCAAAAGTGTCAAGGATGCAGTTGTGTTGGAGTGTGCCCTTTGGGATCTGTAACATAGTCAATATAACAAAGTATGAAGGTTCAAAAACTTACTGGGCCGTCTGGCCCCTCATCCACTCTTTCCCACATATATGGGAACAGAGAAGGGGCAACAAGCTTCATGTGCCCATGGGCATCAACAATCTCAGTGACTTCCAGTACAGCCCATGCTACATAAGCTGCTCAGGCCTCAGTGGTGTCAACTTCTTCATACCAATCAAAAAATGCCTCGACTGCCTTGAGGGCATGAGTAGCAAGTTCACTGTGCCAGTCATATGTATGTTGTTTGACCTCTGAAATGATTAGTATGGTCACAAGGTGGAAGGCTAGCCAAAAATTGGGTCATTGTGAAGTGCAACTGTGCACTTAATATTTGGAAAGGTTTTGGCCCAAACTTTTCGAACATATGCAACATGTATTGGGTTAGCAAATTTCCACAGACTGTTGAGTGAAGAGAAGTAGAAGATCCAGCATGGAAGAACGATATCACAAAACAGTGCCATGGTATACAGAAGTCCTGGCAAGTCTTCATTGTGGAACTTACAGGCTTTCTGCTGGGGTTTACAACATGGCTCACTCAACTCACTCTCAAAATTCTCCTCATCTGCTTCCACAGCATGATGACTATGGCCTTGTGTGCAGCTTGGAGCACTGGATGCCCAGCTTTGGGATGGGCCAGGTTCCCACACCTGCTGACCACATCAGCAAACTAACCCTCACCCTTACAAAATGTCTTTGTGCACCACACAACCACATTTGCTTCTGTCCTCACAAAAATTGACCCAGAAGCTGACATTATCATAAAGATTGCACCATCAAAATTTCAAGCTACATTTAGATGTCAATTATTGAGATTCCTTGCCCCTATTTCTCTGGGCAGACCTAGCCAGTTAGGTACCTTGCTGTCAAAAGCTGGCCAGTTCTGTCCAGTTCTGGCTGGGTAAGGGCTGTTTTGCTGATGCAGGCTGTTCCATGCTTGGGACCTTGTGAGTCAGTGAATGATTGAACACCCTAACAACAGGCTAGAAATAGGTCATCAGTACATGTTGTTAAGTAGAGTGAAACTTACTTTGAATGAGTTACTGGGCCCCTTCTTGGATGCCCTTGCATCGAGTCCAGATTGTTCCACAGCACAAGAAGTGGTGCAGGTCAGTGCAGGGGCATCACCATTGTTGCTGCTGCCATTGTCATTGTTGTCATTGTTGTTGGAGCATTCATCCCAATTGGATCCTGCATTATTGCCTCTATACCCATCGTAGTCATGGTCTCCATCCCCACTGCCAACCTGATGCTTGTCTGTACCATGGTAAGCTCCACAGTTGTCATTGTCAACTCCACACTTACCAATGGTCAGATATCCATGTTCACTCTCCACATTTGCATGGCCTGATGAAAAGGACCCCAGCTTCTTCAGGCATAGTAGTGGTGATGTGGGCTCACCATTTGGTGTAAGGTGAAAGGCCGAAGCATGAGGAGAAAACAGATTTTGGGGTGCATGCATCATTGGTGTCATCCCCATCATTGAGTCCCCCATACAAAGACTTGTACCCTTCATATTAAATAACAATGCATTCATTAGTTTTCTTTACTTGATTAGAAGAGACTTACCATCTTGAGGCACTCCATCAGGATTGCTTGTAGACCCATCTGTATGGTGCTAAGACCCTGACATCCAAATGTTAGAGTTTGAATGTGGAAAAACGAATTAAAATATCATATATCTCACTGGCTTTTGAGTTAGAAGTCTTCGAGTTAGGCTGAGACTGAGTAGGGACACCCAAATGCACTTTAGTCAAGCACCAGTTTGGGACGAGTCTGATTACAGGAAAGGCAGACCTCAGGGAATGTGACACGGGTTCATGCAGCAAGCTGGAATGTAGTTTGTAGGGTGATCCATAAAGTACGACAGGAATGCAGATGAGATCCATGCAACACAGTGGATGTTAGAGTGGTGAGCATTGAGTCCATCAGCATGAGACTTAGTTACGATAGGACTCGGATGGCATTTCCATTCCTCGAATCCATGTACTTCAGCATTACCATGAAGCTATTGAGTTGTTTGGAGCACCAAATGGACTTTCCACATCTATTGTGGAGTCAAAACACATTCATGCAGTAAAAAGGTCTTACCAGCGATCCAATAAAAATGAGGAGACAGCACAAGTGCTTCTGGTCAATCAGCAGCAAGATAAGCTGGCATGATTTCAAGCAGAATGCCTTGCAGAAGGTAGAGAATTGACAATTGACAATTTGAGTCTGCTTAATAGCCTTTTTTCAGGGCTTTTGGACAAACCACTAATCCCACAAGACAATGTACATGAGGATACATCTTTTCAAGATGATCCTTACCTTCAGGAGGCAGAAGATGATGATAGTGAAAGAGTAGATGCAGTGGTTCAACTTACACATAAACCATGTAAGCTTCAGTATTCATCCTTAAGTTCATTTGAGGTGTGAGAAATCATTCATCTTCTACATAGCACCCAGGAAACTCAGAACCTTAGCTGAGATGGGCCAAGATATTGGTCATCCTGAATTGCCAGACCTTGTTTCTATTTTTCTGTTTCAGCAAAGAAATCCTGGTGTTGATATTCCTGACATATCTAGGTGTCCAAAAGCTATTGACCCAGGATATTCTTTTTCCTCAGCAGTTGCAACATTCTATGCTCCAAGTGATTTCTCTGGAGCAAATGGAATGCATCACCAATGTATCCATGCTTCACCCTCATGGAGAAATGGTGCACCTTGCTATGATTGTGTCTTTGTGGAAAAAGACCCTACTCTGCCAGGATTTCAAGGGCTATATGTAACACAGGTGCTATTGTTCTTCTCTTTTCATTATTGAAATGTGCACTACCCCTGTGCTTTAGTGCAGTGGTTCATCCCTGTTGGGAATGAACCCTGTATTAACACAGGCATGTGGAAAGTTGAGCATGAGTATGATGAATATGGTGATCATTTAGTGAGTGTTATCCACTTGGATAGCATCTTACAACCAGCACATTTGATAGGTATTTATGGTGATGAGTATATCCCACCTGATTTACATTACTCAGATTCACTTGCTGCTTTTGGCTCATTCTATGTTAACAAGTACTCAGATTATCATGCCTTTGGATTAGCTTTTTGATGAGAATCAGTATTGAAAGTCTCTACTTGTCTCTTCTGTGGTGAACCATGTCATTGCAGCTAATCAGCAAGATGGAAGAAGTTTTGACATTCTGACAAGATCTGATATTGGACATTCTCAGTTTACCAGCCTTTCAGACAGTCAGAATTGGTCAGTCTTCTGAGACCACCATTCCCCCATGGGAAACCCTCACCCCCCAAGCATCAGTGTTCAACAACAACTCCCTGCTCCATCCATCATTCTGATGTCAGCAGGAGGTTTCACTCCATCCCCAGAGCCACATTTAGAGCACACTTCACCCCTCTGCCCCACATGGGAAAAGCTCTCCACCCAAACACAAATGCTCCCCATCCATCCCATGTCCCTCAGGCTCTCTGAGGTGGGCAGACAGTTCCACCAGTTCCCCAAGGGCTCCTTCAAGGCTTGCTTTGCCCCCCCTGTTCTGCTGAAGTGTGTGCTCTCTCACTTTGCATCCCACCCTCCTGCTTGGAGCTGGACCATCAAGGCTGGCCCCAACAAGCACAAACTCCACTTCCATGGAAGCCCACCTTTCTGCTGGCTGTGTGCACTGATAGGTCCTTGCATACCATCTCCTCTACCCACATAGCCCATGGCAAGGTTTCAACCTTCATTAAACTTCCCCCAGATCCACCTGTACCAATGGCCCAGCCCTGAGTTGGCCCATCTTGATCCACTTTCCTCTTTCATCCCACTTTCTGCCTTTTCTCATACATCACTTCCCATGAGGCATGCCAGTGCCAGCACAGTGATTCCTCTTCTCAGGCCTCTGAAGAGGCTTCCATCCCTGATGGCAAATACCCCCCCCCCCACAAGCCCCCTGCCCCACCCTTCCAATTGGTAACTCAACTACCAAACAGTGTCACAGTACCTGACAACAACCCTCCTCCATGGCTAACCACTGTCCTCTCCTGTCTCAACTTCCCCCCTCCATTTGCTGGGACTCTGTATGTCCTGGAGTGAGAGATTCTGGACCACCCCCCCAGTGGGACAGAGATGTCCATCAAGCTGCACTTCTGAGGCAGTACCCTGTTTTTCCTGGCACTGTGTGCAGACAGGTCTCTCCTCATTGTCATCTCCTCCACTCTCTCCCATGGGACAGGGGCAGGAATTGACAAGCAAGTTGCCTGTGCATATGAATGACAAAGACAAAAAGACAAGTTCTGTAAGCTGTGGATGTACTTTCAGAATTATCAGGAACATAAATTTGTCTTGGAATACTTACATGTCAAGTCTTGAGGTATCTGCCTTCTTCTAACTCCCCCCCAATCATCACTTGCTTCCCTTTGTGTCCTTCTCTCTACTTTTATTGAGCTACTCCCTCCACTAACCCTTAGCATAGTTTTTTATGCTCCTCACCCTTCACAGGTTTGGCTGGTTACATGTGTAAAGTAACCTGAATTGTGGTCTGATATGACATCTTCCCCTCCCCCATCTATGTACATGCAAGTAGCACAGTGTAACATAGGGCTCAGGCCCTCATGCACTTGAAACAGAAATATATATATAACCCTGACATACCCTCCCATCTCAGCAGGCACCTGCTGCCCCCAGAACCACTCTCCACTGACCCCCTTCCCAAAGCTGTATTAGAACTAGAAGCCATCAAACTGAAATCTAAAGGTGCCTCCCCCTGTACCTGGGCATCAGCAAGTTGGGTTCACTTGCTGTACTAGCCACCTCTGCTGAGCACAGTCTGGTAACAAAAACATTTACATACCCTTATGACCCCACTGTACCCACAAACTGCCCATAGAGATGGTTCACCTGCACCCACCCTGCCCTCTCCTCTCCTTTCCCCCCATGTTTGCCATACCCTTTTCTGCCTTCATAGTTTCTCCCTCCATCCTACTCCATCCCCACCTCAGGTTTGGTGTTAGGTGTGAAAGTGACCAAGGCCCTGTTAAACTACAGTAGTGCTCCCCCCCTACCTATATATGCCCCACTCCTGCCAGTCATCTTAGTCCTACATAGGGTTCTGTACCCCAACAAGGGACTATAAAAGGATTTTTTTTAAAAAAAAGGGTGGCCCCCCACCTCAAAACCATCCCTACCCCCTCAAATCCCAGGGCCTTGCCCAGCATATGATCACTCATCCACCACAGTGGATGTCCTGTCTGAACTCTGGGCTGAGATTAAATCTTTCCATGAGAAACTTTACAGGTTTGCTGCTTCACATGAGGCATGCTGTATTCACTGCCACTGCAACCATTTGACAATTTTTTCCATAGAAAACACATTGAAAATATGGAGGGAAGAGATAGTCTTTTATGCTGGATATTGGACACTACAGCATTAATCCATGTTTCTGGCTAGAAGAAGACATAGAAATTAGAAAATTACATATGCATCTTCTCTGACAATCATCTCAAATAAAATGGTAGCATTAAGCATATGGGACTTCAAATCAAGGGAATCCACAGCAGGGTGAATTCCTAGTTTGGTGAAACTTAGTATGAGGCAAGATGGTGGTAGCATCCAAATGAGTGAATGTAGTCATGGGGGCAGGATCTGACAAGTCATTGGCTGGTACATGTTAGACTGCTCACACTGACATGATCAAACCCTTCTTTGTTGTCATAATGCACTCCTGCCTTGGTGAAAATGAGTAAAAACTAGGTAGAACAAACAACATCATCCATACATGCCACCCATGTCCATGGAGAGTGTGGGTTGGTAACCAACAGCAGAGGGAATATGACCAAGTACAGCAGACACCTTGGAACCAGCCTGCCAGGGTAAAGCAGAATATGTTATCAATGAAAAGTAGTACATCTTGACCCTCCTCATTATGGAAGTACTTGGCAGTAGTAGTTAGACCCATGAAGGTGACATGGGCTTGTTCATCTGACCAAAAACCAAGGCAACCTTGGAATTTCCTTCCAGGTTGGTGACACCAGTTTTGATCATTTCATGGTACAGATCATTACCCTCACAAGTGTGCTCACTGACCCCTACAAAAAACAAGTGAGACAGGATGCATACATTTATGAGAAAAGAAACCTGCTGCAGAAAATGGAGAAACCACCATGGGCTTTTGCAACATTGTTGATCAGTTTTTGGATCAAGACAGTCTTCCCAACACCAGCACCACCAAAGAGACTGGTTTTTCCACTGCAGACATAAGGAACCAAGTGTCACATCTGTGACATGTGGCTACACTCCAGAATGAACTCAGGATATTAATAGCTAAGTTCTAGACCTTTGGAACTCCACTATTGCAATGGCACTCCATCCTTTACTTGTTCCTTGTTCTTTGTTCTGTTTATAGTTGCCATATTTAGTATTTGTTTCCACAAGTGTTACCTTCTGTCAGTCAGTCAACTTAACAAGATATTCAAGGTTTTGGGTGAGCATGTCCAATGACATATGACATCAGGTGCTTAATTACCTCTCCCTGGTAATAGATATTCCAGAAGAATCCATTATCCATGAATAGGAAGTGACAAGGTATCAACAACCAATTGCATGCAGCTCATTTGACTCACAAGCACCTCCTGTGATGCTCTCCTGTGATGTTGTTCCACTTGGGGGTCATCTGCCAATGATGATTCATCTCTGCCTAGCCCTCATCCTCAACCAACAGAGGCTACAGCTTGGCAACTGACCTTGGATCTGAGGCTGGCATCTTGGTATAGACCCAAAACATTGACTATGAATATTACCTATCACAAAATCCTTCTGTAATTAATGGTGTGATTAGCTGTTTGGGCCATGGCACCATAATGTGTCGCAAAGACTGCCACAGTGAAGTGAGGCATGTCTTGTTCTAGTTACTGATCCAGCCTTTTATGACTAATCATCTGATTCATCTACACTGCTCTCCAGTAGTCCATATGCCCTGGAAATTACCCCTTAACATTCTCTGTAGTATAAAAGCCCTGCACACACTTCATTACACCCATACCAAGTCTTGCATCCCAAGGTTTGAAACCAAGCAAAATCACTATTGCACCAAATAGAATTCAAAGCGCATGAATCTGAGTCGACAGAAATGTTTTATACAACATATGGAAGCTATGTACAAAATTCCAGGGCACAAACCGAGAAAATGAGATCTCTACAGCTATTTGAAGGCGACCATGTGTGCAGACACAATGTGCCTGACACAGGCACAATGCGACTTCCCAAATTTGGCAACCACTCACATGCACATGAAGTGCCACACCCCAACTCGGAGCTGAGCCTGACCACAGACTACAAAGCATATCTAATGTTACCTCTGTGAAGTTGCTACTATACAGGTATTTTCTTTTATACCTATTTTTCATTATTTCGAGTACCTACACACACCACTGCTTGAGGGGGAGTGTTGGAGTGAGCAACTGGTGTGCTGCAGCACAGCCACCACATTACATAAGCACATAGTGTGCACTTACATTTTTTGTAGTACTGTAGTTCCTACTTAGTGACTACTAAGTATCCTACAGGTACAGTAGCTCTGCTACTAATATATAAGTGACTACTAAGTATCCTACAGATTCCTACAGGTTTTATCAAAACTTTGGGAGTGTAAACCTTCTCATGCATTATGCTAGCTGCCATCCATGTTCCATCGCTTACTCTGGTATATCTAGGTTAACTCGAACAGAAATGTCGTCCATTCAGAAATGCTCAGTGCCACCCAGAGGAAATTTTACTTATCTGGGATGCCAGAATTATGACTCAGCCTAATGACAAGGTCATGTTTGAGAACACTTGTCACAGTATGTTCACAGTCACTCCCACTGTATGACAGATCCTGGCTCGGAGATTACCCATGTACTGGTACCTCAGCTTCATGCAGCAAGTCCATGGAAATGGAAGACATCAAAGTGTGCCACTGAGTCGCTTTGAAAGCAATTGCACTATTTCCTTCATTCTGCTGGATGGCAAGTTTGATCTGATGCCATATTGATTCTCAACACCCATAAAACCTCTGGTATGGTCAAATCTACCATTAAAAGTCATCATGGTTCATGTGTCGAGTGCATCACCAAGTGTAAGCTGCGATGGCAAATAATGTGGATACAGGTATCCATCCCAGATGCTGATAGCCCAAAGTTGGATACTTACTTGGTATGTTGTCTGCAGCTGAACACCCATTGGGAATTTGCAAATGGCAAATGACATTGCACCCTGGTGAGCCTGTCACTTTCAGAGTGTTCATGATGCCAAAGAGTGACTGATTCATCATTATCGCTTTTGTGGTGGGAACAGGACTGTAACTATACCATAGGTGCATGTATCAACCTACAAAGCTGATAGCACATGAAATGATAATATGTATACTGGTGAAATATAAGGTGCTGGATAGCAGCTCAGTGAGGGCTGATGTCTATAGCTGGCTATGTGAATGATAATAGCATACCACTATAAAACCTGTGGGGTGTCTAAGTGTAAATACATAGTCTAGGTAACCTCCATAGCACACTAACTATGGTAGTGACACCAATTCAGAGAAAACTACTTGTGCTATGAAGTATCACATATTTGAACCCTTCAGCTACTGTGACTACATACAGGGGACTTAACTACCATGCTACTGGTGCTATAGAGTCTACACAGTGCTACATAGGTAAGTAAATTTTTCCTGATGCAGTTTCTTACTTACTAACAGAAACATGCAAGCACCTCTCATAAAATACGTCAACACCACCAAAAGACTGAAAGACATTCATCACTCCCAATCAGTATCATACCGATAACAAGCTGAAAGTTTATACCCCATCCAACAGTTGAGGTATACCAAGCCACAATGCACCAGCACAACCCACATCAAACTCACCAATGTATCACAACCAATGGCTGACCACCAAACATCAAGAATGTTTACCTAGGAAAACCTCAAAAGAGAGTTGAGCTGATGTGGAGTAAAAAGGAGCAGCCCACCACTGTATACAGCACTAGCTCATCCTAATGGATGGCTGGTACCTCATACTCAGATCACCCCACATCACCAGAGATACCCTGCTCTACATCAGCAAAACCCTGGGTTTGGTACAGAGGCACAGACCCACAGATGGTACAGATTTTCCACAGACCAAGTACAGACCCCTACAGACCCTACAGACTCCACAGACCCACAGACACCACAGATGTAAACTTTGATTTGCCCATATCTCATCCAAAAGTAGACATATTGATGAGATAATCATACTGACATGATCATGACATCATACACTACAACTTTCATTATGACATCATAACTGTACAGCCACTTTTTTATTTTTGCAAACCAGGACTCCACAAGAACTTTGTGAATATCTCACCCAAAAAAGGAGATATTACTAAGGTAAAAATATTCCCATGGTCCTATAGGCTACAACTTTCTTTTTTGGTGGAGTTCGAATCGAGTTTGAAATTTATAGAGGTATGCCACACAACCCACACAGCCAGCTTCGAAAGTTGCTGAGGTAAGCAGAAATGGATATTTAAACCCAGCTCACTCCCACACCACATCCCTTTCCACTACCACCACCATCCCTCTTCCTCACCATCATCTTTGTCATTGTCCCTCCCTCACCACCCTCCTTTGCTACCACCACCCTTATGGTGTGTACCCTCTCCCTACTACAGTAGAAGTGCTCATAGTGCATAATGTTGGGAAGGCTATTATAGTGATGCATTATTAGAAAGATGCATTTCGAGCATGGTGTGACAAGTGTGACAGGAGATGACTAATTGTTAACGTGACAGTCCATTGCCACCAAACCACCGCCCCAGCATTGTCTGCTGCAACATTGCCAGCTCCTGGCGCCACAACTCAATCCTGAACCGTCAAAGATGCTGCGACAGGTCTAACGATGTTTCTCCAGTCCCATGAGTAATGCATACCTTCTCCATCTGTTCGCAAAGGTGGATCATGTCTCCCAGCCCCATTTCAGCTCCGGTATCAGTCCCATCACCTGCCTCATCATCTGACTCAACCTCTGCAATCTCTCCCTCTTTGATGGCAATTTCACGATTTACCTGCTCGACAATCTCATCCTCACCACCCTCAAACTGGTACATTGATTCCCCAATCTCCTTCTCTTCAACAGGATTCAGCATTTCTTCCAAGGTTAGTGCCACCCCAATGATCTGTTTACACTGTTTAAGGTCCTCAACAGCCTTTGTTAAGTCCTTTTCAGCTTCAGAAAGTTGTGGAAGGATGGGCTGTGCTGCACCAGTAGGGGTCTGGGTCCATATTGTTGAATTCTGGATTTGTGTGATTTTGCAACCAAAGATGTGATTTGTTACTTGGTTTAATCTGTTGAGAGCTTTTGAGGTGTCATCTTCAGCATCCATAACTATTTTCAGGATGGGGGCCCACTTGTTAGTGATGTAGCAGTTTCCAAGGACTGTCTGAAGACTGTCTTCAGCTTCAGGTAAGCACATTCCTGATGTTGCGAACTCGTATATAACTTTCCAAGCCATCAGCTCCCTTGATGCCCCCATGTTGGCAGTCATAGTTGAATGGGTACTTTGAGTAGTGTCAGGCCGGATTCCAGTATGCTTCCAGCAGTTCGTGATGGTGGATGGTGTAATGGCATTCCAAGCAGCTGTAATCATATGCATGGCTTCCAGTAAGTCGATTTTGTAGATCTCATGAGCTCCTGCCTCATCGAGTTCAACTGCCCACAGACAAAAGGCTTTGTGATAAAGGGCTTTTGTGGTCCAAATGATCCCAGCATCACATGGCTGGACATGGGAGGTAAGGTTTGGTTCCAAGAACTCGAGATGGATGTGTTGTGGGCAGTAATCAACATAATGACCAGAAAAGTTGTCAATGAGCAAACAGATGTGCCAGTTTTGAGACCGCATCTTGAGATCCAAGGATTTGAGCCAGCTACAGAGTGAAATCTCAGAGTCAGTGGAAATTCTTAAATGTAAGTGGTGTCCACACTCCTCAAAGATTATCATGGTCATCCAAGCTTTTTTATTGTTGTAATAGTCAAAGCCAAGAGCCTTTGGTGTGTGTCCCTTGAAGCATCGAGGCTTTGCAGACTTCCCAATAAAGAGCAGGGGAAGCTTCTCACTTCCATCTGCATTGCAGGCAAATCCAACTGTGATCCGAAACTTGTCCTTTTTCTTTCCACTCATTTGCTGGGTTGCAAGTCCATGGTCTGGTGGAGCACTATACATAGATATTTTAACATCAGAGGTAGTTCTTTGAGTAGCTGAAGGATCTTACAGGGGAAAAAAGCTTGTCTCATCAAAATTAAATATATCCTTTGGTGCATAGTTTGCCAGAATGGCTTTGAGGTGCGTCTTCTCAGCCTCAACAGCAGTGAGGTCAACAGACCCAGCCTCACCATGCCATCGAAACTCCTTTATGCCATATGCTTTTTTAAAGCTGGCAAGCCAGCCATCACCCTTCAGCCACTTGTCTTCAGGTATGTTAAATTTTTCCTCAAACTTTGCTCACTTTGCTAGGAGCATGGCACCTGTGACCTGCTCTCCCTTCCCCTCCATATGTTTGATCCAAAGGAAAAGTGAGCGGTCTACAACAGGGCATGTCACAACACGAACTCGTTTAGATGACAGTGCATTTGGGTACTCGTGAGTGCATGCCTCAAGCTTCTGGTGGTCTCGAAGCTTTCAGGAAAGGGTGGACTGGTCAAAGATGAGGGCCCTGTTGGGAATGGTCTTGAAATGCTGAACAATGGCATCTTGTGAAATACCAGGGTGTTCGTCAATGTATGAGAACACAGTCAACCAATCCTGGAGGGTGAGGTTGACACGCTTGACTGGTTGGGTAGTATGAGCAGATGTTCTTGGCAGATTTTTGTCTTGAGTGTCCTTTGACTCATGAGGTTTGTAGGGAGCATGATGTGTATGGGGCTTGCGCTTGGGCTCCA
Source organism: Pisolithus thermaeus (assembly GCA_024663475.1). NCBI lineage: Eukaryota > Fungi > Basidiomycota > Agaricomycetes > Boletales > Pisolithaceae > Pisolithus > Pisolithus thermaeus. Next base: position 366,129 of record JANFAF010000056.1, read on the forward strand.
GAGGACTTCGGTCAGCAGGCATTAGGAACACAAGATGGACAGTCAGATGTTTCCTATGAAAATTTCCTCCATTCTTCAGTGTCATCCTCTAGCACTTTTTTTCTGCCCATTAATAATGCTCAAGCCTCTAAACCATATGTGACATTCAGCTGAAATGTACTGTCTGGCATGCTGATAATGCATAATCCTACCTAGAATAGTATGCATTATGCAATATGCAATTTTACCCTTAACCAACATGGGAAATGGGCTTTGCTGATGCAAAACGAGAATTATGCACTATGATATCATGCACTATGAGAACTTCTACTGTAATAGTAATAAGTGACCACTTAGTATACATAGATATGTATATCCTTGTACCTTGACATGTAATTTAGGTAGCTTATGATAATATGATTCAATTATTGGTCAACTACAACATATGTGAGTGGTAAGAATCTGTAGTACTGAAACAATCTGGGATAGGTCTGTACACATTTTTAGATCTGTACAGATATGGATATGTGTACAGAGCTGCATAGAGGGGGGGGTTTTGCTGATGTGTGATTGGGCTGCCCATGTCATTATCACAAAACTTGACAGTGGGGGAGGCTGGTGCATGCCCATGGTGTCCACCTGGAAGTGGAATTCCTGCCTTGCATCAGTAGTACTGAGTGTGCTGGATCACAAGGTTTCTTACCATTGCTGCGAGAAGCTGGAAGGGTGATCATGAGATGAGTATTGGACCTTCTGACATTCTCTTGGTTTTGGACAAGCTGTTTTGTCCACTTTACCATTGTATATGCATCAGCAAAACTGTAAGTTGCTGTATGGCACTGTACAGCTTGCGACAGCCCACTACAGGGCCCACAGTGCCACAGAAAGGTCCCTCCCTGTACAGTACTGTCACAGCACTGTACAGTCCTGTACAACTACTATGCTTTTTTGCTAATGCCACTACCATTTTTTGCTAATACCACTACTATGCTTTTTTCCTAATCCCACTACACTTTCAAACTAATAGGACTATCACTCTGTCACACAGAAATCAAATCAAAAGTAGTAATACAGTGGCTCAAAAAAGTGTCCCAATGTTGGGTCATTTTGCAAAGATCTCTTATTTGTGACTGGACTACTGAGAATCAGTTCATGGGCCTGCAGAGTGTCTGAAAGTACTTGGTCTTGTCATTCCAAAACTGTTTTTGTCATATGATTTGGTTTCCATGGTGACAAGATACAATCATTTCAAAATGACAGCTCATTGGGACACTTTTTTGACCCTAGATTTTGTAAATAATCATTTAGTAACAGCACTGGAATTTGACAGCTTCTGATGGATGCTGTGCTTCAGCCCTGTGTAGTTATGTAAATTACATCATTCTGATCAGTATAAATAGTATGCCCATCAATCTGGCTTCCCTACCATACCATGAAGCCTATTCCTGACTCTGTTAGAGCAAATATCCTTTCTCTCTCTGAATCTGGTCTCTCTAGTCACAAAATAGCCTCTAAAACTGGTCTAGGGAAGTCTACTGTGGCCAGGGTCATCAGAGAAGTCCAACCAGAGAAGGAAAACACTAAACTAGGACATCCTTCCAAGCTCTCCTCTACTGATAGAAGAAGGATTATATCTAGTATTACTACTGGAAGAGCAGAAAATGCTGTCCAAGCTACTCATCTTATCAACTCTGCTCTCTCCCATCCTATCTCTCCACAAACAGTTTGGAATGTTCTTAAGGCTGCATCTATGAAGGCCATAGTCAAGAAGAAGAAGCCACTCTTGTCTATCAAGCATAGAAGAAGGAGACTAGCCTTTGCACTCAAGCATCAAAACTGGACTGTGGAGGACTGGACAAGAGTTATTTGGTCAGATGAGACCAAGATTAATAGGATTGGGTCAGATGGAAGGAAGTATGTGTGGAAAATGGTAGGTGAGCCTTTGCAGGATAAAGAAGTGCAAGGGACAGTGAAGTTTGGAGGGGGTTCCTTGATGGTATGGGGTTGTATGAGTTGGAATGGAGTGGGGATACTTGCAGAGGTTGAGGGGAGGATGGATGCTGAGCAGTATGTTTCTATTCTGGAGGGGAATCTGCTTCCCAGCATGGAGTATTCTGGTATTCCCAGGGAGAACATTATCTTTCAACAAGATAATGACCCCAAGCACTCCTCCAATAGCCATAAAGCACCAGCAAAGGGGGTTTGGGAGCTTTGGGAGAGGATTGAAGTGGAGTGGAACAAGATAGGGGTGGGGCAGTGTCAGGGACTAATAGAAAGCATGCCTAGGAGACTAGAAGCAGTGATAAAGGCAAAGGGAGGACACACTAAATACTGAAACTATAATTTAGAATCACTGCTCAAAAAAGTGTCCCAATGAGCTGTCATTTTGAAATGATCATATCTTGTCACCATGGAAACCAAATCATATGACAAAAACAGTTTTGGAATGCCAAGACCAAGTACTTTCAGACACTCTGCAGGCCCATGAACTGATTCTCAGTAGTCCAGTCACAAATAAGGATCGTTGCAAAATGACCCAACATTGGGACACTTTTTTGAGCCACTGTATATTCAAATTCAAGTACTACCACATAATAGCCTAATAGAACTATGCTTTTTTGCTAATAACACTACCTACTACACTTTTTACTAACTGTACTATGCTTTTTGCTAATACTACTATGCTTTTTGGTACTACTACTACACTTTTTACTAATAATACCAGGCAATTTGCTACTACTACTACTACTACTACTACACTTTTTTCTAATACCATTACACTTTTTGGTAATCAAATGCATGGTAGTAGTGGACTAATGGCATACACTACCCCATAGTAGGAATTGGCCTTTGTGTGGTTGGCTTTGGCTGCTTGTGTGAAAGGCGTGAGTTTTAGTGTCCACTATATTGCATTTTGGGGTATTTTTGTGACTTTGCAAAATTTCAAGCTATTAGTGGCTGTGCCAACTACACACCAAAGCTAATCATGACTATGCTTTTTTGCTAATCAGCACTACACTACAATGCCTAGTCCCACTACAAATATTTGGTAGTCAAAAAAGCAGCACTACACTACACTTTCCTAATCAAACATTACAAAACACTACACTTAATTGGTAGTCAAAAATGTGGAGTTTACTACACTTTTGGTAATACACATCTACACTACACTTTGCTAATCAAACACTACAAAACACTACACTTATTTGGTAGTCAAAAAGGCAGACTTTACTACACTTTTGGTAATACTCATCTACCCTACACTTTGCTAATCAAACACTACAAAACACTACACTTATTTGGTAGTCAAAACAGCAGACTTTACTACACTTTTGCTAATCAAAACAATTACCACTACACTCATTAGGTAATCAAAAATGCGCCACAACACTACACTTTTGGTAATAAATACACTACACTAATTGTATTTTGCCTATATCTCAACCATTTTTGCGTGGATGGATGAGATAAGCATACCTCTGGGGTCCTCTAGTCAGGCACTACAACTTTTATTATGACATCTTTGAAATTTAAGTTTTGAGACATCCTATTTTTTCAGTATTTTGCATTTTTCTCACCCATTTTTGGGTATATTGATGAGATAAGCATATTCCCACAATCCTGTGATCCAGCCCCACAACTTTCGTTATGTCATCATGGCTGTACAGTGGCATCTGTGGGAAGCCCCTATCTCTGTAGCACTGTGTGTGTGTGGGCCTGTCACTCTGTGGGAGCCTGTGGGTAACTGTGGGCTGTGTGACATGGTATTGTCACACAATTGTCACACTGTACCTGACTGTGCACTGTGACACTGTGGCACTGTAGGAAGCTGTGACATCACTGTGGCACTGTGACCTCTGCCAAAAAGACTGTTTTGCTGATGATGCTGGGTTAAGTGGAGGTTATGACCGAATTAACTATGGGACAATGTGCTGCAGACCATGCCCACTAGCACCTCGACTGGCTACATGCTACATTTCCTATTTTGGACATGACCACATGTATTTGAAAAAAACACTTTGTCATTACTTCTGCAAATGGCTGTAACATGGTTAGCAGGTCACAATGCTAGCACAACCCCATCTTGATTCCAAATCGATTTTTTGTTTCCAGGGGCTCTTCAGGGTGCCTTGTCCATCCACACTACACACCATTTCATTCAAGTGGATGTTGGGTAGGAAACAGTTCAATGGACTGGTCACTCGCCAACAATCACTGCCATGATGCCAATTTGGTAGATACACCACTGTGACAGTGCAGGGTGGTCATATGCCATGCTATGGCTTGGGAAGCCATATGTCCCATGTATCTTGCTAATTCTCTCTGTGGATGTCAGGTACAGGTCCTGTGTGCCAAACATGCCACTGAAGAGAAAAGTTAGTAATAGGTTAGGTATAGGATCTAAAAGCTAGTTAGACCCTGTAGGGGATCCTGCTGAAGAAGAGAACTAGTAGAGAAAATGAAAAGAAAAGAAACTGAAACACCTAGCTGGACAACCTGACAATACTCCTCAATCCCCACCACTCTAGGACTCCCCTAGAGCTGTCCTGACCTCACTCTCAAGGGCAGGAACAGAAAAGACTGCCACAGGCTGGTCTCACCAGCCTGTGCTCTCCAGTCTCAATAGTGGTGATTATTTTGTAGCTAATACAACTCAAGTCCAAGTCTGAACCATGCTTACTAATCAGCCACTCGCCTCGCACCCAAGTCCCAGACCCAAATACAAAACGGGGATCAAGCCCCTTAGAAATTAAAACACAACCTCAACCACTCTTTACCATTCAAAACCCTACTAGGGAGTACCCTCTCCCTACACTGCCATACACCAAGAAGTAGTACATACCATGCTGGGGACAACACATGACGATAGTTCACACTTGTGGTGTCAGCAGCATGAAGCTATGTATCACTGTGATGCCCAATGACAACTCTAGTAAAGCAGCCCATGGGCACTCATCTGTTACTCCATATCCAGGCAGAACTGTACATACAGGGCATTTCATACATCTGAATGGGGACTCAGGGGGTTTCAAGGGTGGTTCAAGAAATAAGTCATGCAAACCAAGGTCCTTATCTCTGATTCTTTCCTATATGGGTTGCATGGACCATTGCCCAAGGTGGCAGGAATTGGTCTGATGACTTTGGAAATGGTCATTTGAGAGGACCAGTTATTTGGAGAGTAAGTCCATATGTGTCAACTGCAGTATTCCTATTACTGTAACATCATGACTGTTGTCAATGTGGTGAGGAACATACCCATGTTTGCTACACCACTGATGCAGAGGGTGTGTGGGAACTTGTACTCTGAGTAGTACCTTTGTTGTCCAAAGCATAGGTACCCATATTTACACCTGACCACTTGGCTTGCTCTGCAACCCAAGTGGCAAGCAACAGCTGATGTTTTGATGTCCATGCTCCTGCACCAAACATGGTCCTAGGGCAATATATGTATGTTCAGTGATTCATAGGGATGCAATATGCCAATGATATTACCTACCACTGCAAGTGGGCCTGATCATCACCTGGGTGTGTTGAGAGTATGCCCCATAAACCCAGACTAGGAGCATATTTTGTAGACATCGTAATCATAGTCATCTCTGCAAAACCCTGCTGATGGGGATTATGATGACGCTGAGGTATTTGATGCCACTTACCTCCATATTTTCTTCTCTCCAAAGGTAACCTACAACCTGAACCATGTCACATGATATCTATGGAGACAAAAGAGTTGGCCTACCTTTGATAACAGTTTGTTGACTTCTGCGCAGATCCCACACCAACAAAGCCACAGGATCTATGAATGAGGCACACTGAGTAGCGAAAGGTAACAACTGGATAGTATCCTTGCCTTTCCCATGATGTCCTCCTCCAGCACTCATTGTTCATCCTTGTCCTCTGTGATATTGAGTTTCCCTTGGAGTGCCTCTACTGTATCTCTAGAATGATGGAAGGACTGTCAAGTCACCTATATATGACATTCAAGACCTGGCCCCCTGGGCTACTAAGTATTAGTAGACATGGTACTGACCTATCATACAGTGGCTCAAAAAAGTGTCCCAATGTTGGGTCATTCTGGAAAGATCTTGCATTGGTGAGGGAACCACTAAGAATGAGGTCATGGGCTTGCAGGGAGTTTGAAAGTACTAGGTCTTGGCTTCACAATGCCACCTAAGTCATGTGATCTGGTTGTCATGAAGATAAGATATGATGATTTTAAAATGGCAACTCATTGGGACACTTTTTTGAGCATGCATCCAATCTGTGGTTATGGGATTCACTATGCCCTCCTACTGTTTATTTGGTCATACACCACTAAGCCTCAGTCCTTTGCCACAACTCAAGAGATCATCTTTCTCACTCATCAGGGTCAGTCTCTCATGGAATCTCATTAAATACCAGTGCATGCCACAGTGTCATCCATGTAATATACTCCAATTACCATGGGTCCCTTCAAAATTCTGCTGGAAGTCAAGTAAATGCTGTTTACCCTACTCATGCCTGGGGTGCATTGTCACTACTCAGTACTGGGACAGCCGAATACGTCAAGGAGGTCAATCTAATACTTCAGGACATGAAGATTAGACTGATCCCCTCCCAACCAATGCATTTTTATCCTTGGAAAGCCACCATGAAGACCAGGGTAAAACAAAACCCTTCTTTGGACTCCAGAGGTATGGGGAGGGATAGGCTACTGAGGAGGCAGGGTACAGATAATTTCCTTCCATCTGACCCTAGATATCTCCTGTGGCCACTCATAACCCAATGACACCTTTGCAGCCATGTGCAAGACCATTTGGGGTGCAGTCTGGCCAGCTCTCATATAATGCTTGGATTGCAATGGAGCACTTTGCTCTACCTCAGCCTTCATGCCAGCCTTCTGTGGATAACATTGCATGGGCTGGGAGGGGATCAGTTCAATCTTCATGTCCTGAAGTATTAGATTGACCTCCTTGACATATTCAGCTTTCAGAGTACTGAATAGTGACAATGCACCCCAGGCATGAGTAGGGTAAACAGCATTTACTTGACTTCCAGCAGAATTTTGAAGGGACCCATGGTAATTGGAGTATATTACATGGATGACACTGTGGCATGCACTGGTATTTAATGAGATTCCATGAGAGACTGACCCTGATGAGTGAGAAAGATGATCTCTTGAGTTGTGGCAAAGGACTGAGGCTTAGTGGTCTAAATTTGATGTTTGGCATTGTTTGCATGCTTATGAACCACTTGTCAGATCATGTGGTACAGTTAGGCTTTATTTGTATGACCAAATAAACAGTAGGAGGGCATAGTGAATCCCATAACCACAGATTGGATGCATGCTCAAAAAAGTGTCCCAATGAGTTGCCATTTTAAAATCATCATATCTTATCTTCATGACAACCAGATCACATGACTTAGGTGGCATTGTGAAGCCAAGACCTAGTACTTTCAAACTCCCTGCAAGCCCATGACCTCATTCTTAGTGGTTCCCTCACCAATGCAAGATCTTTCCAGAATGACCCAACATTGGGACACTTTTTTGAGCCACTGTAATAACCCCATCTGAATGACCACTATTGATACCAAGAACTGCTGCCTTAGGTGCATGTGACCATCTCTAAGTCCTGCATGGTCATGTGCTTTTCACATGATCAGATGGTCAACTCAATTCTCTAAGTCATGACTGAGCACTGCTGTAATTATGCAAGCACCATGTCCAGGCTGAAACCATCACAAAAGATGCTATTGCCTCCCAACTTGTGGCAAGATACTCAGTCTTACACAGCAACACTGGCATTACAAGACTGTTGCAAGCAGTGGTCATGTAGGGAGGATACATGCATCAGAGAGCATTCCCTCTTCAGATTCAGATGCTGAGATGAATGCCAGTCTGCCTCAGGTTTCAGGTTTATATATCCTGTACTGTCTAATCTTATTTACTGATGAGTGTCCCTAATTTGTTAGATAATGGTGACAGCATCCTAGGCTCTCCATACCCCCACCCAGGTTTGTTTGGTGATAATGATGATTGATCCTCGAGCTCAAGCACATGCACTAAACCTTCCATCATGCAAGATGATGAGTTTAGACACTGGGATTGGGTAGAAGATGAGGAGGTCTGGAGTACAGAAATGTTTATGGATGTGTTAGAGGATGTCGAGAGAGCAAAGTTCAAGGGTGAGTCATTTGACATGCATAAGCAAGATTTCCAATTATTTATTCATGCTTCAACTGAATGTCACGATAGGAAACAATATTCTTTCTGACAATGATCAAGACAATATCTGTGCATTCAACTTACTTCTCAAGGGCAAGATCACATGCACTGCATTCAAGCAGTTGCATTTTGCATTCCACCATAAAATGAATCTCAACTCAGACTTCATTATATTCAATCTGTCACATGGCATTAGCTAACAGGTGCTTGTTCAAGGCACCAGCTGACATGTGCTGTTAGCCTTTTGACTAAGTAGACCAATAGGGAGGGAATAGGTGAGCCTTCTCTTCAGAGGGTGGACCTCTTCCAATATATTGATGTATGGTGAAGTAATTGACAGGGACACCCTTGACTACCACCTTGTAGGCTGGAGGATAAGTCATACCGAGATTTAGACAATTACCAGTTCTAGCCAGAGATCACCACAACAGCAGAGCAGTGCTCAAGCAGACAAGAGAAGCAAGAGATTTATAGGATCAGAGTCCTACTTGCTAGGTAGGTAGCTTGGTAGCAAAAGTACAGGGAATCCTCATTGTATCTGAGGGGTTTATATACCCCACAGGCAATGGGATTAGTCACTATACTAATGCCTATATACATGAAGATAAATGTTATGCCGCTGAGGCCCATAGATACCTAATAAAGGTATAGGTGTCGAGGTGGCAAGACAATGGCGACGGCCGACTTCGTGAAGCACCAAATAATGGTGTGGAAGAGTAGAGGACGTCGTTCTGAGTAAACCTCGGTGCGTAGTTACCTTAAGCACCCTTGGTCGCGGTCACTCGTATTCCCAAAGAATGGAAATAAGCAATGCGATATGCAAGGTAGATAAAAGCTAGGGAAATACAAGGGGTCCCTAGCGACTTATATATGTACAGTAAGCGGGCCGTTAGCCCAAAGCAAAGAGGGGCGAAGGCCCAAGGAAAACGGAGTACATATCGTACGCGAGTCAGTATCAGTAAGAACAATAGGAAAGGAGAATGGAGCCAAGGCCCATAGTGGGCCGCAGGCGAGAACGGCAACAATGCGTACGTAGACGCAGCTATAATACAACAAAGACAAAGGATGAGTCACGTGAAGCGAAGCGAAACGATGAGTCATCAAGAAAAGAAAACAATACGAAACAGGAGTTGAACGTGGACCTGTTGAGGGTCATGTGTACGACAGGGCTATGCCCGGCAGGGTTGGCGTAACCGGTTGAGTGGTTACCAGAAGTAGACGTCGGCCGAACTGTGGCGGCCGACTATATGGAAGGCGATGAGGAAAGCGACGATGGAAACGACGAGGACGACAACGGTGGGGAGTCCGAAAGCTCGGCAAAGGAACTCGGCGACGGAAACAGAAGGTCTGGGGTCGAGGCGTAACATCACCCCCCCCTCAAGGGTGTCGAGCTCCTGGTCGACGAGATGGTCGGCGAGAGACGCGCAGGGAGGACGTGCGATGGCCGGAGGAGGACGACGAGGGAGCCGGGGGAGCGGAAGGTTGACCCGAGGTGGGAGCAAAGGGATAGAGTATGGACGCATGTTCAGGAAGCGTCCAGCGAGAGCCTGACCCATGGCCACAAGACCAGTGGCCAAGGTAGCCACAGTTGTAGCAAGCGTAGGGGTGAAGGGGATGCTCGGTCAGAACTTGAATTCGTCCGCCTAAATAGAACCGAAGTTTTTCATCAGTTTCTATGGCGAGGAAAGGGGCTGATGGGATCGAGTTCCGAGCATGTATGGCATTGTAAGGCTTTAGGCCGGCAATACCCCAAGCGTCTTCACACGACTTATCCAGGAACGTGGTCCAGTCGGATAGGGTGGCGTCGGTGGCGGAGCGTTGGGTCAGGATGAGGGCGGCTCGATGGAGGGTTTCCTCCTTCGCTCGTTCTTCCTGTTCCTCGGTTTTATGAGACGTCTCAGCCGTAGACTGAGAGACGGGAACCCCTTCCAAGTTAGGGTCGCGAGTCGGTCGGTTTCCATCGGGGAGAGCGGCGGTCCACGGCGATGTCTGATAGCGAGCCCATTCACTGGGCGGTGGCGAGTTTGTTCGATAAACGTCCGATCCTCCTGCCGCTGCAACAGCAGCCACTTGGCATAAGACGTCCAGACCGGATCCTCCGGATCTATTGGTTGTCGCGCTACGAAAGGAACTGGCCACTAGAGGCCCAAGGTCTTCGTGTAGGATTTTGACGACATCGTGTTGTACATCTCCCATGGCCGAGATAGCGGTGGTAAGGGTGTTTTCCAGGAACGAGGCGTTGCCAGTAGAGTCGGGAATGCGGATGGTGACATCGAGGAATTTCGGGACATACGATGCAACTACGTCTGATCCTCGGAAGATCTGACACAGCAACCGTAGACGTTGCTCTTGTTCTCGTGAGACCCCGATGAGTGGGTCCCCTGGGTTGTACTTCGTAAGCAGCCAACAATAGTCGAAGAATTGAGATGTCGTGGGCTCCATAATGGAGGCCCCTGGGATTGGAGATCCGGTAATGGCAGGAGGTTCGGGACCTTCTGATAGGTGCTTGCGTGGAACGGCGGCAGAGATGGGTAGAGCGGGTAGCGGTCTTGAAGGACCGGGTTGTTCGGACGAATGTCCATCGTTGTAGGCTGCGGTTGAGAGACGATCGGCGATTGGGACGGAGGGTAGTGGCATTGGGAGACGTTGTCGGGCTTTGCCCTTGTTCAGTTTGGAACGACGTAATGTGAGCCCTCCGAGAGGGCGGAAGGTGGAGGCGTTAGGAACGGATTGACCGTGTGTGGAAGTCTGATCGTCTGAGGAGCTCGAAGCTCCAGCGGGCAGCGGGGCGAGGAACTCGCGGCGTGTCGGAGATGAACCGGAGGGGGCGTTCGCAGTAGTGGGTGGGGAGACCTCCATGAGGTCAGCGGCGAGGCAGGATTCAAGGGTAGCATCGTCATAGGAGAAGTAGTCAGAACCGATATTTTCTGAGTTGATTGAGCGGGGGCTAGCCATTAGTTGAGGCGATGCACAAGTTTGTATTGTTCCAGGACCTCGTCGGCATGGTCCTTTATATTCCCTTCGGGTTCCCACGTATTAGACGAATGCGGGAACCCAGCCCACTTAACAAGGTACTCGCGCCCCTTTCTGCGCCCCTTGCTCCGGTGGTTGAGTATCGTCTCCACTTCCCATTCAATTTCATCATCCACGATATCGGGTAACGGTTGCGGCGGTGCGTTTCCATACTCCTCAGTTTCCGTATAGGGGTACAGGCGCGACGCGTGGAAGACCGGGTGTACCTCCCAGGTGGGCGGTAGCTCCAGTCGGACAGCCACGGGTGATACCAACTCCGTGACTGGGAAGGGCCCCAAGCGTCAGGGTTCAAGTTTCGCCGATTGTCCCTGAGTACGGAGATTGCCGGAATCGAGCCACATCAGATCTCCGACTTTCGGCGGTTCGTATGTTCCTTTCGACCGGGCGCGCATCAACTCCTGTGCCTGTTTGTGACTGGCTTGGGCGGCGTCGCAATTGACAGCAAGAGACTGGAGTCGCTCGTCCACAGACAGCATGGGAGTCGTGCGTATGGCTGGATAAGGTTCGGGGTCGAAACCGTAAAGAAGGGAGAACGGAGTTTGTCCGTGTACCAAATGGACATGCGAGTTGTGAGCGAATTCGGCGTCAGAGAGTTTACGAGCCCAAGAATTCGGCAATTCGGCACAATAGCATCGTAGATATGTTTCGAGTTCTTGATTAACCCGCTCGCTTTCCCCATTAGTCTGAGGATGGTACATGGAGGAAAGCTTGCTGCGAATGCCGAGGGATTTGTATAGCTCTTTTGTAAACGCCGAGGCGAACTGCGGGCCTCTGTCAGATATAACCGATTTTGGAAGACCGTACTGCTGATAGATGTATTTTTGGAATAGCTTGGCTAGTCCGACGGAATCGACGGTCTTGTTAGTAGGAACGAACACAGCCGCCTTAGTGAGGCCTTGGTCTACGATGGTGAGGATGGAGTTGTATCCTTCTGACTCCAGAAGGTCAGTAATGAGATCCATCGAGATTTGTTGGAAAGGCAGGGGGTTAGGCGGAGTGTCGTTGGGCGTCATCAGCGGAGTTACCGGGTGAGTGACCACTTTGTTGGCTTGACAGACAGGGCAGCCGCGAACATACTCGCGAATCATTTTCCACATCCCAGGCCACCACATTTCCTTGTTCATTTTCTTCGTCATTGCTTTAACTCCGGGGTGGCCGGCAGATGGGTGATCGTGGTTGTCGTGAAGGCATTGTTTTCGGGCCTTTGGGGGAACGTAGAGTCTTTGTTTGTACCATTTGGTACCGTCCGCTTGTTGCTGTATTTCGGGGTTTTCGTTCGCGAGAGTGTCGTCCTTTGGCGTATCGCTCATGGCGCATTCGTACACTTCCTGCAAAATTAAATAAACCCCTTTGTGCCCTGGACTCGCCTTTGACTTTTCTGTCGTGCGGCGCAAGTCCGAAGTCCTTGTGGCAACGTCGTGCGGAACAGGTTCGGTTTTGTCGAAATTCACCCCCCCGTCAAGCCACAAGGCTTCGGGTAGGGCAGCAGCGGTGACAGCTGGCTCTTCACCATAATCAGGTCGACGCGACAGGGCATCCGGTACGCCCATAAGCCTTCCTGGTTGATGTGAAAATAGAAGCGGATAGCCTTGCAGAGTGTCTAGCCATCGTGCTTGCCTGGGGGTAAGCTTTTGCGGGTGTCGCCAGTAAGTAAGATTTTTGTGATCGGTGTAGACCACTGTTGGAGTGACTGGCGAAATTAGGTAGTGGCGAAAAGCGTCAAGCGCGCGGATTACCGCGAGCATTTCCAGGTCGAAGACTTGGTAGCGTTGTTCGGCACCTTTGAGTGACTCCGAGAGGAAATGGCAAGGATGCCATTCGTCGTCGGGTCCTTTCTGTGCAAGTACAGCTCCGGTTCCGACCTTTGAGGCGTCCGTAAAGAGCACGAAAGGTTTACGATGGTCGGGAATTTGTAGGACCAGGGCCGAGCACATCAGTTTCTTGATTGTTTCAAAGGCATTGTTTTCTTCTGGCGTCCACTTCCAGCGAACATCCTTCTTGGACAAGTTGTGTAACGGTCTCGCCAGTTGCGAGAAGGACGGGATAAACCTGCGATAGAAATTACAGAATCCAAGGAAGGATCGTACGTCTCTGAGGTTGTGTGGTGTTGGCCATGACTCGACCGCATCCGTCTTGATCGAAACAGTTTGTACATTCCCTTGCGATATCTTCATGCCGAGGAATTCGATTTCTTCCGCTTCGAAGACACATTTGGCGATCTTGAGACGAAGGCATTCCTTCTTACAGGCGGCGAGGAACTCTTTGACGTACTGTCGGAGTTCCGGGATGGTCTTGGCGTGTACCACCACATCGTCCATGTATGCACAGAGTTGGCGTTTGTGCATCTGGCCACCAAAGGTGGTGTCCATAAAGCGCTGGAACGTAGGTGGTGAGTTGCATTGACCAAAGAACATCACCGTTGGTTCATAGAGTCCTCTTGGCGTAAGGAACGCTGCCTTCCATTGGTCTTCCGGCTTCACCTGGACGTTGGTGAAGCCCCAGCGTACGTCGAACTTGGCAAAATACTTCGACTCACAGAGCTCGTCGACCATTTGGGGGATATTCGGGAGTGGATACAAATCGTGGATCGTGTGGGAGTTAAGATATCGGTAATCTTGAACCAACCGTTTCGTTCCATCCTTTTTGCCAACGAAAAACACCGGGGCGGAGACCGGTGAGTCCGACGGTACGATCTTTCCGCACTGCAGATTTTCGTCGATAAACTCGTCCAAAATCTTCCTTTCCTCTGGCGACATCGGGTAAAGCGTCGCCTTCTTCATCAGCATTTTGTTCTCTTTCTTAAAGTCCTCCTTCGTTTTTATTTCATGATCAAGCCCCGGGTGGAAATGGGGCAACGGAATATCTGTTTCGGAGAAGACTTCGGAGAACTCACTGTAATGTTCAGGAAGATCCGGGATTTCGTGAGGTCCAGCGTTGACCTCCAACTGCGTCGATATCGTAGTGCGATTAACAGAGGCATTCTTGTCCTCATGTTTATCGGCTTCGTTCTTCTTCGGTGGTTGCTCTTCTGGGGAACCACCCCATCCAACCACCCGATGAGTGCGCCAATTTATAACTGGCATCTCCTTTCTGAGCCAGGGCATTCCTAGGATCACGCGATCCTTTTCCACGGGACCAACATAACAAAGCATCTGGAATTCGTGCACAGGTTTGATGCGATTCCTGCATTTCAAGAAGACTTTCTTCATGACGGTGTATTGAACGGTTCCGTCGAAAGCCGTAATCCGCCATTGTTTCTTGACCGGGTAGGTCTGTAGGCATAACCTGGTCACCAGCCCTGCTCCAATAAGGTTGACTTCGGCGCCACAGTCAATTGTGGCCCACACCCTCGCATTTCCATAGTTGAGTAGTTCGAGAGTTCCGTAAATCGAACGCGCGCACATTTGAGATTCGTCTTCGATAGCATTACAGGAAACTCTAGCACTCAATACATGTTTAGTTTCAGGCGATCCGTACGAGGATGACTCGGAATGCCTCTTTAAAAATCCTTTTTGGACTTAGCTTCAGAAGATTTCGGACCATCTTGAGGGTCATCTTCTTCGTCGTCTGCGGCAGCCTCCTTAAGACCTTTCTTCTTTGTCTTGGGACAATCTTTGCTGAAATGTCCCTCTTCAGAACAGTTGTAGCATCGAACGAGCCGGACAGTCTTCTTCCCCTTTTGCGCAGAGCGCTTCTTGTCGACATCCATAGCATTGGGGTCGCGTGAGGGGCGAGTGGGGAACTGGTAGTGGTTTCGGGCATCAGCAGTCCACTTCTTGTCAAGGATGCGTTTTTGTTCGATCTTGCTGACGGCCTGACCAGTGTAGGCGATCCATTCCGAAACCATAGTCGGGTTTTTGTGGTCTAGGACCCAATCGCGAATTTCCTTCTTTAATCCTTGGCCAAAGAATATTGATCCGTTGAAGTTGTCGTCGTTGTAGCCAGTTCGGTTAAAGACGGAAAGGAAATGCGAGACATATGTTTCGAAAGGGTCATTTCCCTGAGTAAGGGTTATGAGCTCGATTTGTGCTTTGTGTTCCGGATTACCAGAGACGAAGGTACTTCTTAACTTGGTTTCGAATTTGTCCCAAGTATCTTGGTACGTCAGCCGACCTCTTCGATCATGTTCGTTGATATAGACCTCGGCAAAGGCCGCGGCAGAGCCTTCAGTCATAAAGGACAGAGTAAGGCCGATGCGAAGGTGGTCGGTTGTATAGACATGGTGATTGATCTGGAAGTATCCTTTGATCTGCGTAATCCACATGAAGAAGGAGTCGTGGTTGCCATCGTACATGCAGGGTTTGTTGAGATTAAACTCGTGGCCCCTGTTAGGCCGATCATCGTTGCGAGGAAGTACAGTAGCAGCGAACCGAGCGTGGATTTCTTCGACCTCTTGAGCTGTAGGCTCGCGGTTGAAGAGCGGCATCAGTCCAGTAGAGGGCTTCCCGGCTTCCTGCCCAGAACTGGACGAGGCTCTGATGTTCAAGGCTTCAGTAGCGTGCGACATAACGTGGATAAGATTCTCTTCGTCGATGTCTGGTACGTGGGTGTCTCCGACTACGGATCCTAATTCGGATTTATCGTCGAAGGTGAGAGGTTCGTTGTCAGTTTCTGACTCCGGGTCGTTGTCTCGGTAAGCACCTAGTAGAGCTGGGTTGCGAAGGGAGGACGATGGAGGGGGAGACCTAGGTTGATCGGGATAGTGTTGTTCATAGGGACTGCCCATAGGTTTGTGACCACTTATCTTTCGCGGTTCGGGAGCGGCACGACGTTTTCCTTTAAGAGACCAGGGAGAGGTATCTGAAGGAGGAGGTGGTGGTGGCAGTCTAGACGACACTGTGGGCAACCGATAGGGGGTAAATGAGAATGTAGAGTGATGGCTAGACACGTCTTTGTTAGACTAAAGAAATAGTCGAATGCGTGCCTTGAAAGTGTTGAAGTTTTTCAGGCCAAAGGAATGGCCAAACTTGAAGTTCGATATAGAGGGGTAAGCAGGCGTTGTGTCCGAAGAACGGTCACAGCTGCGACTAGAGCTTTTATCTTTTGTTATGCCACTGAGGCCCGTAGATACCTAATAAAGGTATAGGTGTCGAGGCGGCAAGACAATGGCGACGGCCGACTTCGTGAAGCACCAAATAATGGTGTGGAAGAGTAGAGGACGTCATTCTGAGTAAACCTCGGTGCGTAGTTACCTTAAGCACCCTTGGTCGCGGTCACTCGTATTCCCAAAGAATGGAAATAAGCAATGCGATATGCAAGGTAGATAAAAGCTAGGGAAATACAAGGGGTCCCTAGCGACTTATATATGTACAGTAAGCGGGCCGTTAGCCCAAAGCAAAGAGGGGCGAAGGCCCAAGGAAAACGGAGTACGTATCGTACACGAGTCAGTATCAGTAAGAACAATAGGAAAGGAGAATGGAGCCAAGGCCCATAGTGGGCCGCAGGCGAGAACGGCAACAATGCATACGTAGACGCAGCTATAATACAACAAAGACAAAGGATGAGTCACGTGAAGCAAAGCGAAACGATGAGTCATCAAGAAAAGAAAACAATACAAAACAGGAGTTGAATGTGGACCTGTTGAGGGTCACGTGTACGACAGGGCTATGCCTGGCAGGGTTGGCGTAACTGGTTGAGCGGTTACCAGAAGTAGACGTCGGCCGAACTGTGGCGGCCGACTATACGGAAGGCGATGAGGAAAGCGACGATGGAAACGACAAGGATGATGACGGTGGGGAGTCCGAAAGCTCGGCAAAGGAACTCGGCGACGGAAACAGAAGGTCTGGGGTCGAGGCGTAACAATAAACAAGATATCCATACAAATGAGAGCCTCAATGTGCCAAGTCAGAATGACTCAGGCAGTGTCAGTACTGTTTGCAGACAAACAGGGGCTCTCTGTAGTGTGACATGACAAGGTCATGTGTGCAGGAAAGTAAATCTGTAAGTAAAAGGAAGCCTCCAGATCCCATTGGGATCTGTGGTGCAAACTGTAAATGCAAAACCAAAACAGGAAGACATATGTAAGCTGCAGTTGTGTCATATATGTAGAGTCCATACACTTGCCCCTAAGGCAGGCAGCAGTGTATAACGAGATGTCACTAGGACACAGGAGTGGGGATGATGGTCATGCAGGACATAAAATGTGTATCATATGAATGAAAAAGGAAAAGTGCAAAATGACACATGACACAATCACATTAGTTGCCTCACAGCTCTTACAATGGTGTTGTATGATTGTTGCCCCCAATCGTGTATTCTTTATGCTGGAAAGTACACCCACCTTCTTATTTGCCCCCACTGCAAGCAACTGTGGTTCAAAGCAAATGGAAAGCCTCACTGTCAATTCACCTATTTCCCTCTCATCCCACACCTGCAAGGGTTTTTTCAAAGCATTCAAATGATATGCTTAATGGACTACCACACAAGCTATCAACCAACTCATGGTAGTATCACAGATGTGTTCAATGGCACCCATTACCAAGGACTTATGGGTGAATATGTTTTGGTTGATGGTGAAAGGCTCTGCCACAAGCACTTTTCACATCATTGTGACATCACACTGGCTCTCTCCACCAATGGCTATTCACTATACAAGAGCAAACAAGGTGGACCGACAGCAACCCTGATCCTACTTCTCAACTACAACATTCCACTAGACCAGTGCACTCACCATCAACATCTTATTTGCATTGGAATCATTCCCAGCCCACAACAGCCAAAGGATATCACATCATTCCTATCACCTCTTGATGATGAGTTGGCAGAACTTGCATATGGTGTGCAGACATTCAATGCTGAGAAGAAAGCCATGTTCAACTTACATGCATACAGTGAGCAACAAAAATGTTGCAATGTTTGCAACATTTTGATTGTTTGAGGTATAAGTTGGGATTGGATGTGGCTGTGCAGATGTGATAGGGGAGGGATTTGTAGCCCTTGCTCTTGGCTTTCCATTGGTGGTCTTTTCAATGTCAGGGGTGTAGTGGCTGTGATTATATGAGCCAATTACTGAGGCCTATGCATTGCAACGTTTTTGTTGCTGACACCATAGTGGATGAAATTGATGGTGTGAAGGATATATTTGGAGCAGAAATGCCAGCTGGTGCTTACATAATATATCACATGATTAATTAAATGGTTTGTCAGTGAACAAACAAAGCCAAACATTGAATTTGAGTGATGTACCCTCTGTCCTGTACCACAACCCAAGAAATCTCTTTTCTTGCTATTCTCTCAGGAAATCTCAGCAACTTCTGGTGTTTGTGGCATTACCATGAGTAGGGTGTGTTCCCGGCACCACAAGTCCCTTAAAAGGTTGCTAAAATTCATCCCAGCACTGTTTCCCCTGCCAATGCCTGCAGGATCCTGGCACTCATCAGCATTGGGAAAGGTGAAAATGGCAAGTAATTCAGTCTGACACTTCAGGGCATGAAGAATGAACTAATCCCCTCCCAATATGTGTATTTTCACAAAAGAAAATTGAGTATCAAGGTTGGTGGAAGTCAAACCCTTCTTTACTTTCCAAGGGCTCTGGGTGGAATGACCTACTGGGCTGCCAGGGTAGAATTTTTTTCCCCTTCCACCTCTCCCTAGGTGTCCCCATTGGTCACCTATGACCCAATAATGCTTTCCCAGTGATCCACAGTTCAGCACAGGGCATAGTCTGGCTGATCCTCCTTGGCACCTGGTGTGCAGAGGAGGGCATTGCCTCACCTCAACTTTGATACCCAATTTTCTTTTGTGAAAATGCACATATTGGGAGGGGATTAGTTCATTCTTCATGCCCTGAAGTGTCAGACTGAATTACTTGCCATTTTCACCTTTCCCAATGCTGATGAGTGCCAGGATCCTGCAGGCATTGGCAGGGGAAACAGTGCTGGGATGAATTTTAGCAACCTTTTAAGGGACTTGTGGTGCCGGGAACACACCCTACTCATGGTAATGCCACAAACACCAGAAGTTGCTGAGATTTCCTGAGAGAATAGCAAGAAAAGAGATTTCTTGGGTTGTGGTACAGGACAGAGGGTACATCACTCAAATTCAATGTTTGGCTTTGTTTGTTCACTGACAAACCATTTAATTAATCATGTGATATATTATGTAAGCACCAGCTGGCATTTCTGCTCCAAATATATCCTTCACACCATCAATTTCATCCACTATGGTGTCAGCAACAAAAACGTTGCAATGCATAGGCCTCAGTAATTGGCTCATATAATCACAGCCACTACACCCCTGACATTGAAAAGACCACCAATGGAAAGCCAAGAGCAAGGGCTACAAATCCCTCCCCTATCACATCTGCACAGCCACATCCAATCCCAACTTATACCTCAAACAATCAAAATGTTGCAAACATTGCAACATTTTTGTTGCTCACTGTACATTATCTTCAAACTGGGAGATACCCTTGCGATCCAAAAGTTCTTGGAGATCAAAGGTCATAATTCACTTTTTCCATGTCAGTCATGTAAGATAAGGGCAGTGCGTGGTTTAGGAAAGACCCACTATGCTGTGCTTCAGCCCCTGAAGGGCAGTGGCAGACAATATGTCAGCTGGGATCCCACTAACCTTCCTATTTGTTCTCACCCCAAATCCACCTTGACATTCAATAAACTTTGTGAGGCACCTTCGAAGGCTGCAAAAGGGAGGATAGCAAGGAAGACAGGTATTTGTGGCCTACCCAGTCTGCAGCGAGTTGGTTCATTTGATTATGCATGCTCAGCACCTTGGGAGTGGTTTCACCTTTTTTTGGAAAATGTTATCCCAAACCTCATCAATCTGTCATCAACAAAACAGCCCTCATGTTGGAATGAGAATCCACACTCTAGGCTAGTAAGGGATGGCCAGGTGGCCTAGTGGTAAGGCACCCCAGTGCTAGTGGGAAGACCCAGGTTCAATCCCTGGTCTGGCCAGTATTTTCAGTCCAAAACCTCACCCTAGCCAGAACTGGACAGAACTGGCCAGCTTTTGACAGCAAGGTACCTAACTGGCTAGACCTGTCCAGAGAAATAGGGGCAAGGGATCTCAACAATTGACATCTAATGGCAGGTTGAAATTTTGGTAATGCAATCTTTATGATAATGTCAGCTTCTGGGTCAATTTTTGTGAGGACAGAAGCAAATGTGGTGGTGTGGTGTACAAAGCCATTTTGTAAGGGCAAGGGTTAGTTTCCTGATGGTGGACTGGGCAGTATAAAGGACTTGACTCCCCTGCTGATGAATTCAGGATTGTAGCAAAGGTGTGGGATGAAACCACACAAGAAATGATGGCTGCCATGCAACACATACCTGCAGCACTTGTACAGGTTCTTGGAAACATTGGCACCAATTGCTCACAGTTTACCACTGAGTCTTTGGGCTTTTGGTTTATCTACCTTGCACCTATTCTACTTCAAAACCAGTTCCCAAAACCAAAGTACTATGCACATGCATGTGAGCTTGGGGTGCTGATGAAGCTCATGTTACAGTTTCCCATGACAAATGAAGAGGTGGATGAGAATGAAGTACAGTTATAAAAGTGGGTACAGAAATATGAAAGGTTCATTTCTGAGTCTGTGTGTGATGCCAGATGAGTGGCAAGGCTCATATTTTGTGTCTACCAGGTATTATTATCAGTACCACATTGAACACCTGCTGACATGTATGCTGACAATCCATGGGCTGCTTCATGTTGTGGAGGGGATCCATTACTGTGGTCCAGTGTGGATGACATGGACTTTCTTCATGGAGAGGTATTGTGGAGCATCGCAGTGGTCAATCCGATCCCAGTCCCAGCCTTGGAGCAACTTGAACACCACTCTGCTGCATTCAGTTGTGCTTGAACAGCTCTCCATGTGGTATGACCTCTCAGCTGAACTCACTTTATGGGATGATCAAAATGATGATGGACCAGTGTTGGAGATTGAATCACCCCTGTGTGATACTTATTTTTGGTGTGCTTTTTGGTTGATTACATAAGCACTTAGAGCGCACACTTAGAGTACATTTTGGTACTGTTCCCTCAGTAGTTGAGTCACTACTGAGGGTAAGTCTACTATTTACTTAGTATTTCCATACTTACTGATAGCCTGTAGCTGCCTACAGGTACATCTAATATAATAGTAGTTGAGTCACTACTGAGGCTGCCTACAGCCTTTTTCAACAGGTTATGAGCCCCGCATAGTGTGGAAGAAATTTTTATTAGAGGCAACTCACGGTCGACTCGAAACAAGTGACTACTCAACAATCTACTACTGTCCTTACTCGAAAGCTATTGGATAATACAATGGATGGATTACCTACCCGAGCTCGCACACAATGGGCACAATTGAACAACTTATGCAAGTTCGGTCCTATGCGCCATTTCTGACGAAGGCTTGATGGGGTTCCTGGTCGGGTCTGAAAGACGACCTACACATCCAGCAGAGCTTATAGGTCATGGTGAGGGTTGGACACCCCAGACCAATGACAAATGAGCAGAGGTTGCAGCGTGGCGAGCTGCCGACCAGTCTTGGACACAACGAAACGCGATGGTAAACTACACCATTGTTAGTGGCATTCCGGATACCATCTTCAGCTGTATGCTACACCTGAAGTCGCCACACGAAAAGTGGTCCTACCTTGAAAATTGCTTTGGTCGGATTCCGAGGCCAGATAGCTGGCTAGCAGCTGAGCAAGCCATGCAGCAGCGCGATACACCCTCTGAGCAAGAGATAGCTAGAGGAACTGGTCAGGAAGCTCGCGACAGTAACAGTAAAATCAAGACCTTACCTGGTAGCCAAAACGAACCTACAGACAGCCCAAGCGACTGCACTGAGACTGAGGCTGGGCAAGCAAACCCCAAGCCTGAGGTCGTAGATGCACAGCACTTGAAACCTTACCTACGAGGGGTGGAGGTTGAGGCTATAGGCTCAAAACAGCCAGCAGAAGGCACGAACGTGCTCAAAGCACCTGACGAGGGTAGTCAGTGTGCAAGCGACAAGGCCGAAGAGGAGGACGACTTACCAATGAGCTCTGACGCTCTCGAAACTCCTGGGGACCTACCATTCACTTCAAGTGAATGCACCGAGACCCGGACTGAGCACACCAAGCCCGAGGACGAGGTTGCAGACACGCAGCACGTAGTGGATGTCCTACCCATGTTTGAGGTGGGGAGTATAGGCCAAGCATGGTACAGCAAACATGTGAAGGACCTCCAAGCATCCAACGAGGGCAGTTGGCATGCAAGTGATGAAGTCGAGGAGAGCTGAGACTTACCGAAGTCGAGCTCCAAAGTTCTCAAGCCTGTGGGTAACCCTACCGGACAGGCAGGTGAACATTCTATGGAGGATGCACTACAGATGTCTATCAAAGACAGTCAGCGCACCTGGATGAACAGCGAGACGATCGCTAACATACCTGATCCACCCGGCACACCCACGAAACTTCCTACCCCACAAGTCGAACACTCTAGACTATGGAACAGCCCTTCGGCACAAGCGCATAGTGCTATGAGTATGGAAACCGACCTATCGCGCATGAGGAGAAGCGGCAAGCGACGAGAGATGCAGCATCTCGAACTTGACTGCAAGCAGGCATTGAGACGCCTGAAACAAACCTACCAAGGTCACTCCACACCCAAAACCCCACCTGATGAGGCATGGGGGAAGGGGGTGCTTAGCTCTCCTAGAGTTGGTTGGGTGGGCAGCACAATGGCCAGGTCGACAGCAACGAAGCTGGAGATAAGAGGAATCAGCGCCAACATGGTTGGGATGCGAGCAATCTTACCAGATTGGGCAATGGCGCCAAGTGAGCCGGATAAGGAGATAGGTGGTGGGTACAATGACCCAGCTAGCAGGGACATCACGAACCTGCGTAGAATTGGGAAAGCACTGCTAAATGACAGGGAGTGTCAACACAGCGAGCGCGAGACGAAGCGGCCAGAAGACTTACCTGTGCCACCTACACCACTTCGAAATCCCATGATGAATCCTCCTAAGACCTTCAGAGACCAACACTGTCACAGCAGGATCAAAACGGACCTGCAAAACCTCAGTATGGAGCAAGAACCAGAATGGCGACAGGGCGGCTCACCTGTACCACCTGCGCCACCTCCAAATGGCACCTACTACATCCATAAAGCATCCAAGGGCCTCCGACATCATGCAAGACTCAGGTCGAATGCAGGAAACAAGTCGTGGCAGGCCAAACGGTCCATGGCTGTACGAAATCAGCCTACATGGGACAACTTACCCAGCAAGGGGGATAACGGTGGTAGAAGGCATGGTGATGCAATTAGGAGTGGATACGCCGACTCGCGCAGAGTCGAAGAATCACCGCTAACTGACAATGGAGGTCAGCACAGCGAATATGAGGCAAAATGGCCGAGGCACTCACCTGCACCACCCGCACGATCTCCAAATAGCATACTGGACATGCCTACACTCTTCACGGACCTACGTCGACGTGGAAGACTAAAATCAAAGGCTGAAAATGTCAGCAACGCGCATATGAGGCAAAATGCCTACCATGTACAAGCGGCCACCGAGCAGCCACTTCGACTCTTCTTCGCACCTTCGAATCGACCCCTGGACTCTGCCAGAGGGTTATGGACGGTGAACGCACACTACAACGAAGTCAGATGTGCAAGACAAGTCAAAACGAGGGGGTACACACACCGTACAGTTGGCATTCTCATGCGGCTGGTTCAGTCCCTCCTCATGTCCTCGATACGATCCTTGGACACAGCGGGAGGGTCATGGATATTAAGGGTACACTATAACGGAGTCAGGCATGTGTGGAAAGTCAAAACGAGAGGGCAAACATACCGGATAGTGCACATTCTCATGCGGCTGCTCCAACCCTTCTCAATGACCTCCAAACGACTTCGACGCCCTATGGGAGGGTTATGGATAACGAGGATAGGCTGTAGCGAAGTCAGAAGCACCAGAAAATCCGAAACGAGAGGGCATACGCACCAAACAGCTGGCATTTACATGCAGCTACCCCAAGGGCTCTCCAATCCTTTGAGACGACTCCGGAACATCACTAACACCTACTGGCAGAAGGGGGTGTCACCTGGATCGGCGTGGAATGATGCAACACGGCCAAGAAATCTTCGTACGGCCAAACGGCTGCCTTGCAGCAGCAGCATAAGGCGAGATAGCGAGCTCAGGGCCAAACGGCTGAACGACTCACCTGCGCCATCGAAACCTGCTCGAAGCGACTTCGCACACACTCCTTGGACCCTTAGGGACTTGCGCCGACGCGCTACGGTCAAGACGAGATCTAAAAACGTCAGTACAATCGAAACGAGAGGCAGCAAGGCCTCTGGACCTACTGTTCCCATTCTGCCACCTCGCGAGATCGCGAAACTCCTCTGGAATGTTGCAAACACTTACTGGCAACATGGGATACCCCTGGACGAACGCGAAACATCGAAACTCTATTGTTATTCGATACGGCGCCCTAGCGGCAATGGTACAAGGCAAGACGACGCGCGCACACGACGCGCATTCCGAAAGAGGAAGTTGCCACAACGCAACGACGCGTCGACACAGCCACACGTACACTCGTTACACACACGGACTCAAAGCTCACTTGCAGCAGAATACACACTCGTTTATTGAATTATTGAGTATACATTCATTGAGTTCTTATTTTCTGCACTTCTACTTATCACACAGTGGAGCTTCAGGGGGTGTGTTGGAGATTGAATCACCCCTGTGTGATACTTATTTTTGGTGCGCTTTTTGGTTGATTACATAAGCACTTAGAGTGCACACTTAGAGTACATTTTGGTACTGTTCCCTCGGTAGTTGAGTCACTACTGAGGGTAAGTCTACTATTTACTTAGTATTTCCATACTTACTGATAGCCTGTAGCTGCCTACAGGTACATCTAATATAATAGTAGTTGAGTCACTACTGAGGCTGCCTACAGCCTTTTTCAACAACCAGTAGCCTTTGAATGTGTATTCAAGGATTGGAAGTAACACCTTCTTCTTTCCTGTCTCATCTAATCAAGTACACAGATCTGGAGCATGTTATCTGCCCCCCATTCAAGAGGAACGTTCAAGCTGATCCCTCACTTCAAGTCAAGATAGCCCAATACATGGCTCAAGTTTTAGGAAAGTGAGAGAGCGAGGTGAAGAAGTGCCTATCACCCCCAACCTTATTTGCAGGAAAACTTTGGATACAGGGAGGTGGTGATTTCTTCCGGATGACAGCCAGCTCATGCAGATCAATAACTCCAGAGAGAAAGAACTGCTACATCAAGGTATGCCCAGTATGATCAATACTATGGTCAGTTTTAATTTCCTCAGCAGTATGAGGTGACTCTCGAGACCCGCGAGCATTGCTTGATTCACATTACTGGTTATGGCGACCTCAACAAGATATTCGTGATGACCTTAGCAACAGGCGCATTCTTCAAATCTCTGAGTGGCAAGACACTCATCCTCGCCCTCATCACACCATGGAATACTGAAGGAAACGATGCCACGTTAGAAAACACCTATCTATTGTCCTGCCATGCGACAATCGTTACGGATGTGCGAAGCTTAAAGGCCGTAGTAGGGCTGGTTCCTGTAGGTAAACGATGGGGTATCATTGACCGAACACCAGCAACATCTATTCAAAGCTTTTCAGATATGGGGACATGGGATGGCACCCGGGAGGAGGGTGAAAGCGATATAGATGACGTTTTTTACAATTGACAATATACTGAAATCATTGTCTGACTGATGACACTGGAAAGACACGTCCATAGCTTCAGTGTCGTAGACGCTGATTTTGACCGTTTCAGCATCTGCGACGCTGATACACGGTGCTTTTACTTTTTACAGTGGACAGATCCCTAGCGCACGACTTTTTTTCTTCTTCTCGCAACGCTTCTTTCTTTTTTTTTGGCCTGTCGGCCATGGTCGTGGCCAATGTCCTCGTTTCATTCTCCCGGTGGTGGTAAGTTGTACTATGATAGGAGCTCGTCACCTATCTCGTCCTCTTCCCGGAATCACCCAGCTTTCAGTTACAACAAATTCCTCTGCGTCCTGCCATTACCAGTACTACCACCGCACCCACAAACGAACTTGAAAATGATGTGCGTGGCGGATCCAGCAACCGAGAAGGCACCCTTTCGCAAATTATCCGGTCATGATTTCTATCGAGACGTTCTCGGTAGTCCGAAATACGTCGTCGCACCGATGGTCGATCAGAGCGAGCTGGTACTTTCTCGTTTATCCTGATGTTCGTTCGCCTGAACAAAGGCTTCGTAGGCATGGAGAATTTTGTCTCGTCGATATGGCGCTCAGGTGAGTAAGTCTACTGGACCACCGGGTGCATCATTCTCGATCTCGTCGTTAGCTCGTCTACACTCCTATGATCAATGCGAAAGTTCGTCTTTTCTCCTCCACCTTTCCTTATCCGAACCTTTTAGCGAACTTCCCCGACTTCTGCTTGCATAGATATTCGCTTTGAACCTCTCTCCAAAGCATCGCGACAAATTCTTCGACATCACACACGCAGAGGAAGGCGGGCCCTCCGACCGTCCACTTATCGTCCAATTCTGTGCCAACGACCCTCACCAACTCCTCGCATCCGCACAAGCCATCCAGGACCATTGTGATGCTATCGACTTGAATCTAGGATGTCCACAGGAGATTGCGAGGTCTGGCCACTACGGATCATTCTTGCAAGATGAGTGGGATTTGATCTATAAGTTAGGTGCGTTCACTCCGTACAAAGCACTATCTACCTCACTACAACTCCTACATCCGTACGCATACCACATCGGCATACAGTCAACACACTTCACACACACCTCAAAATTCCTGTGACAGCCAAGTTCCGAGTTTTTCCCTCGACCGAAAAAACCGTCTCCTACGCTCGGATGCTTGAAAGTGCCGGCGCCCAAATCCTCACATGCCACGGCCGCATCCGTGAACAACGTGGCCACAACACCGGTCTCGCAGATTGGTCAAAAATTCGTGCTGTGAAAGAAGCCGTATCTGTCCCCGTATTTGCGAATGGAAATATTTCGTTTTGGGAGGATGTTCACAAGTGTTTGGAAGAAACAGGTGCGGATGCGGTGATGTCTGCTGAAGGCCAGCTGTATAACCCTGCGTTGTTCGCACCGGTTGCTTCTACTGCTGTTGATGCCTCTGGTATGACTACTAGCGCTCTAGTGAAAAGGACGTATGGAGAGGGGATCTATATGCCCCACGCAGAGTTGGCGTTGGAGTATCTGGACATTGTCAAGAGTCTCAAGACGAAGACAGCGTTGAGCGCCGTCAAGGGACACCTGTTCAAATTAATGCGACCCGCTTTGAGTCGAGAAAAAGACTTACGAGAGCGGTTGGGTAAAATTGTCGGACCGGATGCCGTTCACCAGTATATCGAAATCGTAGAGGAGATGAAAAAGCGGATGGATGTGAGTTCTCCCTCCGACTGTAGAATTACCAGCGCTCGTTTGGCATGGAACTCTATGTGCTAACTCCATATGTTCACACTTTGCGCGGGCACGGGTAGCGCGATGAAGTGGAAGCAACGGGAAAGAGTATCGACGAACTTGTAACGATCGAACCTACGACGGGACTCAAATTGCTCCCCCACTGGCTCGCCCAACCCTACTTCCGTCCATTGACTCACTTGCGTCAGGTAGATCTCGAAAGTTAGCCTGTTAGCCACCTCGTCTCCATACTGCACTGATACTTAGGCTAGTGAACACAATGCCACATTCACAACTGCAGCCACTGTCGAAGTCGCTGTCCCTCCATCCCACTAATCCTCCCGTCAAGAACCAGGATCACCCAGATCGATTAAAGCATATGCATCTACGGGATCCCGTTACTCTCCCTGGGTGAGACAACCGCGAATCAGTGTGGTGTACCCGACGCGAATGAACATTTGCAAGACCATAGCCAATACCCACTCATTCGACTGTTCAGACTACTCTCGTGCTGATATGACGCGGATCGGATTGCATGAGAGCGAGGTTGACCACGTACAAAGCGTGGAGGAATTGTGGCAATGACCTCTCCCATTCCAATACTATAACATCAATCGACAAGAAAGTAATATACGGTGTCAGATAGAAACATCCATCCCCTGTAAACTGGCGAAGGGCCTACAAGCCCCCGCCACTGAAGATGTACTCTATTGCAGCCTGGACATTACCACCTGTTGCCAGCAGCGCTCTCACGTTTTGCGAGGCATTGGTGAATCCCATCTCTTGAAGTTGCTGTAAAGACACATTTCCAGTTTGACATAAGGAGAGAGAGGTAATATTGAGGAACAAACCTGGAGCTGAGCTTGGAACCTCTCCTCAGGCGGCCGTGTATCCGCCGGAGTCGATGGTATACCCGCGCCGAGGGAACTACCACCCATTCCTCCAGCCAAAATCTGTTGCATGAGTGCGGGGTTAAAGAACGGGTTAGTGCCAATGTTAGCACTCGGTGACTGTGGTGTTCCACCGAAAAGATTAAACGGGGGCTGTTGTCGTTGTTGTTGCTGTTGGCCGGTAGAAGGTGTGGACGAGGGTGTCGTTCCTGTTGAAGGGGTACCAGGTGCAGGGAATGAGGGTTGTGCGCCGTTCCCACTGCCACCGAAAGCTCCAAACGGCAGAGTTGCGCCTCCAGTGCCGTGGAGCGCCGCCGACATCTGCAGCATTGACCTCAACATCTCCGGATTTGCCCTAGACGAATGACATCAGCCATACACGTCTCACTGGCCAGCCGAACATAGGGACGAATGGAATGACACACACAACATCTGCCTGAATCGCTCGCTCTGAAAAATTTCTCGGACTTGGGGTCCCATTGCAGCGAGTTGTGGGTTAGACGCAATGACTTGGTCGAGAACGGCAGGATTGGACATCACGCTGGTCATCTGTTGGAGGAATTCGGGGGAGCTCATCATGCTTTGCATCTGGTTTTTGCAGTGGAAGCGACATGCATGTGTCAAACAAGAGTATGTATGAATGACGAGTATGGTGCGTCATCATTTAGCGACATGAACGAACGGGTATGAAGTAAAAGTACCACATACCATGTTGGGATCGTTGGGATTAAGACCCATATCCGCAAAGGGGTTGAAACCCGCCAATGCACCAAACCCGAGATGACTGTTCAGTTGGGTGAGCGGGTCATGCGGGTTCTGACCGGCTTGCATCGTTGGAAGGGTCGGTGGTGCTGTGGAAGGTTGGGCAGACGAGCTACTGGATCGGGCAGCGCCTTTGACCATGTGAATGGTGTGCGATGATTGGATCTTGTATACCGAGAGAAGGTCCTCATCCTGGGGGCGTCGCAAATGAGCACCAAGGGTCAGGCAAAGTCAGAAGTGGCGATACAGACCTTTAATACTCTACCTAACATCCATCCGGAGGGGCGATAAGCGACGGCGGTAGATGATATTGTCAGAGAAGACACATACCCGAATAGATCAGTCTTTGTCTGTTGGCCTCGACGTCTGACTTTGCGGCGATGGCTTGTTTCAGCTCGAGCACAGTCTTGTCTGTACTGATAGAAATCTGGAGCTTGAGCTCGTTGGGGCCTGCCGGGTGATAAGCGAGTCGCTACTGAAACGAACGTGGATGTCCTTTACTCACCTTTGACGTTGATTTGAATCTCGGACGAGGCTTGGGCTGAGTCGGACATGGTTGTCGTTCGTGTGTGGGCAGTGGGACGTGACTGACGTCGACGTGTGTGACAAGAAGCGAATCCACATTCTCAGGTAGCACCCGCGAGATCTTATCTGCATCGACATCGACATGACCGACACGCTCACGGACCATTGCTTCGTTACCGTCCAGCACGCTGGTACGCCTGCCGGTCGGCGCATCGACATCGACGTCGGCGGCGTACCCGTTCCTACCTACTTCGCTGAACCTAGGAATTCTAGTCTTGACTGCCCGCCGCGCAAAATTATCCTCTATTTCCCAGACGTATTCGGAGCTTTCTATCCCAACAGTCAACTCCTCCAGGACTACTTTGCAACCCAGGGTAGGTTATTTACTTGATTTCCCTCTCTCCGTTACGGTTAGAGGAGCAGAGCACTGCAGTGCGCTACCAAAGCGCCTCCGAATCCGCGCTATGGTTAGTTTCTAACCGTACTCAGGTTTCACTGTCCTCGGCATCGACTATTTCTTCGGTGACTCCTATGCTCTCCATGTTAACGACCCTAACTTCGACCGTCCGACATGGAGAGAGAAATCAGTCGACCAGGCCAAGACGTTTACACCTGGGTGGGTGGAAGCTGTCAAGCAGAAATATGGTACGTCAGTATGACCTCTTCTGTCTCCGCACCTAATGCCTTACACTCTAACCTGACCTGACCCGCTAATAACGACAACCCCCTCTCCTTGACAGGAATCGAGGGTGTCAAATATTTTGCCGTAGGTGCGTTCTTATGTCAAACAATAGCTGCATAGCGATCACTCTCCGTCGATTAGCTGACGAAATTTACAGGCTACTGCTTCGGTGCGCCGTATGTTTTTGATCAGGGCGAAACCGGTCTACTCGCCGCAGGTGCTTGCACTTCTTCCAACCTACGGATAAACTTTTGGCTCTGACAATATCCACGTACTGTAGCCGCCGTTGCACATCCTACAGCATTGACTCTTGACTCGGTCTTGAAAAGCAAGGGTAGGAAATGCTACCTCTCTAGATACATCATATCTCACTTCACCCACACCCCCCTCTTTCTCTCAGCCCCAGTCCTATTTTCTTGCGCAGGTATATATCCGTTCCTTCACCCCAAATGAGGCACTGAGCAAGCTGACTACACGCAGAAATTGACGATGCATTCAAACCCGATCTACGCCGCTCAGTCGAGGATGCGTTATCCGCGAAAAAAGCGACGTACTATTTCCAGATTTTTAGCGGAGTCTCGCACGGGTTTGCCACTCGTGCAGATCCGAGCGTGGAAAATCAGCGTGAGTGTTTCTTTTCTTTTGCGATTCGTCCTTAGTACAGAATCTTTACTTTTGTTTGGATCCAACTGCACTCACGTATCTCATAACCCTTAGGCTGGGCAAAAGAGGAATGCGCCAGGAGTATTGTACAGTGGTTCAAACGATTTTCGGAGTAATTGCACGTAAAGGGAAGATTTGTCTCTTATTTTTCTTAGATGCTACCCCTGTTGTATTGTTATTTCCGGGGGCCGCAGCGCATCAGAATGTACGATATGGTTATATGCTTTTCTTTCCCATCCAAATCTACGCGTCGAGAGTGATGGAGAAAACGAGGTCTCAACACGGATTCGCAGTGACTTATGACCATAACTGCAGCACGTGTACACGGAGATGGTACTAAGTTCACGGACAGATTAAACCGTCAAGAGGGAGATGTACTTGACTTTCTAATGCATCACCCAAATATAAAGCATGCGCCTGTAAATCTGGAGCGAAGGTATGCTGTCTATCGTGTGAAGTGGGGTGGTACGAAGTGAGGCGTGATATGGGTAGCAGGGAGGCTGAACCAAGGAATGCATCAACCGATCTCCACGCCATCTACCTTGCTGCTAATTTTAAAAGGAAAGGGCGATATACCCGTCGCATTAGTGATTAGAGGCACGGCTATACGTCCGCGTTCAGATGATGTATAGGTGAGTATGGTGTGCAATGTTTTGGAAAGTGTGGAGGCGAGCGTTGTATCAAAGTCTTGTTGGTGAAAACAGGGGAGGACATCGATGAATCGAATCGATCCATCAATATGTAGAGAGAAACATACAGAAAGTAGAGCATACCTTTATCTGATTTGGGCTGTCTCATTTCTCCGTTGATGATCCTGCCATAAAGGGTGAGAACATTTTCTCGGCTCGATAATGAGAAGGATCGATGAATGAAGGGAGTAAGTGGATTGGACTTGCCATTGTTCCCATGGAACATCCTCTTCGCCCACATATACTTGAAACCAGGACTTTTTAGGGCGTTTTTCGGAAAAGGTGACCAGAATCTGGTCGTTGGTATGTTCGATGATGCGGGTACATAAACGAGCAGATTCGCATGGACATAAGGTTGCATAGAAAAGAAGAGGGAAAAAAAAGTGAAAACGTGGGGCGGGGATGAATGAACGAGGAAAGATAGGTGAACGACTATGGAAGGAAAGGAGAGAGAAAAGACGTACCTGACCACGCTTATTGGTACTCGTACCGTTCTCGATGGCCTTCCAGAAGATGTCTACTTTGTCGTTGATAAGTTGCTCCATCTCGGGGTCCGCTACGCCAGGCTGTATATTTGCATATCAGCCACTGTCCCATCTCGATTTGTATTCGCGGCACGGTTTGGTGGAACGAGGCCATACGTGAGAACGCAAGACCATAGAAGAGATGGTAGGTTGGAAGCATAGGTAGAGTGGGGACAATGAAGGCAAGGGGGAGAGACAGAGCGGAACAGGAACGACTGCATCATACCACAGTGACGTCTAATACTTCAAATGTTTGTGGCTTCACCGTGCCGAATAATCGGTGGAATAATATTGCGTGAAGGATGGCATGAAGAACTTCTTTGGCGTTGCGTCTGTCGAGGGTCTGTGTGTTATAGGACGTCGGGGTGAAGTGGGATCAGAAAAGAAGGGGAATTATTGCACTTACGACGTCAATCGTTATGGTGGGGATGCTCATGGCCGGACGGTGTTACAAACTATTAGGGAGGCTGAGACAAACAGGTGATGATGGTGGCTATGGTTAGATGTTGCTGGTCGTCGTCACCGTGGGGGTTGCTAATAAGGCTGAGCTCGCACTGAGCAACTCGTACTATACTCCTCAGCTACAACTCAGGTTCCAGGCAAGAACACATCGCATTGCTGAAACTCTCGTGAATCGGTAGATCGTACAAATTACTGTTACATCCCTCCTGCAAGCGTCCTCACTGCGCGAGCTTACTTCACCAGCTGGGACGCCGTATACGTCGAGGATAACAACAGCGCTAGTGCAAAGCGTCCATCTGGATTAGCCATGACCAATTCTAAAGTATTCTGCCACTTACTCAGAAATGAAAGCAGACCTAGAAGTCCACCGTATGTGTTTCTCTGTTCGATTCAGCAACACAAGACAAAAAACGCGTGCCGCTTGCTCACCTTTTCAGGGGCCTCAGACGTGTACCCAATCGTGTAAAGAACACGACTGACTGTCCAAGCACCACAAGCGATTGCTGCCAAGTTAGGGTGTCTCAGTGCTGAGATCAACGTTCTGTGAACAACGGACGGATTGCCAATAATACCCAACGTCAATGTCGTTGTAAGCCACAGCAATGAAGCCCTTTTCAAGCTTGATCACTCACATCACTATGATACTGGGCATCTGCTCGAGCGTGCCTTGGTGAGCTCCTGTAGGTGGGGAATTCATGACGTTTAATCGTGACGCGAAGTCGCCAGGAATCTACGTACGTTGTGCGCAATTAAACTTGTATGCCTCCCGCGATACGCTAACTTCAGCCTTCTCAGCATAATCTATCACGGACGAGAGATGAAGGTGATCAGCGTCATATCAAGATACCAATGCGGTAAGACGCTCGTCGTACTCACGTTGAGGATGTTTGATTCCGGCACGTTCGCGGTGTCCGTTGACCACTATGATTTGCCATACTATAACCCAGACAGCCGATATGAGTGCTGCAAGTACATAGCCGAATCTGAAAAATACGGCAAATTCGATCCACACCCAACGGAGATGGTATTATCAAATGAAGGACTGACCCTGCGGGGAGAACGATGTGCGTGACCATAATTGATTTAATGTCAGGAAAACATCGTTTCGGCCACTTATACCTTTGGACCAAGCACCGGTGACGCGCACAGTGACGTTTTGTGCTGGGTTACGATGTCAAATGATTGAATGAGTAACCCCTATTCTGCTCCACACGCGACCTTTTTCCATCCCTAGATAAACTCGTTCGCTACCCCCGCAGGCTCGTTGAACTCGAGTTTCTAGGGGTTTGTCATGTTCACTGTCTTCATGTCTAGAATGATGACAATGAATGCAGCATCGGTTGAGCTCGGTGGCTTCTAAGGATCTCCCATGACAGTAAGGCCGAGCTTACAAGCAACTTGTAATATGCTAATGCTAACAGGATCACTGACGACAAGTCAATCAAGCTGAGGTTTTGCTGAGGTTTATGTAATGTTGAGCAGTCAACAAGCATTGACCTGGACTGCGCCAGACTGACGATGGTCGAGTCGAGGTAAGTGATCAAGCAGTATGATGAGCGCGGAGTGTGACTGGACTTTAGTCTGCGGGAGCGACCGAGGAGGCCTCTCGTCTCATGGTGCATTTCGCTGTCAGTGAGGGGTGAGTTCTCCCTCATCCTGCTATATCTTTGTCCCTTCGTTGGGGATATGTATTTCTGTGCTGCCCCTTATACGGGCGTCATACTCTTCCTATTCGTGTGACTTGAACTCGGGTTGTCGAGACCGCCGTCTCAACACAGATAGGCTTTCGTTCTCATTCCTCAGACATGCCTTGGCCAGCCGAGGTGGTTCATCGGTTTCAAATTATATTATTCCTCCCAATCCCAGCGAGAGAGACTTCCACGGGGCTTATAACATTCTCCTGCACGTCCTCTTCCCACCTGACACCTATTTCGCCGTCGATTCCCGCTATCTGGAACCTTCCTCCTCGCAATCATAACGATTCCATTTACTCCTTTGATATCCTTCTTGGAACCAGGCCTGACTTTGTTCTGGAGCTGACGGCGCCCACCGATCTCACGTACAAATCGTCGCGACAATCGGCAGATGAGCAGATTAGAGAACGCTTGGGAGATTTGGCCGGTTAGTCATGGATATCCTGGTGAAGTTGTTGGAGGTAACACCGCAGTTTTCTTGTTGTCTTCTTTTCAAGTCTCTACACATAGGTATCGCGTCACTTACATTCGCTT
The DNA here is from genome assembly GCA_024663475.1 of Pisolithus thermaeus. Taxonomy (NCBI): domain Eukaryota; kingdom Fungi; phylum Basidiomycota; class Agaricomycetes; order Boletales; family Pisolithaceae; genus Pisolithus; species Pisolithus thermaeus. The sequence continues at coordinate 401,175 of JANFAF010000056.1, forward strand.
TAACTCCGTGCTCCACCTAGCGAGGACATGCACACTACACGTTGTAATTAGCCGCAGCAGTACTTATACACGGACTTCAGCTCATGGACACCTCAGTCGTCGTATCCCGACACTGAGGTGAGCCGCTCATTATACCTACCTACAATAACTTGCTGAACCTGGGTAGCCACTCGTTTTATCTTAGATTCCCTCGTGGTCGTGGTTTCCAACTTACAGAAGTTGAGATACGGTTCTTATAATCACTCTTGGAATCCAGGTCGATGTCCCATTCCGACTCTGCACGCTGTCAATGCTATGGGCACACGACTTTACTTTTATCATCTGGATACCGCTAATGTCGCAGCGGAAATTGTGCTGCGGTATGTCGCGATTGGACCCTGATTGGGTGGACGATAGTGCACCGGAGGAGAGGAGGGATTGTGATGTTCTGGATGCCAATGGAGAGGCGAGGCTGCGCGCTGTGGCGGAAGCGATAAAGGAAGCATGGGAGAATATTGCCAACGCTTGAACTGCTCAACTGTGCATCATACAAATTTCCTCCTCTCTTTGATGTATTTTGTATGCGACTACATACGTCCTTCGGCTTGTTGTGATCCTTGTAACATCACATATCGGACCGTCATTACTTACGTAACTACTGAGCATGAACTCACGGAGTTTGCCTTTCCTGACCAATTCCTGGCGCAGTCCTATGAATTAACAAATCGGCTCGTATAATTCCTAAATCCTGGCACGCCATCACGGCGACAAACGCACATATCTCACTGCGGACTCCTGTTCTCCTCCAAACGTGATCTTTTTTTTTCTTTTCTTTCAATTCCTGGATAACTCGTTCGCTAATACTACCCCCGCAGACCCGTTGAACTCGAGTTTCTGGGGGCTGGTCTTCATACCCAAAAGGATGACGATGAATGCAGCACCAGTTCAGTTCGGTGGCTTCAATGGATCTCCTCGCCGTGGACCACTAGGGCATTTGTGCTAGCGGTTAAGCCGGTGGGAGGACGTGCTGCCTTCTGTGTAGCTAAATATTAGGCACGCGGACGAAAAGATCATCCCAATCATGGCGAGGCGAGCACCTACACACCGTTCAGTATCACTTGCCCGGCTTCATGCAGTGCCCTCGTAATTTGGTGAACATTCACCAGCTACCCAATTATGCTCTACTCGCACACTACCTTTTACGCTCAGCACGTTCAAACGAGAGCGAGGATAGCACAATAAGTTCATCTAATATGTCGAGTATACAACACATGCGGAGAATGACAACTGATGAAGTACTGTCGCAAGGCCCACTCGGCTACGTCTTCTTTTTCTTTGCCGCCTTCTTTGGTGCGGGAGCGGGGACAGGCGACGGCGATCTCGACTCTTTCACGTCTTCGTCCTTCTGTATATCGTCTATCCCCCGTTTCTGTTGAACCGTACAAATGAATTTCTGTGGCACGATCCTCAGAGATAAGAAGTCAATCAACGTACCTTACCCCGCCCATTCTTAGATTTACCCTCTTGGGCTTGGGCCTCAGCCTCCTTCTCTATCATGCCTAAGAGCGTGTTACACCGTCTCTGCAATTCTTGCGTACTTCGGCTCTTGAAGAACCAGTCGAAGCGGAAAACAGGGAACTCCGATATATCTCTCCGAATACATTCGTACGCGTCATCGGCGCTCATACCGTAGTGGTGCAATCGAACCAGTAAATATCGATCTTCTTCCTCGGAATAAACCTTCCCCTTCGTTGTAGGGTAGTTGAGCTCAAGTTCTTGCATCGGGTGTTGAACACTGGCGATCTTTTTGGCGAGAAGCGCTTCAAGATTGGAACGTTTATTCCGCTTTGCCTCACCCTCAGCGATGCGCGCAGCAATTCGGGGGTGTTCTATAGGGGAATAATATTCAGCCAACCAGACTCAGAACGGCAAGAAACGAGATGATTGACCCGATAATTCCTTCCAATGTTTCTTGAAATGTAAATAGTATTCCCTAACCTGCTTCGCATTCTTGTCTTGTATCTCTGACGCAAGCAGCTCATAGTCATCCGTCCTGAGATACGTTGAGATGGAAAATTTCGCGATACGGTACGACACGGCGTACCATCCGTATGTCTCCAGGGCACGAATAAACTGTTGGAAATCTCTTCGGCTCCAATCGTGGAATCCCTCTGCGAGGTACCGTTCCTTCAGTGCTTGTTCATTCTCCGTGAGAGGCTCAGCTAACCAAGAGATAATAATGTCAGTAGCGGACGACGTAACAGTATACTAATCAGACACACCGGTATCTATAAATTCCTGAGCAGCCACGCGTTCTGCTTCAAGTTTCTCAGGTGTGTCCTCAGGACCTTGCGGCTCTCGGAGTGTTGCAGCAATATTATTCATACGCTACACATGACAGGCTTTGTTACGCCGGTGTCGTACAGGAAGAGTGGTGGGTGACTTACCTTGAACACGGCAAGTTCCCGTTCTTGTAGCTGTGCCAGTGCTGGATTAAAAAACTGGAAGTCTTGACTAGGTGAGACGGGCCCTGTGTCAGCAACGATAATGATACCACACCAAGTCACATGAATAGATACCCACATCTGAACCTGCTTGGGTGCGCGAGGCAACTTCGGAGCTTTTTCTGGCTTCGAAGGCCCGGCTCGCAATGTATCCTTGAAATAACTATCTACAGAATAGTTCGTCTTCCGCTCGCGCTTCGATAGCGAGATATTGAGGTTAAGTCCCTTGCGCTGCGAGCATGGTTAGCTTGTCTGTGATCGCCTCAGACAAAACCGCATGAATATCGACGTACGGCCCTAAAGTCTTCACCCTCCCATTGCTGGACGGTGCTGTCGGACTTGAAGTTGCTCAGGTCTTCCAGGTTCAAGCCCTCATATCGGCTACTCAGCTCCAAGGTACGCTCCTCTCCGCGTTTGATAATCGCATCGATGTCATCGTTAATTAGGAAGCTATTCAAAGTATCATCAACAGAGGAATGATTACGCCGCCGCCACAAGACCCACTCGTTGGTAGAATTGATTATCTTCTCCGCACCATGTGTAATCATTTCCAAAAGCTCTTCCTTTGACGCAGCTAAACAAAAGTAAAAAGGTTAGTCACCATATCAATCGGGGGGCCATCCACAACTTACCTTTCGACTGTTGTTGCCGCCCTTGCTGGATGACGAGTTGGTCGAGACGCAGTTTCTGCGCTGCACGCTCCAGCATTCGCTCTTCGACAGTATCCTCTGTGACGAATCTAAAAACATACACCTGCTTTGTCTGTCCGATCCGATGTGCGCGGTCCATAGCCTGTAGATCAGCCTGTGGATTCCTGCATACCGTGGAGTCCATCAATCAGTTCGGCATCCATGTGTGGCATATCCAAAGGTAAGATAAACGAACGCACCAATCACTGTCATACAGAATGACGATATCAGCAGTTGTCAAGTTGATGCCAAGACCACCCGCTCGGGTTGTAAGAAGGAATATAAACTTCTCGCTGTCTGGCTTGTTGTACTCGTCGATCGCAATGATTCGCTCGTCGTGGGCTGTGCTACCATCGATACGACAATACTCTACACACTGATCAGCAACTTTGGCATTAGACAACAGGGTACACACTCACTGAAACTGCGGAAGAGGCAGTAATCCTCTAAGATATCGAGCACGCGACTCATTTGCGAGAAGATCAGCACGCGCGAGCCTTTGGCCTTCATCGACTTGAGAAGTTTATCCAAAATAATCATCTTCCCACAATTCTCGATAATATGTTCGTCGGTCGTATACGGAGGACCGGGTTCCTAGAACGTCAACGTCAGGGTTGGAAGGCAGGAGGGATTAGTATCACAGCCACTTGTACTCACAGCGCCATCAAAGAGATAAGGGTGACATGTCACTTTGCGAAGCTCGAGGGGGGTCCATCAGCCTGGGCGTAGTCTCAGCTTCACGGAACGGCCTACCTGCATGACCATGTTCATCAGTCGTGTCTTCCCTTCTTTCTTTCCAGTTAAACCTGCAGAGAGCGCTCGATCGGTAAACAGAAACCCAGAGACATGAAGGGTATACCGTTGACGGCATCAATGTCCTTCTCCAAGACCGAGCGGTACCACTTGCGCTGCATCTCCGTCATACCCACGTAGATGTTTATCTCTTTCTCTGGAATATGGTCATAAGGCTACAATAGAACCAACCATAAAAGGGATACTTACTAGGTAAAAGATTCTTCTCGACATCGGATTTGACTCGTCGGAGAAGGAACGGTCGCAGGATCTTGTGCAATGCCTCAACAACCTTCTTACTCCTCTCCTCTTCGTTGCCGGTACCGCTGTCATCTTTATGGAGGAAGGCATCAAGGTCCGCGTAGTCCGAAAAGATCTCGGGGCAGATGAAGTTAAGCAGTGCGAACAACTCCTTCAGATTATTCTGAAGTGGAGTACCGGTGATCAACAGCCGTCCACGAGACATGAAGGAGCGAACGATTTGTGCGAGAATAGAGTCAACGTTCTTGATACGGTGCGCTTCGTCAATGACGATGTACTCGAATGAAAACTTCTTCAGGGCAGACTTCTCTATGAGACAGATCTCATACGACGTTACACAAACGTCGAAATCTTGCGGGATAAGTCGCTCCGCAATGATTTCAGCACGTTCCTCCTTCGTTCCCGTTAGCACTACAACATTTATATCCGGGGTCCACCGTTCAAACTCGCGAGCCCAATTCTGCAATGTGGATTTTGGTACGACAATAAGATGAGGACCATCTGTTGAAAGGTAGTGCCTCAAATAGCCGAGGAAGGAGATAGTTTGGAGTGTTTTCCCGAGACCCTGTCGAAGGCAGTTTAATTATCGGAGTACACCACCATCATAATTCCTTACCATTTCATCTGCGAGGATGCCGTTTAGACCGTTGTGGTGCAATGAAACCATCCAATTCAATCCTTGTAACTGATATGTCCTCATAGTTCCCTTGATGTCTGCGCTGCTATGAGCTGAAAGCCACGATAATTGCGGAATTCCATACAGCTGGGTGATTCCTCGAAAACGAAAGGCTGGTCATCTCCCTCAGCAGCAAGCTCACCATCTTTCAACATTTCTTCGTCCTCCTCTTTTTCCGATTTTCTGTGACGGGCATTCTGATCGCTGTGGAGGATGGGCACAAAGCGGCTGAATGACAACAAGGAACACTCACGCCACTTTTTTGCGACCTCTTCCCTTCTGTTTTGGTTGAGCATCTAAAAGTGCAGCATACTGGGGATCGCGCGCTTTCTGCAGCGCGGAAATTAGTAGAAACCAAAACGATTTAAGGTTGGTTCGACCTTAATGTCGACAAAATGCTTAAAGAGATCAGTTTGACCGAGCAAGTAAGAGTAACGCTTGACGGAGTCCGCAATCTAACACAACCTATACGTTAGTCATGATATTTTTGTCTTTATAGAACGTGCCTTGGCTTTATCCATCTCCTGCCTCTTGACATACAATTGGCTCTCTTCTGCTTTGCGTTTTTGTTTTTTCTCTCGTCTCTCGGCTATTTGCTGCATCTTTGCAAGCTTATAAGGCGATGATTTGCTAGTAGAGGGAGCCTGGACATGCGCGTCGAATGGAGGAACACAGGACACGAATCGAAACGAACGTACCTCAGGCTCCTCTTCACTCTGTAACTCGTCCTCTTCTGGACTCGCGTCGGCGTCTATATATTCACTCTCACCATCGTCTGCACCTTCACTCTCCTGTAAAGCGGGGAGATCACAAGCGTGCATGAGCAACCCATGTAGCCTAACGCTTGGGGAAGCGCTTACTTGACGGGACACAATGTTGCTGGGGACGACGTCGCTAAGCACGTCGTCTTCCATCGGTGCTATGGAATCCTTTATAGAAGAAATGTGTGAGACTGATGGCACGACGAAGCGGAGAACGACGTACTGTCATTCTTGCTGGCAGCAGAGGGTGGAACTGGAAAGGAAGAGCAGTGTAACGTGACGCGTGACCAGACGCGTGCATTTGGTCACACACGACATATGCCACCCGCACTACTAATACGCACCGCGATATAGTCATTTTTTCAGCTAGTTAGACCTATGCAATTGCACCCTGTGAGCCAGGTGGTATTATTTACATGATGCGTCCTTGATATGGCTAAACGTTGAGGTCAGCTACTGTACCTGCTCGCTACTTACTGCAGCGTGGTTGAGCTTCCAGATGCAAGAGCCTACTCCTACTTTTTTACTACAGGCACAACATGACGAATATCAACAGCGGGCTGGATGCGGGCGACTTGCCATATCATCTTTGTGCAGATACTCTTGAACCTGGTGATAGACCGGATGCGTCGTGCAAACCTTGATCAAATTCTGGCTGTCATTGCACAGCACAACATCCATCGATTGACGTATCATCTTTCATTTCACATGCGGGGCAAAGAGTAGTAACTAGTTGGGGGTGCGCTACGACGCTCGCGATACCAATGGGTGTCTAATAAAAGTAAGTGGCGTTCGCTTTGCTTGGAAGCAAGGCCACTCAGTGTTTGGCATCCTCCTGCCAATACTGGACCCCTCGCCCACACGAAAACCTGGCTAACCAAGCCACAACACCCAAGATGTGACCGAATGTCAGTGATCGTGTTGCTACAAAACCAGACTCCTAGTTACTCGTGTAATTTCTTCCGTCTATAAGCAGAAAGTGGACTCCAGGATTCGAAGTGCGATAACTCGGGGGGGCTGAAGCGCCGAGCACCGTAAATCTTTTTGGGAACTGCTGCTAAATTCAGCTTCACTTCCAGTTCGAGGGGATTGGATCGGTGGTACTGGTAAAGAGCTGATCCAAGTGGAGTCAGACAGAAAAAAAAAAGTTAGATGTAAATATGATACTGAAACCGATTATACTCAGTTCGAGGTAAATTACTTGACCCTCTATTCCACTAGCCGTTACTTCCCGCTCTAGCGCTTGTAATCGAACTCTCCTTACACTTTCTTAGGTCCCTCACTGCCTACGCCGTCAACATCAGACATACCCAACGGCGAAGCACAACTATTTCGCTGGCTATTTCCTCCTCTTGCAGGCAAGCTTCCAGCTCTGTCGGCTTGTCCGGGCCTATTTCCATCCGCAACAGGGAGCAACAGAGGTGATATGGGGTTCGTTAAGGAAAGTTTCTCTACTTCACCCACCATGCCACCGACGTATGATAATCGTGTGGTGATCATCGAAGGATGCTGACCGATGTGGGATGCAGGGATGTGCTGCCCGGATATCCGGGGCGAGGGCACGGGTGTCTGGTGGACCGCGCCTTGTCGTATGGCGGACACCATATCCTTTGGAAGGCTACCGGGATCCACCATACGTTGGAATGCATACAACGCCATGAACGCATCGTTTCCCGCATTATTTAGCATGCAGGGAGGCTGTATCCCAAGGGAATGGAGAAGAGTGACAATGTTAGGACGCGGAGACTGGTGTTTGGACGGGATGTGAGTGTGACCAGATAACGTGCGCTGAAGGGTCGCGGTATCGACCACAAGTGTGTTGGGCGGGAATTCTGAATTGGATGGATCATCGTCTCAATATGGGGATCACGAAGGTGAGATCTGTGCAGTGACATACTGATTTTCATCTCTTCTAGACGCTGGATATCTGCCTGCACGCCATGTCCGACCAGAACAAGATTGTTGGCGGATGTTTCTATATCTGGGCTAACGAGGCTACTGTGGGGAGTTAGCACTGTGACGGAAGTCTGTCTGGCAGTCACGTATCTACACACACCTGATCACGGACTGGATGATGCGAGGCAGTTTCGCCTTAGGAATTACTTGGCTCTCGCCAAACTGCAGTAATTGTAAAAAAAGTGCGGTATCACGTATCAGCCATTAAATCTCCTTGACACTCCTTCCTACAAACTTACTGCATACTGTAGGGGGTTCGAATTAATCAGGCCTCGCTGTGCGAGTTAAGGGAAGAGAAACAATGGGCGCACCATCCACGGGTAGTTAGGGTTGAGTCTGTTGACAACTTTATTTGCGTATTCGGCAATGACGTAGTGCCCTTTTCTATCGTTTTCTACATGAGTGTCTCACGTCCAAGGGTATACGCACGGGTAGCCCGACCTACCGGTAATTTGTCCATGGCACGGGTGGCCAAGCACCTAATCTAACATCGGTGATCAGCACCAGCACAACAAAGATGATTGAACACTGGAGTCGACAGCGTTCCATTTACCCGTCAAGATGTCCACACCGCACAGTCGCATACCCCCACTCTAAGCACGTCTGACTATTTCGTTCCGACCACATAAAGCCAACAGCAAGAAAGGTCTTGTCTCTACTTGTCCATAATGAACGTACGGCTTGGGGGTCTCCACTGCGCACGCGTGCCCGAAAGGCAGAAAGTGCGACAGCGGGAAGTGTTGCATATAATTTCTTGTAGGTTGTCCAGTCGTTTACGTTTCGTAAGTGGCGTTGCGCAGTTTCGAAAGGCGTGACTTGGAGCATGTTCTCGATTTGCGGGAGTGTCTCGCCGAACCTACGTACGCGAGGGCGTAGAACGCATGATGCGGCGGACGTTAGGGATAGATGACGTCGTCCAATGTTAAGGATGACTATTCCTTACCTGGTTCGTATCATCTTAAGGAATGCCCCAATGGATGTTAGACGTGTCACGATGTGCGCACGTCCGGTGCGCGCGTCCGTCACCGTGATCACTGGCCACGAGAACGTGAGGAATTGCTCGAATGTTTCGAACAGGTGACCCCACGATCGATCGTACCTGTGTTGACCCATATAGATGGTAGCGGGGCACATCGTGAGCGATTACACAACAGAAAAAAGAGGGAGTGGAATATAAATTTGGGCGGGAACGTACCACGGGACGCCGTGCAGCTGAAAGTAACCCATGTACGCCGAATGGACCTGTGCACACGAGGGAGAGGTGTCAATCACTCGGTAAGTCATGCAGCGCGCAGGAGAAGGAGCGCACAGACTGGAGGTCATACTCCCAACCCTCAGGATCAACGAGATGGAAGTCAGACATTGGTCAGTCGATCGGCAGTTGATGGTTGAACGGCTGGCGAAGAAAACTAGCTCTTGACAAGACGTCCAAAATTGGCTTCTGTTCAGAGTGCAACAGTTTTGGCGGCTGACGAGAAAGCCACCTTGCAACTCCGAACGAGGGAAGGATATACTTTTAGGACCCCAATGACGCTGGAGAGCGGTAACAATGTGCTCGAAGTTTGATAGGTTGCTGGTGTAAATAGTATTTCGGAAGACAAGTGTGAATTCAATTTCGGCTGGCATTTTCAACAAAGGTCAGAAAGTGGTTAGATTGTGCGAACCTGATTATGTATTTAGGCGAACGGATTCGGCTAATCTCCTTGAAATGGAGCTGTCCCTTTCATGGGTAAGTATTGCTTATTACCATCCTGCTCCACGCTGCGCGTCTGTCGTCGTCGGCCCCAAAGATCTTTGGACGACGAAGAACACACAAACACGAATACCATAAGCGAACGTGCGGCTTTGTGCCTCGCTCGTGGCCGCGACAAGCGATGACAAAAATAATTCGAAAATTTTTCTTGGTTGTCGGCTGCAGAACGCACAAAATTTTAAGGCACTCCATGGAAGATGAACTCTAAACCGCTAATTCCATTCATTACCTACATGACATGAAAGGGCAACCACTACAGGAACACCCCGACACTGCGTGGCGCGTGTCTTATTCGCATACGTAGCACGAGCACACTCAACTGAGTTTCGGCTGCCTAGGAAAGAACAAACATGAGCGCACGAGATCAGGGAGATAAGGCGATCAAAAGCGTAAGTAATAGAAACGAATCAATGGTAGATCAGAGACTTGAATGGGCCCATGAAGAGCTGCGTCCACGGTGCGTACACGTCACGAGTGCAGTTTTTGCATCATATAGAGATTAAAGGACAACCGGCGCACTTACCTTTACCAAGATGCTGCATGACAGAAACAACGCCGGGTACCGACCGCGAGTGTTCTATTTCGCTTGTTGCAGTCCTGACCAAAAGCGCAACGCGGCCAGAGGACCAACATAACGAGGCCAAGGCTACTGACTGGAAACTAAGGCACTCAATCAACCTAACTCCGCGATGGCCCAGTCCTATCCTAGCCTGCGACAATGTATTGCGCTTGTTGTGTACATGGGTGTCGCCACTACCTGGTCAAAGTAGACAGTTAGTTGAGCTACGTTCGCAAGGAATGACGGTTCGTGTAAGATCAGAATAAAAAGATCAAGTTCTTCTCATGGCCCGCATACAGGCTATCGAAGTGAGCTGGGTAGGTTTTCATCTCGGAAGCGGAGAAAAAGAATCGAAAAACGAGGACGATGAACCACTTACCTCGGTCAACCGGTCAACTGACACGTCCAAATCGTCGGCATGGCTCTCTCTTATAGATCACAGGACTCCTTCACATAATCTGCCACGTGACCAAGAGCTATACAGTACCACACTGCATCTTCCCACGCTCCCAAACAGCATTTCATCCCATCTTACCAAGAGACGAGAGTCTCAGCCAGCACACCGACTGACCAAGGACGAGATGCAGATCTTCGTGAAGACCCTCACGGGGAAGACTATCACCCTCGAGGTGGAGTCTTCTGACACCATCGACAACGTTAAGGCCAAAATTCAGGATAAGGAAGGGTGAGTACACAATCTGCAGACCTGGCGTCCACTTCGTCCCTATGCTGGCCGGAGGGGTGCTTGCGCAACCGCTTCGGGAACTGACAAGTGATCCAATTCGCTCTTAGGATTCCTCCAGACCAACAACGTCTTATTTTTGCTGGCAAACAACTGGAGGATGGACGTACGTTAAGCGACTACAACATCCAGAAAGAATCTACGCTTCACCTCGTCCTTCGGTACGCTTCACACTCTTCTTTTGCATATCCCTCATTCGCTGATACACGCAAATGCACACAGACTTCGCGGTGGTATTATCGAACCATCTCTTAAAGTCCTCGCCTCCAAATACAACTGCGACAAGCAGATCTGCAGAAAATGCTATGCGAGACTTCCTCCTCGCGCGACGAACTGTAGGAAGCGGGGGTGCGGACATTCTTCACAGCTTCGTCCGTGGGTGTTGTGTCCCCTTTCTCTCCCCCGCACCTCGCTGATTTTTTGGCCGCCCCACAGAAAGAAGAAATTGAAGTAATCGACTGCACCCTGTGCATGGCACCCATTCACAACATGCCGTGTTATTCTCCGGTTTCGTGGATCGTGTGGAGGCGCATGAGTGGGATGAAATGCGCGAGAAACGTGATTCTACCACATTTCCGTACCCGCGGTATTTCAGTTATTCCTTAATCGATTCGCATGTACAACTTCATTTCCACTGGGTTATGTACCCTATGAGTCTTGCTCGATCCACTTCTACTTGCTATCCCCCAACAGACTTTCATGCATTATGTTACTGTAAACGTGGAATATGGACCCCGAGTCCCGACTTCCGCCCATTCGTTGAGTCGCTGACACCTAGCGTAGATGATGGCAGCAATGAAGGACGGTGCTGAACGCACGCATCTCATAAAACCTTCAGCTTCAACACCACATCGAGGGCTTGGTTCATTTTTCAAATTTGGCTTATGGCAACGGAAGGAACAAACAACGGCATGCATCAAACACGCCATTTTTATAAGCCGACGGAGGAGCAGCCATTGTACCATGGCTTACCTGGACATGTGCATGTCGACTTGGAAACACCATCAGAAGAAGTGGGACAACAACACATACGAAAGGAACATCACCGACCCACACAAACATGGACCGAGGATAACTACATCGTCAGACCCCATTAGACATGATAAGAAAAGAATGGCTACGAGTATGAAGAAACGACCAAAGCTATGCAGTCCAAAAAGTTCATCACGGAGATTGACAACGTCCCATAGCGAGTGAATAAATCGAGCAGGAAGACGACGAGAGAACATAAAGTCGCTATTTAAATGTGAGGTAGCACTCGTGTCCCACCGATGCCACCAAATCAGAAACCTCAATTTATCGAGCAAGGACAAGGTATGGATCCATGGTGAGAACGAAGATGGAAGGACGCAGAGTTCAGCTTAGAAGAGCATAGCAGCACCAGCAATAGCAGAAAGAACAACGACAGCAACAGGAGCTGCAGCGAAGTTGAACTTGTACGGAACGCCATTGAAGTTGGTAGACGACGCCGTGGAAGACGTAGTCGTGGTAGCTCCGGTGGAAGCAGGCGTAGTGGCCGTGGTGACAGAAGCGACGGTGCCAGAAGCGCTAAGCATAACGACATTAATGGTTAAAATCAACAACTAAAAATAACTTACGTCGACGGAGAAGTCGAAGTTGATGCCGTAGCACCCGACGTGACCGTGCTTGTTGCCGTGTTCGAGGAGGAAGTCGCAGCTCCGATGCTGAACGTCGAGCTGGTAGCGTACACGTCGTTCACGTTGCTACGGTACAATAAATAAACCGGTGAAAACGGTTGTTAGGGTCACCGTTTGGTGGAGTACTATGGGGGGAAAAGGAAAAGAGTACCTTGGGTCGATGGCCTCGAGCTGGTAGTCAGTGCTGTGCGACGATGTGAGAAGGATGGTATGGAGAAGCGCGTATAGCGAAGTACACTTACTCAACAGGGACTTGAGGAAGCTCAAGTGTGATGGTGCCCAGAGAGGTCTGAACGTTATTGGAGATGGCATACGTGTTGTGGAAGGAGGGGTTAACCAGTTGGAGGGTAAAATAAGCGGGGTCTGTGGAGGCAGCCGCCCAAGTGATCGTGACAACTCCGCCAGTCGTAGCACCAGTCGGGGCATTAAGGGTGAGAGCAGAGACAAAAGGAAGAGCAAGAGCAACGGCACTGGAAGCGCGTCAACCAAAAGTTAGACCTGGAAGAAAGAAACGCCGCACAGAAGCTGGGAGAACATGGTCGAGGAAGAGAGGAGACACAGAGACAGAGAGGAACGAGGACGAGAGTGAACCTGCACGCCCCGAGAATTTTTCGTTTAATTTATAGGTCGAAACCGAACTGCGCAGGTTCCCACGGGGCTTTCGCGAGGTTTCACATGACCCCCGCCCGACGATTCCAATCCATTCCACTCCTACTTAAAAGTAACGTCAGACAGTATTGTATATGGACGACATCTCTTCCACCACCAATGACAGAGTTGAATGTTGAACGCTGAACCTTTGGACTCTAGCACGAACGCGTTCCCTCAAGCTACACAGTGCCCTCTTTACCTTCTTTCCATACTGGGAAAGCCTGCTGCCCCCGAATTGGCGCCTTCTTTATTAATAGATCTGGAACGCATTCGCATCAGCCCTCCGCCGTACAAACAGACAGTCGTAATCCTCGCCTCATCAAACGGCCTCGTATCATTAAAACAGCTCTCCCACACCTCGTTCACTGCACGTTCAGCCGCAGCTTCGTCTGGGCACTTGGGATTCTCTCTGACGGACAGTATAGCCCTTCGGCGTACGCATGCCTAGTCAGGGAAGAAAAAAAAAAAAAGAACCGAACATGAGTTCTCCACGAATCAATTACAAATCAGATTCATTCAGAAGATTGACCTGGTGTTGTTTCGAAAAGGACGCGTTTCCTCTTCCTACTTCACGCATGAACCTGCAGTCCCCACTTAGACTGTTGGCACGAATCTTTGGAGACGGTTATCCGTTAGCTGAATCCCTCGGTCATATTTCTGACTAACGTCAAGGACCACACTCACTTCGCTGCACGCATGGTGCCTCAAATTATACCAGTCAAGGTTGAACTTGCAATGGTCATACATGTGTATCAGTTCGTGTGTCAGGGTATCCTGCATGTGTCGCTTGCTCCCGAAATGACCTTGGCATAATACGATGGCACCAGAAGGGTGGAATCCACCGGAACGCGTGGAATCGCATGATCCACACACGATATTAGAGGGCGGCACGGCACAGCCCGACAGTCGAAGATGTTTGAGCATGAACACGACAGGAGGACCTGCTCGTCATCCGTGCATTCGGTGCAATGAAGTAATAAGTCGTAGCCATCCAACACGCCGTCAACCAGCCAAAGCGAAGGAAATGCACCAAAGAGGATCGATCAGATAAAGGTGTCCATACACGCGGAGACAAACGTAACAGACGGACTGTAACTCAAGAGCTCGGCCTTCCATTTCTCGCAGCGAACATGTTTTTGCTCCTCGAGGTAACGCTCGCGTTCTTCCGCTGTCAGTCCAAGACCGGTAACGAGAGAAGCTTTTTTGAGCCACCTTCGAAACGCGCGAGACTCGGATGGGTTCGTTGCTGGAGCCGAGGAGGGGGGATCCATGATGCTGCACACCGCAGTGAAGTGGGGAATGAATGAAGTATAATACGACCGACTACGCTAGATACTTATGTAAGTACAAGTTCAGTCCTCCCGTGCCACGTGATCCCACACGGGCCGAATGCGGCCCGTTTGCAGCACGCCCCTGTTTGCTCACGATCAGGACTCCCAACTTACTTCTCAACGAGGCGTACGTGGGTGGATTACGTTCCGTTTACCAACGACGGCCACCGCTATCAACATCTGATGAACCAGCGGTTGGTATTGAGGATACGAGCGGGGAGGGATAGCACAGGGGTAGACTTGGAACAAGATGACAACGATAACAAGGTCAGGCGTACAGGTTGAGTAAAGTTGAGAACAGTTTGTCTTTATCCAATATATACATACTATGAGTTTCGCCGTGGGCGGATGTGACTTCACCGTCTATTCTCATTTACGGCCTGTGCACTTCCCGAGCGCGGCGGTCCGTTCGGGCGAATACGATTTGTTGAGCCACGGACTTATGTAACGTGTGGCAAGATCTTCACATTCCAAGAGCAGGATTGGTTTCCACACAACGCTAGACTGGCGATGTAGAGTGTTTTCTGCATTGTTACTAGCAACGGTTGCTACGGAATTTTCAATCATCACGTTTCATGAGTGCTGGGGGAAAAAGGGAGTGTATTGAGTCGATGGCGCCAGGAGACGAGGCCAGATAAACTGCTAAAATCAGAAAGGCTGGCTCGCCCGACCGGGATAGCGAGAGTACTACTCTTTGGAGTGGAAGGGCGTTATTCACGATGTCGAGAGTGTCATTGAGGGCCTCATCTAGAGAGCAGGTCGCGGTGACCACAGAGCTAGACATTCGCACTTACAGCATCCAAGGCATCAAGGGTGAGAGCTGGGACAAAGACGGGGCGAGAACACTAGTGGCACTTACGAGTCGACAATAGGTCAGACATCAATATCAAATCAAAAAAACCACAGAAATTGAGTAACATGACAGACAAGAAAGGTAGCAACGAGGGATGTGTTATCCGGAAGTTGCAAGTATATTGGTCATTCCCTGCTGAGTTTATATGTAAGAAGTTGAAAATGCTTGCGTTTTCATAATGCCGTCGGTCGCTATACTAACGAAGTATAATAGAGAGGGACAGGGGCCCATACAGCACTAACCTCACTCCATGGCATGCTTAGCGTCCCCAAGTTAAACCTGCAATGGTCATACACATCACAGCAGTAGTCCGGAATTGTAGTATGTTGTGTGCATTCCCTGCTCCCGCAATGACCTCGGCGCAGGGCGATGCAATACCAAGCGTTCCGAATCCTGCGAAGCAACACATGAAAGAGTGGGTACACACGCCGTACCAGAAGGCGGTCACTTTCCATGACCGCGTTTCTTGAAATTCCTCGGGTTAACCTTCTAATCTGGTCACAGTCAGAAACCAGGAGCAAGGGACTGAAGTCTTCTTAAGCTGCTTTGAAAAACTCAAGGTCGGCCCACCACCAGAATCGCGGAGGGGTGATCCAGATCTGAACCTGAAGTAGCAAGACCGGGTCGCGCAGGGAGTGCAATACGAAGGACAGCTAAACACGTGCTTATTGCTAACAGCGTCCAGAACCGCCGACGTTTACTGGACCTTTGCAGTGCAACTGAAACTACGACGAGGCAATGTAGTCTCGCCTAAACCAATACATCCAACTCGCTGGAATCTCATCAAAAGCGTTCCACTGGTCGAGATTGACTTCTTACAGAAGTAGAACGAAAGTATACTTTCATTATAGATCCAACACAGGGGGAAATTTTTTACCCCATAAAGCGCATCTTGAGAGAAATGTATCTCGTCAACGGGGTGCCTAGAGAGTAGAATTTAAGGAAGGCCGGGGGCGAAATCAGGGAAGTTTTTGGACGACGAGAGGTGCGCAGTACTACCCATCACATCGCATACGGATTCGAGCTCGCAGGTTGAACTAGGGAACCTCCGGAGTTTTCACCTGGCGATGACGTGCTGCTGTTCTGCACGGACGCGACGTCAGCTGGAACCATCAACAGTGTATACCTGCATTGCCGAGCCCAACACTTCCACCCTCGTTAAAGATCTCGGAGTCAGCAACCAAGAACATAGAAGCGTACCTTCGGGACGTCAACTCAGGCTCCTGGTCCTAATGTAGAGCTTACATCACATTCTCGGTTATGTATTGATAGACCCACTGAGGCATGCCCGACATGTCCATGTTAACTCCTCAACTGCCACATTGTGGTCATGTCGGAACTCTAACAAACCCTGTTAGCAGGTAAGGTAAGAATCTGGTATACCTACCTACGTTAGCAGCCATCGCTGGCATCATGCTACGACGACGTGTTACTTCCCATAGCAGTATTTGGAGGGTTTCTGACGGAGGACATCAACTTCAAAGGACCTAGTGCCCGAAATTCGTCCGACGTACATGTCAAATATACCTTTCTGGCACTGACCTGCGTACCGCAGTGATAGTACGTGCTGTTGGTATCACTGGCATTTTGCTGAACTAGAAGATAATCTCAGAGGAATCACTGGACACGAACTTCCGCTGCTCACGGACAAAGCTCTTGTTTTGTTTCCCCGACGCAAGTGGAGCGTTCGTGGTCTCATTGCGGAAATAGGCAGCTGGCTATCAGACATCTAGCAGTTACAGGCAGAAAGGGCCACATTACCGCCAATTCCGATGACTTGGTAAAGGTATGGTTGTTCGAGTTCCATAGGAACACAATTGACAACCAAATGGTACGTAACGAAGGACACCTTGAGTTGGTGCAACAATGACGGTGTACGATGTGCCACCACTAGTGGTGCTGGTGGCAATGGCAGCACACGGGGTAGAGGCTGGCGTCGTTGACATAGTGTGGTTGCTACCACCACAAGTGCAGGGAGTCATTGGTAACGTGCCACTCAACACCATGTTACTAGGTGGCCACAAGCCACTGGACGCGGTGTAGCTGTTGGTTGACTACGTGCCACTCGATGTCGCACAGCTATTGTCTGGTGACACATCGTTTGACGCCGCGTAGCCATTCAGTGCTCACATACTGCTGGATACTGTGTTATTGGTTGATACGGCTGCCGCAAGACCAACTGGGATGTTGATCGAAGAAGGTGAGAAGAGAAAGAGGGTGGGGATTTTGATAATGAAGAGTACCTTCGTACCCTGGGAACACCGAGACAATTTGTAAAGCAACATCGTCATGAGGAGCGAGGGCAACGCTGCATGTGAGAAAATCCGAGAGAGACTGAATTCGAGTTGGCGTTTTTGTTCCGAACGGCAAGCTCTGAAGATCGGATTGGTGGTGTGGATTACGCTAGCGGAGCGTGACGGGAAGATTTACCCTAGACTCATATTAGCAGTCTGCACAGGTACAAAGGTGTAACGAATCACGGCTCGTAACACCTCGGAATATACCTCTTGACTCCCCCTCGGACGCTACTTGCCTTGTCCCCCTTGTCAACCTCCCTTTCTCCTTGTTCTTCTCTTTTTAGATACTCGTTTGTCTCTTGTCGTATATAAAGTCTTAGGATATCTGATGTATTTCCCTCAGTCGACCTCGAACAGAGAAACACTTTGGACAGTTCTTCTAGGACTCCCGAAACAACCTCTACCGAGACTTGACTACCGTGTGGCCGAAAGTTCCTCTTTCCGTCACATATTTTGAACTGCCTCTAAACTCTCTGCTTACTCTCTAAAACCGTTCGAAACCCGCCCAACGTTGACGTTGCCTGCTCGCTACTGGCTTGATCACCCGGTGCGTAGTTGCTTCGTCAAACCCGTTACTGATGTCTTCTTCCCCATTTAACCCCAAAGCTATTAATCAAGAGATACGGCGCCGCTTCTGGTCCATCGAACCAGAACAGACGGGCCCTATCCAATTTGGAGGAATCACCGGTATTGACCATGATAAAGAGATACCTTCCGAATCAGTTATCCCAGCTCACGAACCTTCGGGGTTCGTTAGGACACAGGGTGATGCCCAAATAGGCCGTACTAACCTTGGAAACTCCGAGGGAGGCACGAACGACACACTGAAAGATGCGGTCGAACAGCCAGTCCATGAGCTCGGGAGCACGCCACGTGGCTGTGCCCCAGACCCCCCGGTGGGAACTGGAGTGGATTCGAATGCACACGCAGAGCCTGATGATGGCTTCGAGAAGCCACGCTCGCCAGCACGGAGTAACGTCTCCGTAGTACGAACTTCAGTGTTGTTAGATCACAATAGATGGCCTGCATGGATGTGCGACGAACCTCAAAAAGATCCCGAACTCGAAGACGAAATCAGAGTTACTCCCAAGTTGTTATGGTCGGACCTCGTTGAGAATGAGGAAGAACTAAGAAACTCCGTACCACAATGGTACGGAAAGGCTAGCACGAATGCCTTCGAGAAAGATAAGACCTTAAGAAAACTGGCGTCAGAAAAGAGCACACCGAGACTCACCAAGGATGCAAAGGAGAAGTGGAAGGTCCCTGCTCCTACCGAAACTGCAAACGAAGTACCGAACAACAATGACGGTCCAGAGACGATGGAACCCATGGAACAAACAATAAGAAGATTGAGAGAAACCGGCCTGGTCGAGCAGCTCGACAGTGCTGAAGCGGTGATCCGCCAACAGCAGGCCATCATTGAGTCCCTAAAACGACAGAAAAAGCGAGAATCTACAAGGCCAGGAACCTCAGGGCTCAATGCCGAACAAAAACAATGCCTGGGAGACAGGGTCATCAATTCAGGCGCGCTTGGAACTAAAGTTTTCAATGAGACACAAGAGGAATCTACTGGTGATGTTAAGCTGGGTTCCGAAACTGCGAAGCCGTCAGATCTGCTGAATCGTGAAAAGAGTATAAAGCTGCACCGTCAGAAGAACCTAAGTAAGGTAACGCGTTTTGCCTTTTCATACCTTACACACTCTGACTCGAGTGTAATGATTGAGATGGTGGTCGCATCGTAGCCGTTTCTGGTGAGTTCTGCGCATAAGTATGGTTGGCACCGTCTCCAGAATGCTAAAACGATATCTTTGTCGCTGATATCTCCAACAGTGTCAGCAATTTCTTGAAGTCTCCGGAGGAAGTCTAGCACAGATCGTCCATCTTGTCGGCACGCATCAAATTTATCGTGCTGCTGCATTCGGAAGTCCGCAGGAAACACATAGTCGAAGAGCTCCTCAAAAAATGTGGAAAGGTTATATTTCTTCTTGAGGTCGAGAACGTTTCGCTCATAGAACCGGTAAGCACGTCCATCAAGGTACTTTCCCGCAACTCTAATGCTCTTCTTTCGGTCCAGGCGGGCCCGTTTTACCCAGTCACGCAACTCGCGACACCATTTCTTAAACAGGCCAACCTGTATTTCACCGCGGTAAGTAAATGGCGGATCTTCCTTTAAGAACGACTGCTGATACTTTAATTTGTTTAACTTAGCACGGTAGCGGCGTTTCTTCTCCCATTTACGGGCCTTAGTATTATCTGAGTCGTTGGTAAGTATAGATGAAGGTTCTTCGTCTAGAAAATCCGAACCAAACGAGGAATCGCCTTCAGATGACGACGACGATTCATCTTCATCAGAGTCTGATGAGTCACTCGGTGTAGAGGGTCGTCGATGTGGTGGGTTATTGTTAGGTCTGCGTCGTCCCCGTTCCGTGTCGTCTGAGCTCGAAGAACTACTGTTATCGCTAGGGTCCCCATGCATTGCGCGAAGCACAGTGCTCTCGCACGGGAACACAGATGACGCTCGGGCTATGGGGGTTTCCTTACTTAGGTTCTTCTGACGGTGCAGCTTTATACTCTTTTCACGATTCAGCAGATCTGACGGCTTCGCAGTTTCGGAACCCAGCTTAACATCACCAGTAGATTCCTCTTGTGTCTCATTGAAAACTTTAGTTCCAAGCGCGCCTGAATTGATGACCCTGTCTCCCAGGCATTGTTTTTGTTCGGCATTGAGCCCTGAGGTTCCTGGCCTTGTAGATCCTCGCTTTTTCTGTCGTTTTAGGGACTCAATGATGGCCTGCTGTTGGCGGATCACCGCTTCAGCACTGTCGAGCTGCTCGACCAGGCCGGTTTCTCTCAATCTTCTTATTGTTTGTTCCATGGGTTCCATCGTCTCTGGACCGTCATTGTTGTTCGGTACTTCGTTTGCAGTTTCGGTAGGAGCAGGGACCTTCCACTTCTCCTTTGCATCCTTGGTGAGTCTCGGTGTGCTCTTTTCTGACGCCAGTTTTCTTAAGGTCTTATCTTTCTCGAAGGCATTCGTGCTAGCCTTTCCGTACCATTGTGGTACGGAGTTTCTTAGTTCTTCCTCATTCTCAACGAGGTCCGACCATAACAACTTGGGAGTAACTCTGATTTCGTCTTCGAGTTCGGGATCTTTTTGAGGTTCGTCGCACATCCATGCAGGCCATCTATTGTGATCTAACAACACTGAAGTTCGTACTACGGAGACGTTACTCCGTGCTGGCGAGCGTGGCTTCTCGAAGCCATCATCAGGCTCTGCGTGTGCATTCGAATCCACTCCAGTTCCCACCGGGGGGTCTGGGGCACAGCCACGTGGCGTGCTCCCGAGCTCATGGACTGGCTGTTCGACCGCATCTTTCAGTGTGTCGTTCGTGCCTCCCTCGGAGTTTCCAAGGTTAGTACGGCCTATTTGGGCATCACCCTGTGTCCTAACGAACCCCGAAGGTTCGTGAGCTGGGATAACTGATTCGGAAGGTATCTCTTTATCATGGTCAATACCGGTGATTCCTCCAAATTGGATAGGGCCCGTCTGTTCTGGTTCGATGGACCAGAAGCGGCGCCGTATCTCTTGATTAATAGCTTTGGGGTTAAATGGGGAAGAAGACATCAGTAACGGGTTTGACGAAGCAACTACGCACCGGGTGATCAAGCCAGTAGCGAGCAGGCAACGTCAACGTTGGGCGGGTTTCGAACGGTTTTAGAGAGTAAGCAGAGAGTTTAGAGGCAGTTCAAAATATGTGACGGAAAGAGGAACTTTCGGCCACACGGTAGTCAAGTCTCGGTAGAGGTTGTTTCAGGAGTCCTAGAAGAACTGTCCAAAGTGTTTCTCTGTTCGAGGTCGACTGAGGGAAATACATCAGATATCCTAAGACTTTATATACGACAAGAGACAAACGAGTATCTAAAAAGAGAAGAACAAGGAGAAAGGGAGGTTGACAAGGGGGACAAGGCAAGTAGCGTCCGAGGGGGAGTCAAGAGGTATATTCCGAGGCGTTACGAGCCGTGATTCGTTACATTGGTTCTCTGGGCTCGTATATCTCCTTGTCGATTGCTAGTACCGGGATGATGAATCTGCGAAACCGGATCGAGGCAAAACTTGCTACAAACAACTTGCTTTCCTTCGACCATAACAAGCAACCGCTGGCAACAACCTGTGGCAGCGATGTCCACTGCACCCACACTCGCTCGATATACGCTGCGTGCGATGGAAAAAATAGCACCGTTACGGTTGGCAGAGAAGTGGGATAATGTCAGTACGGCTACTAAGTCACATCCGCTGAGCGGCCATTCTGCCCTCGAGCTCATGCTTCTGCGACCATAACGTGGTCGAAAGTCATCAAAGGTTCTCTGAATAACAACACTGACTTGAATCGTAGGTAGGGCTCCTTCTTGGTGAGTACATGCGCTAGACTTGGGAAGACATAATAGGTGGGGCCGAACGAACGCGAACGCACTCCTTTGCTTGCGATGCGAGGATGTGAAGCCGCGATCTCTCACCCGTACTGATTATAGTGGTGACCGATTATGGTAGAGTCCCCCGTTGCACGACCAGAGGCGAACAGAGTCCTGTTAACCATCGAGTACGTCCCTTGGTTTTCAACCCTCCAGCCGGCTTATTCGTACTTCTAACTTGCTACTTGTTTTTCGTTTCTCCGTTTACTAATCCCGTTTTCGATTGATGGTTGTCTCCAGTCTTACCCCTTCTGTGTTAGAGGAAGCCCTCCATCCATCTACAGCTCTCGTCATCTCCTACCACCCACCCATCTTCAAACCCCTCTCTTCAATTACCCTTGCTAATTCTCTTCAAACCTCGATTCTAAAGCTAGCAGCGGTAGGCGTGAGTGTGTACAGCCCACACACTGCTCTCGATTCTGTCAGGGGCGGGATCAACGATTTCTTAGCAAGCGGACTCGTCAACATAGAAGCATCTGTACCCGCAGGAACAGTCCATGAAATTGAGCGGGCAGGAGAGGTGAAATTTTTGGGTGGAGTGACCAAAGAGGAAGACGAGGGTGGTCTTGGGAGATTAGTTGAGCTACATCGGGAGACACCCATTGAAGTCGTAGTTGAGAGGATCAAAGGTCATCTTGGACTCAACTATGGTAAGCTTCGACATCACAAGCGTACTTTCTTCCTCCAGTCATAGTGCTCATACATTCACATTCGCAACACTTCCCGGCACTGCCCTCTCTCCCATCCAGTCGACCTCGCTCGCCCGCTAGTACCGCGGCAAGTACGTACCATCGCAGTATGTGCTGGCTCGGGAGGGTCAGTTCTCGCCAGTGTCAATGCAGATGTGTTCTTCACGGGTGAAATGTCACACGTAGGTGTTTCCAATCGCTTTCCCGCAGCTTTCCCTTCCATGCTTTGGCTTCACCCATTGGGTACTTTGGTGCTGAAGGAAACAGGAAAAAAAAAGCACTTCCCACAAACTGACACAGAGACCGTCTTCGTAGCACGAAGTTTTAGCAGCCATCGCGGCAGGACGATATGTTGTCTTATGTGAGTCTTCTGGTTTAATTGGGACTGTAGTACGCAATGTTAACCGGACACCTTTCTACGTTCCTTACTCGTCCATGAACGTACACCTACTCATCTATCGAATCAACCGGACATGTGTATGATGGGACGACTCCCATTGCTCACCGGAAAATTGGTCTCATCCACCGATATGACCTGGATAATCTGGACCTGCCTCTAGGTGGACATACAAACACTGAACGAGGGTATCTTCCCGTCTTGGCATCAAAGCTGCGGGCTTTACTTGCTGAGTATGCACAGCCCATGTCTGCTATGACGCCTATGAGCGGCCATGATGGCGGAGCTCAAGGTCTGAGTCTGACGGAAGCGGAAAGGAGAGCTTTACGCAGTGCTAAGGTGTACGTCAGTCAAACGGATAGGCATCCTCTGGAGCGTGTGTAGCTCGGGTCGGTTTGGAGCGTGAGTAGGTTGGGCTGCTCGAAGTGGGTTAGCGGAAAATTGGGTGATTATATTATTTTGGGGCGCCGGTGGTCAGTGGGGGTGCAAAACGAGATCATTATAGGAAATATCTGATCTTTTGATATAAAGATCAACATTACATGTTGGCTTCTGACTTGGATGACCAATTGAAGCCGGAGTAACGCTGCAAGTAGGTGTTAATACGTAGACGACCAGGAAGAAGATGCGGGAAGGTCATATTCAAGTTGCGACATACATATACACAAGACTCATTGGGGGTGGTTGGTGCTTCACGGTTGTCGCCATTCTCTGGAGCGAACTTATCTCACTGGCGCCTCGCGGATAGCTTTCAAGCAGCGGCTCTGATGGGTACGGGCACCTTCGCGGGCTTGCTCACTCGGACGGAAACGAGAGGCCGTGACATATATAGGAAGTGCTGTGTCAAGGGCTGCAGCAGGGGTTTGTGGGCGAGAAGTATTAGCAATCGGTCAGATAGTAGACTCATCCGTATCTTTGGACCAGGTTGATGTAACCTTTGTCGTCGCCGCTATTTGTCGTAGGCTGTACTACATTGTTGCGGGTGATCGATGTGCACATGCAGACTGATTTGGGAGGAGGGAATATCAAGTCAACTTAAGAGGCGGGATGAGTAGATTTTTGCTTGTTCGAAAGTCACTTTTGTGCTTTGAATTCGAAATTCGATGAGTTACGCGATCAGTTTAGGGTTTTGGTGGATGATAATGTTGAAATATTGATTACCCGTTACTGGTTATCGTTAAGACACATGTGATTGTTGTTCTAAGAATAGTTGTTCCATACTATTCTGATATGTTCTATTCTACCGGATTACCGGATAACACGTTCCTAGTAGAAAGACAGAGTCGTACCTATATGGAAGGTCCTCTTACTTACAAATATGGTAGTTCTATCGTAGGTGCAGACACACCTGGTCCGTGCGCACCATAGAGGTATATATACCCTGTAGGATACACCACAGGATGTAACAAGCGGAATACAGAGCTCCCTCTTTATATCATCCTCACTCAGAACTACGTTCCTACCTACAAAAGACCAACACCAACTGAAACCTAAAGGCAAGTGCTCTGCCATATTGCCCTTGAGTCCACATCCTCTGCGCAATAGGTTATGAGCCCCGAGTAAACGGGTGCTTATCGTCTAACGGACAATAGATCATTGAGGAAGACGTTCGTCATTGACTATGCCGTTGAACGGACCTGAAGCGCTAGGTTGGGCGTTGGCCACCTTGATGCTTTCGTTCATTCTAGGCGTTTGTCAGGCGGTCTACGTCGTTAATGCGGTCGGAGGTCCTTTTAATCTCGCGCTGGTTTTGTCTACTGTGATGTGGGGTACTTTTTTAGGCATCCCTACGTGGCATGGCATATATTCCTCTTATCAGGAATATCGTATTCTCTTGGGGCGCTATCATCAGTTGCGCATTCGTGTCGGTGTCCTTGTTGAGGCCAGAAACCTGGAACCTCCTCGGATATCACCACCTTCTTACGAAGCGCATGAATTTTGGGACTTGGATTATCAACCTGATCTAGACCCAGTCCCTCGGTATCCCTTATCTCCTCCACCTTATTTGCTTGACCTTCCCGTAAACCAAAGGGAAATAAATGTTCACGAGCATTACGTGGACTGGCCCCAACGACTTATTGGGCCTAGTGCTTATCATGAAAATCCGGTTGCTCCTGATTTGCTCGGAGGCTGCCCTAATGACCTCCTAGAGCTCCTTCCTTCAACTCCTGATGGGGATGACGAGGATCCGAACCGGTTAGCCGAGTTCGATCTCTTGTAGTCGCATCCTTTTCATCATCTCCTCTCGAGTTCACTATCTGACGCACATCCTGGTATCCAGATGTCCGCCGTCGTTATCAACCAGAACGCACTCATTACCAAGCCGGTGATACCTTCCCGACCTTTCCCTATCGCGGTTGAGCGAGAGACCGCCATCGCTTTAGAGAAAGTGAGTACGACGGAAGAGTATTCACACGCAAGGTACATCAAGCACATAATAGGGTATACCGAAGCCCTTTATCACGATAAAGCCAACCACTGGAGACGAGTAGCCTACGGAGATCACGAGAAACCCTTTTTCTTACGAACACCATCGCAAAACTCTGTCGTCCCTGCTATCGCCATGGAATATTCTTGGTCAACTCTGAAAAGACCTGACGACTACGACTTCTCCTCACTGTTTTATGACCTGCGCATACACGTGTCATTCCATTCCTACCTTGTCGATTGCCTACCAAAACTTTCTCCCGCGTCAACTCCGCATGCCATTGCTAATTTCAACGGTGTAGATATTCCATCGTTTACATATGAAGATCCGTCCATCCATACCGTTCCCGCTTTCATGCTCACAAACGACATCTTCTTCTATTTCAAAGGAAGAGTCCACCCGTTCTACAACTTCCAGGACTTTGCCGGATTCATCCCCTCTCTTTGGGTTTGGAACCGCCATCTGGAACGCACTTTCCGAGGATCTTGGAATTCCGATAAAACAACCCTCGAGTGCACTCCCGGATATCTCTGGAGTCGAACGAAGAACGGCGAACAACGAAGAGATCCTAAGGTTGTATTATCCTTACAGGATCTTAAAAACAGTATCTATTTGGAGCGGAAAGTATGGTATGACGAAGAATCTCAGCAACTTAATTGGAGATCTTATGGCAGAATTATGCGTTGGGTCCTCTGGCCCAGCAAGTCGACAATTTTATTGGACTTACAACGAGAAATGGACAAAGGTGATGGAAAGGATTTGTTCTCTAGGCCCTCCAGAGGACTCTATTCGAGACGTCGTCAGCGAGCACATGCGAACCGTGCTGCCAAGAACTTATCTGCTTCCAGGAAATTACCCTGAAGCGTATGCTGGCTTTGGACGAACAGGATATCTTTTTAGCGATATTACAAATATGCCTTTCGTAAATGTCTTTCAGCTTATGTGCCATAAAAGTCAGCGATACAGTCAATTCATTCTCCCGTACTCCATTGGTATCCATGGAGGTGTAGCTCTAAGAGATGAACAAACTACATATTCGCTTCATGAAATCGGATATCCACATTTATTGGCATACCACTATTTCGAAGAACTGGACTTCCACAACTTCGAAAAGCTGAATTTAGACAAAAGGCATTACACTAGAAAAGGGAACTCTACTCCAAGACAAAAACAAAACCCACAATCTTCTGGAAAACCGAAGAAGCGCAGAAAAAGACCTTCACAATGCCAACGACTGTCTTTCCGTCGCGCAGCTCTGGAAACCACTGCTGGCGATCAGGTTCTTGACGACATACTAATTCTAGAATTCTTCTAGTTTTACTATGGCCGATCAAAAGGAAATTTCAGCCTCCAAAAACATCCCACGTCTCAATGGCTCTAATTATTCTTCCTGGAAAGCCATGATAAAAGGATATTTCTTGACTCTTGATGTCTGGAACGTCGTAAATGGACTGGAAACCTGTCCTGACCGAGCAATAGCTGCAAATGCCGCTGCCATCAAAGCCTGGGACACAAAGAATAGCCGAGGAATGGGCACAATTTTGTTATACTGTGACCCAGTCATTTCCGTATCTTTGGAAAACAAAGATACCGCTTATGAAATGTGGACCGCACTCCAAGCCTCCTATGGAGCACCTACCGCTGTTTCAGCCTACATGGACTTCTTGAGACTTCTCAAAATTCGGATCAATCCTTCTGATGACTTGGGATCCAAGCTTGCAGAAGTAAATATGATACTGGGGTCGCTTGCAACCCAGAATATAACCTTATCCGAACCAGTCCAGTGTATGATGCTTTGCGGTGCCTTTACCGAAAAATGGGGAGCTGGTCCCACTAATATTTTATCCTCGGTTAAAACCCAAGATCTCAAAATGGCTGACGTCGTTCCAAGACTGAAAGAATTAGCATCACATCGAACTGGGCAGTCTAATTTGCCCAAGCTAGAATCCAATAATGTAGAAGCCGGACCGTCACGGGTCTCCTCACAACCACTCATCAACCGTCTCTCGAAACCACCGCGTTGCCAGAAATGCTGCGGAAACCATCCAACCGAACAACACATTGATAGACAGCAGAATGTAAGAGGAAGAGGTAGCTTTAGAGGTCGAGGAGGATTTCCACCACGAAATGGAACTCCATATCCTCCCCAAAATCAACAACAACAACAAACTCAAGGACAGTCTAAAGGGAAGCAACGTGCACGTCGAGCTCGCGGTCGTGGTCGTGGTCATGGCAGGTTTGCCACAGCAGACTATACAGACGAACCTGAGGAATCCCAGGATTTCGACCAATATGACCAATACGACGGACAATATGATGAAGGCTATGAGTCTTATCATATAAACCTACAAAACAATATCGACGATGCCTCCCGCTTTGAGGAATTTAATGATGAAATAACTCCTGTCCCGGTTCTTCATAACGAAGAATCTAATACAGTTGAGTATGTTGATGAAGCTCTTCCTGGAACTGTTGTTAATCTGCCTTGTCAATGTGAAATGTGCCTTCGAACAGTATCCCGACCATGTCTACGGGTACTACCGGATCTGGCCACACAGCATGGTCTTCAAACTCTGGAGAGGAGGAGATGGACATCTGTTGACTTCGGAAACCGAATCAATGAGTCCTCCCACACCAATCCTAGTGTTGATAGATCCGGAAGTGGAATGGAAGATACCTCCACACACGGCACTGGTGATGAGAGAAAGGAATGTGTACAAAGCATTTGTAAAAAGGTTAAGGGATCTAGGCGTAACCGTCCTAGAGTAATGGTGTCCTTACAAAGTTTTCATGCTTCGGTAACCGAGCATAAATATCCCAAACCTGTACGCTATATACAACTTCCTGATGATTACGAACCGGACCCTACGATAGAGGGTGCATCTGGCTTCTCCTATGGTATTAATGATGATGTTTTTGACGCTTATCCTTGTGATTTGGAAACCAATCACGTTATCAGGAAAGAATCTAAAAACTGTATGTGGATGTTGGACTCGGGATGCACTAATCATGTGACCCCTTGTCGAGCTGATTTTATGACCTACAAGTCTTTTCCTAAACCAGCCTTTGGACATACCGCTGGTCATGAACCTGTTAAACTATACGGAAAGGGGACCATAGTCTTAAAGTTGGAATCCAACAACTACCTGACACTCCGAGATGTAATTCATGGAGACTTCTCCAAACGCCTATGTTCACGAAACCAACTCTTGAAATCTGGATACAAGAGTTATGCAACGAAAATGCATGAGGTGATCCGTACTCCCGATGGTCATGAAGTTCTCAAGGCGACATGCTTGTCTACTTCCTGGTTGCACTGGTTCTATGGAGTTCCTGTCCATTCCTCCAGTGCCATTAAAACCGTAGACCTAGGGAATGCCGAATTGGATCAATATACTCTTTGGCATAATCGCCTTGGACACCCAGGCATTTCTGTTATCAAGAACTGTTCTCGCCATGTCTCCGGATTTCCTGCTGAGCTAATCGCGAAATCCTTACCCATTTGTCGAGGTTGCACTTCTGGCAAGATGTCCTCTGATCCTTTTCATGCCTCTTCTAAACGAGCTTCTGCTCCGATGGAACTTGTTCATGCTGATCTACTTGAACTGCCTGTTGAGTCTTATTATCGAGCACGATACGTCTTTACCCTCCTTGATGACTACTCCTCTTTTGGCTTTTGCCTCTATCTCCGTTTAAAATCCGATACTCTATCTCGTTTTCGCGATTGGTTATCCATTGCTGAACGACAGACTGGATGTCTCCTAAAGACTTTCCGTTCGGATCGAGGGGGAGAGTTTATGGGTACTGAATTCAAATCGCTCCTCAACTCCAAGGGTATTGTTCATGAATTATCCATTGCCGATCAACCACAACAGAATGGTCGGGCTGAACGCTTCAATCGTACTATTCTTGAAAAGGCTGGATCAATTCGCCATCATTCCTGTGTACCCAAAAGATACTGGAACTTTGCCTTTGACACTGCTTTACATGTCTACAATCGCACTCCACTGTGGAGATCCCTTTGGAGAACACCATGCGAACTATTTTTAGGCAAAATTCCCGATATATCATATTTCCGAGTCTTTGGATGTTTAGCCTATGTATGGATTCCCAAAGAACAACGGAAAGATAAACTCGAACCTCATGCCTTGGAAATGGTTTTCCTTGGCTACGAACCGAATACAAAGGGATATCGGTTTCTACATGGCCAGAAAGTTATAATTGCAAGAACCGCAAAGTTTGCCGAAGAAGTTTTTCCTTTTTGTAGTACAGATATAGGAAAGGAACACAAATCCGATAACTCAGACCTTATCCCTGTGACGAACCAAGAACCAATACAAACTAACGTTCCTACCAATGATGATTGGATGGATAATGGGCCTGATCAGCCAATGGACGAGAGACCCCAATCTCGACCACAAAGTCCAAACTATAACGACCCACCGCGGAATAATGGTGATGGTGACCAGGATGCTGGAAATCCGCATATACCACCAAGGGAATTCCCACCAAGGGCAAATCCGCGTACCGATCAAAATGCACCACAAATAAGAGAAGAATGGGTGCAACATCCTCATAGACCATTCAATGTACCTGCTGAACCAAGGCGACCTCTCGTTATTGCTCGTGAAAATCCGAGAGTTCCTCGAATAAGAATTCCTCCACAACGACCTGGAAATGTTTATGGAGAACGAAGAGATCCGGTCGAAATCGAAAAGGAAATTCGAGAGAAACGAGACGCTATTCATAAAATGGTTGATGATAGCATTCAAGCTATCAGACAAAAGCATCCTCAGCGGGATCCGCCTCAAACCACAGAGGAAGCACAACAACCTGAAGCAGGACCTTCGCGTTTTCCGGAAGCACAAACCGATGAGACAAAAGATGCCTCATTCGTGATACTGTTAGCTGCGCGAATTAAACAAGCTCCGGAACAGTTTAGGGATGTGTTAAAACTCCCAAAAACTGAACAAACCATTTGGTTTGATGCAATGAAGGATGAAATTAAATCGATCGAAGAAAGAAAAGTCTGGACATTAGTGGATCCTCCTCCAGGACGTAAATTGGTCAAATCAAGATGGGTCTACGCTATTAAAAGCGACGGTCATCATAAAGCCAGATTAGTAGCTAAAGGCTTTACTCAAGAGTATGGGATAGACTTCGAAGATACTTTTTCCCCAGTCGCACGCTTTGAAACAGTGCGAATCCTCCTAGCTCACGCAGCGCAGCATAATTGGGAAATGGAAGCATTAGACGTGAAAACTGCCTTTTTATATGGCAAACTAGACGAGGAAATCTATATGGAACAACCGGAAGGATTTAAAGTCAAAGGTCAAGAGCACAAAGTTTATCGGTTGCTGCGAGCACTATATGGTTTAAAGCAAGCAGCACTCTCGTGGAACAAAGAACTACATCAATCACTCCTTCGGATGGGCTTCCTCCGATCAAAAGTCGATGCCGGTGTATACTATTACCAATCAAAAGCCAGAACCGTGATATTCTTGGTGTATGTTGACGATGGATTATTCCTCGCCTCACACAAGAATTTACTCAAGAAAAAGAAAGACGAGTTTATGAAAATATGGGAGTCTAGAGATTTAGGCGAAGCAAAGGAATATCTTGGAATCCAGATAAAAAGAAACCGCCACACTAACGAAATCTGGTTAGACCAAATCCCATATGTTCAAAAGGTCATTAAACGATTCGGAATGGAGCATGCGACATCCGTCCGCACGCCTTTACCTTCTGGATATATTCCTGAAAAAGCTCCAGAAAAATACCAATCAAATTCTCAGCTTCGCTCTCGTTTTCAATCGGTTATAGGATCACTTTTATATATGGCTCTGGGAACCAGACCAGATATTGCTTTCTCGGTCATCCGAATGTCGCAATATATGTCGAATCCAACCGATCTCCATTTAAAACAGGCGTTACATATAGTTCGCTATGTGGCATCCACACCAAACCTTTGCCTTCACTATCATGGAAACGAAGCAAGAATCTATGGTTTTGCAGATTCCGATTGGGCCTCTAATAAAGATACTCGTCATTCAACTACTGGCTTTGCCATGTACTATGGCAACTCCCTTATCTCGTGGAGATCCCGAAAACAAAAGACTATCGCTCTTTCCTCTACGGAAGCAGAATATATGGCGATGTGCGATTCTGCCAGGCAAATTAAATGGCTCGATATGCTCTTTAAAGAGTTGTCCTTCAAAATGGATAAGACTATCCTCTACTGTGACAATATGGGTGCACGCTTTATCGCTGAAAACCCAGTCTCAGATGGACGCTCAAAACACATTGACATACAGTGGCATTTTGTCCGCGAATGTGTTGAAGAAGGGTTATTCGCCATTGAATATGTTAATACTACTCGACAAAGGGCTGATGGATTAACCAAGTCCTTAACCTGGCAAAAGTTTGAAGAAAATCGCTCATCATTAGGATTGGTCAACCAACCTATCTAGAGCGAGGGGGAGTGTTGAAATATTGATTACCCGTTACCGGTTATCGTTAAGACACATGTGATTGTTGTTCTAAGAATAGTTGTTCCATACTATTCTGATATGTTCTATTCTACCGGATTACCGGATAACACGTTCCTAGTAGAAAGACAGAGTCGTACCTATATGGAAGGTCCTCTTACTTACAAATATGGTAGTTCTATCGTAGGTGCAGACACACCTGGTCCGTGCGCACCATAGAGGTATATATACCCTGTAGGATACACCACAGGATGTAACAAGCGGAATACAGAGCTCCCTCTTTATATCATCCTCACTCAGAACTATGTTCCTACCTACAAAAGACCAACACCAACTGAAACCTAAAGGCAAGTGCTCTGCCATATTGCCCTTGAGTCCACATCCTCTGCGCAATAGATAAGAGTGACGCAGGCGCTCGCCTGCACTACTCTGTGAGCCCGGGAAGGGATACTTAATATGCTCCGATCGCGGGACAGCCGATCGGAACACAAATTGTACGACGGGTGTGGTTCCTTTCATAGAGTTTAAGTGGTTGACCCATTGAACTGGGTTTACGTTGGTCATGCGGTTTGTTCCATGTCAAAATCCATGCGGTCGCACAGACAATGACATGTCCTGGCCCCGCTTAAGATTTAGCTTTAATCCTATACTATACAGCGCTTCATCAGTGAAGCGTGCACAGGCCTGGATCGGAGAGTTGCATGAAAGGTTTGACAATTGCTGCGAGTTGACACAACGTCGACAAGCCAGGGAGGGTCAGTGTGGGAGAGATACATTTCATGTGTGCTCTTCATTCTTGAACGTCACTTTCTCTTTTCCAATTCGAAATTCAAGGAGTTATTATGCAACCACTTCTGCATTTAGCGACGGCTGAGGACACCTGAAATGACGGCTTGAGATGACCCCAGAAACAAGACGCCGAATGGGTTGGTGGACAGCTGACCGTGTACGGCACGACAAGTAAGATATCCACTTCCACGAATTTTGTTAATGTTACACAGCATGATACCACCTATATTGGGATGTATGGGTTTGCATGGTACTCGTGTTTCGTGCAGTCACATGGACATCGACAAATTTCGGTTTACACCGTATCACACGAGTGCTGTGAACCTGCGGGTATAACCTGAGTTAACCCATGTTTAATATCGCTTGCAAAAGCTTGGCCAAGGATGGTCAAGCGAGATAATTGTCCACGCAGGTGGGCACACGCTACACGTGTGGTGCGGAGAGACCGGACGGTACGGAACCCGGAGATGACGAGGCTCTAGCGATTTCAAGTTTTCGGCGGAGCCGTCGGGTCACTCACAGATCATAGCACTATCGCGAGATTGTCCTTTTGTTTGGACGACGTAATAATACCGTAGGAGTGGCAAAAGAAGGAGGACTCCCCGTCGCTATTTGAAGGCGGTGTTCGGGTTATCGATCAATTGGTCACGCTGCATCTCAGTGGCAAACCCTATCCCCCATGCGAACGAATGCTAATGGCACGGGTTCGGCGCAAGCATTCTCATTCGGACCCCGACGTAAGAATACAGTTGGATCAGAGTAAGAGTTTCGAGTCCGACCTGTAACTTGTAAGTTACCGGCAGAAGAGACAAACATCAGGTAAGTATTTGGATTGAGGTGGGTAGAGTGCAATAACTGACCCCAGTGACTAGACAGAGCACAGTCCGTCTTTACAGAAGGCTTGCGCCTGGTCCGATGCATAGCCTGCACGTGAGCAAACTACGGAGTCGTTTATCGGACATGACCGATGACCAGATTCAAAAGATCACTCAAAAAACTGCAGCTAGATTGCGTGCGCAAACTCCTTTGGGTTTGTGTGGACTGAACGGACGCGGAATGGCCAAGTTAGAGCCCGAGAGGTGAGACAGCAGTGATTCTATACAACGCCAACTCGGTGGATAGGGCCGCATGTTGTGTTGGTCACGAGTATCACGAGAACCGGCACATCGTGAGCCCGTCCATCCTCCAATTCAAACCTTAGTGTACAGGGCTCCACAGCTCACGCCACCTGCATGGGCCCAGTAGCGCATGGAGTAGGGTGGTGGACTGAGCGGAGACTTTGATGATAAGATTATGGGTTCGAGAGAGTGAGAGAGAGACCAGATGGACAAGTGACCGAGAGTTGTTGCCTCTCTTTCAATTCGGAATTCAGCAAGTTCAATTTTGAATAAGCGGTGATAGCGCAAGGGGTTTTGAATAACCCTGAGCTTGAGAAGGCTCAGAGAGATGCCCAATTAGTGGAACATCTGACTGACCGTGGCACGACAGACATGATTCCCGCAACAAAGCGCAAAGACCATGCAAAATCGACTTGATAAATGAGCAACCCTGTATACCATTGACGGGGACACCCTCACGATGTGAGAGTATCCAAGGTCCAAATTCAAATCTACTACCTGCAATTCCACGATACGCATCGCCTGCAAGTGTTCATCAAACGCGACCAGGCAGGAATATCATCAAGTGATGTATTCATAAGCATGCACACCGCGCGATGGGGCAGGAGAAGATCCGGAGATGACGAGGCTGTAGTGATTTGACTATTCGGCGGAACCGTCGTCCCATTCATTGGTCACTGAGTTACTCTTTCTTGGTCACAGGTTTGCGATTGCCAGATGTAGTCGACTCAAGTTAAACCCCTGGGCTCGTGTCCGGCCCACTCTGTGATGAAACCGATGGAGTTTGGGGCGAAGTGCAGAAGGCAATGCCCGCGTGTGCGGTGTGGCATTGTCATGACGGACGTGATCCGTGGGGTTGGATGACGTCCCGTGTCATTTTCCAAACTCAAACCTTGTTTTTCGTGCGATATTCAAGTAAGAAAGAAAGGCGGGCTTATCTACACACCTGCGGTATACGTACCTTGTACCTGACATATGCGGTTGCGCGTATCAGATCGGAGACAGTACTGAAGGTACCGATGACCCATGACCAAGGAGAGCAAGCACGAGGGAGCTGACGGTATCAGTCACGAATCAATGCCTCTCAAGGAACAAGATCACATGCTGTACGCGACTCCAATGGGTATGAGCCAGTTTGGGCTGGACACCTCCAAACGGGGTTTTCGAGTTATGGGGGACACCGTGCGGGGAAACACTGGGTTTCGAGGGAATGCATTTCCCAAGTCAACAGCGTGAGTTCACCACACAGTGCGAAACGCTGAGACTGCAGATTTGTGCAGCCGGCCAAAACCGGGATAAGTGAATCTATATGAAGTCATCACACATGCTGGATTTAACTTAAAGGAGGCGAAAAACACATGCCAAAGAGAAACGAGACGAGATCTGGAGAAGAGCGAGACGATTCAGGGTAAGGTACGACGAATACTCGATAAAGGAAAGTGAGGAAACTTCCGGACAGAACGTGACGACGGTAAGGAACGGGGTAATGTGGACCAGGTGATGCAGAAAATAAACATCAGGAGGGGAAGAAGGGACTTTTGTTGGTACCAGAAGAATCACAGGCCAATGTGTGGGGCACAAACGTGGCATCCTACCAAACAGAACAAGATGACAAACTCCTCAGTGGTTCGCAGCCTTGTCAAACAAGTACGACACCGAATGTGGTCGTGCGTGGTTTATGCTGAAACAGGCAGCGACTTACTTGAAATCTTGAGTGGTGGAAGCTGATAGCCACGGAACTTGGGAGGAAGAACCGATATTTTTTTGGACTTGAAAGTATCGCGTGTCGCGGACATCGGCGTTTGCTGACATAAAGTCACTACCGATACGATGATCATGTGAACCGGCAAGGCTCATCAAACTAGTCAGCCTCGGGGGAACTGAATTGCAATGCTTACCTCGCTTTCTGGAAGCTTGCGTTGACGACACTGTGGGAGTGCGGGGTTAAGCGTGGGCTTGAATAGCGTATCAGCACCACATTGAGCATGAGAACACATACATACCATAC
This sequence comes from Pisolithus thermaeus, assembly GCA_024663475.1. Lineage (NCBI taxonomy): Eukaryota > Fungi > Basidiomycota > Agaricomycetes > Boletales > Pisolithaceae > Pisolithus > Pisolithus thermaeus. The sequence goes on from JANFAF010000056.1 coordinate 437,024, forward strand.
ATAATGTACGAAAACTGGCTTCTGATCACGTTTCGATGAGGGGAATGGGGCACGGATAAGAGGTTGGCACGTAGGTTAACAGCGTAAGAATAACCGCGTCATGCCCCATTTGTATCATACCTTCACGCCTTGACAGCGACATCAGAGGTGCCTGCATTTGGCCATTATGCCGAATGATTGACATATAATGAAAAACTCCCGCTAACCAGTGTCTAAGCAAGCAAAAATAGGTGATTTCGCTGTTCTCGACCGGAAGATGCAAGACGTAACTGAATGGTCGATACATGGCACTCCCTCCAGAGATACCGAAATCATGGGAACAAGATCAATTGAGACAATATGTGCCTATGGGTGACTGTAGACACCAATGGCAGGGTATATGAATTCCAGTCAGGAAATAACTGTACAAGCTTCTCGGCATGGCATCAACGGCGGTCATAATGCTCGTTCTGGGGCAGAAAGGGAAATATCAAGGTTGGGATATCATGACGCCTGGAAGAGTGACTTTCCTCGATCGGACAAGGAGATCTTTGTATTCCCCACTGCTGAAGGATCGCAAGACGTGAAAAATCACCGGCTGACAGTGACATTCATCCGCTAACATCCCTTCTGTAGGAGTGAGGATCTGAGAAAACAGTGGCGCTGAGGTTTACCTATGTTGATGAGGATATCCTTCGCGTAAATGAGCGACAATAATTCAGCCCTTACATTGTGAAATACCGCAAAATGGATACACGTGTCATCTCGACCCCAACAACCCGTTTAACTGCGTTTGGTTGGGGCCAGGGCTAAACATGGCTAAACCCAGCGGCCGCTCTGTTTGTCATTTGACATTAGGGCACAGACAGACCGTCGAAAATGACCGGGTGATATGTGAATTGACCTACAACGTAGCACACTGTGACGACGTCACGACCCATGATGATTTCAGAAGTAACGAACTATCGTCAGTCAGCAGGGTCAAACCTCATACCGGCATCCGTTGCCCGTTGGGCTGAAACAAAATTAGAGAATACGGAAAAACAAAGAAGGCTGAGAATCATGACCAACACGCGGAACATCGTTCACCCAACGCACATCAATAGTGCAAGATGCGGAGTTAGCAGATGCGGACGGCTGGATAATGACCGGTCAGCAGTGAAGATAATCGATAGCGCAAGGAAGTACACGACCAAAGTAGCGGTGGGGCGAAAGCCCTATGGAGTTACTACCCAGCCGGAAAAGCTCTCATGCGCGTGTAGGATGACGAATTTCGGGCTGGCGGGCCATCAAGGTATTCCAACGCCTCATGGGAGCAAGCACTGTGGCCCATTGACAAAGCATCCAGCCGAATGGTCACCACATTTGGTCCTAGGAGTTAAAACTCCAGAGTTTCAGGGATGCGGGACAGCTTTATCGCGGCAGAACCCTGTAAGAAGTCGAAAATGGTGGCTGAGTCAAGTCCCCTCCGTGTACGATATGAGAAGACTCCTCCATAAGTCGTTTCTGTCGTCGTTTGAGCGAAGCGTGCGCAGTCTGACAGCCTATTGTAAACTGTTTATGAAGATAGTTCTGCTATTAAGCACTGCGATCAGATGGGCTCAACGGCGTCTGCGCATTTCGAGATTACGATAATCGAACATACTGAGAGGAATCAAAACTCTTGGGTAAGATGACAAGGGTGAGATCTTGAGAAGTGGCGCTCAGCCAAACGGTGGAGTCGGCGGGATCAAACAACGACTCGCGCTACAGCAATGATGCGTGTGTCGATACACATGTACATCCATTCAAGACCAAGGCCACCGTTAGACTGGAGATGGAAATGGTTGTATTGAAGACAGCGAGTATGAAACGATGTATGAACCCTCTTGGCACTCTGGCAGCACCTGGCGAGGAACCCAGATAGAGGCTTGGCAAACCGTGTTGACAGTTGGACATTGGGCACGACGATTATTAAACCAGCGCCCAGCTTCTGCACTCAGGTGCCTTTCCATCGTCGACTCGCAGTGGACGACCTGAGCGAGCTCTTCTCTACTCAAACTGTCGAAGTCCTGTCTTGCGATTCGACGACGACGGCAGACCATGTATGTATCTTTTGAAACGCCTCGCCACACCGGTTCCTTTGAGTCACGCATCTCACGCACTAGTGCCCAACTCTGCGTTTCAACTATTAACCCGACCCTGATAGACCAAAAGTGGTTCCGATACCACGCCCAAGGCTCAAGCGAAAGGGAGAATTAAGGGGGCCACAGTGCCGCGTCCGTGATTTGGTACCGACTCTCCCACTAACCACCGGTTTGGAGACACCATAGTGAGAAAAAAACAACGCGATGTCTAGATCGACCTATGATGCCCTGTGTTCGACATGCGTCATCTACATATGTATCGGTATTGGGCAAGGCCGTCCCCCACCATCGGCGTGATAGGACGTAACGGCAATAAAGTTGACTCAAGCGCCAAAGGAAATCTCTTCTTACACGTGTGCACGCCAGGCAACGTGACGTCCATGTGTCAGGCATTCCTTCATGCCCATATCCGCACATGAACGCTTGATGCATAATCGCGACAAACTGCAACACGCACGAGTTCCGGTATCCTAATCATATCACGAGGGAAATGCGATGGCCACTGCGTGATACGCGAGGTCTGGAGAAGCAAGGAGGCAAGAACGAGATCCACAACGTTGATGGACAGGGACCACCCTACACCGCTTCCCTGCGCACTGAGCCCTGATCGCAACCCGGTATTGCAATTATCACATATCTGAGATCGGATCGCAAATCGCCACCGCAATGGTATCAGCGAGACTGGCACGATTGCTGGCGTGAAGGCAAATAGTAATAACCATAACCATACGGGATAGCGCCGCGACACTGTCTGTGGCGAGTTTGATTAGGTTATTATCTATTACGCTTTACTGCGCAGCTTAAGCGTCCTCTGTTGCCCTGCCATGCCCTAACCTGCCCCAGTAAGCAATTGCGCCTAGTGAGGTTGATGATATTGCACACAGGTACGCAGGAGAACTATATGCCCAATGGTGCCAAGTCCGATCTAACGCTCATAATCAACGTCCGACAATGGTTTCATGCGTGTCTAGAGACAAAGTTAACTCGGGGCGTAGACGCTTGTCATCCATTGAATCACTGATCTCCCCTGCCCAGACAAGTCGTCCATCTGACCGTGGGTCCTCCGACCAGGTCGGGTACATGTGCAACACAGCAGTTCGGCCACAGGTCGTTCCACGCCAAACTTTCGGTAACACGCTGGAATTCGTCTAACTGAATGGGTGGCTGGCTGGCTATGACCCGAGCAAAGGCGCCCTCCGAAGCCTAGAATCCGCATCCAAACTGTATCGTGGGCACTTCGGACCGCAGGAAGCACGCTGCAATGGGTTGTATGTGCGGTCGGTCAGGCGGGCAGAACATGATAGAAGGACCACTCAAGACGAATCTGCCACAGGAAACTTCGGGAGCCTTAGTACTCCGCATCCGGTCCTCAAGGCGACCCAGTAACAAGTCCCGCTTTAATACTAATCCCTCTGCTCCGCCCGGCCCCGAAGTGACATGATTCAGATGGGGCTTTCCTGCACAGCGTCATGGGGATGGTACTTTGCCAAGTCTTGAGTCCAATGCGGCGCGCCAGGTTCATGTAGGTTTTGAAACACGAGTCAGAGTCTCAGACATTGATCTCAAAGTTGGTTTCCTCAAAGCTTCTGCGATCGATAGTGAACGGATAAAACATCCTTCGTATCGCGTCGCTGGTCTTGGCTTTACGTCAAAAATGTCAGACACATACATACCTCTTTCGCGCATACCAGCAAATACTCGCCAGAAGAAGGATTGAAGAAGAGGAGTGACAGAGTGTTATCTGACGCGCCCATTTCGAATCGCAGTCGCTATCAATAGCAGATCCACCCATCCGCCACGGGCAACTGCCAATCTGCCAATCACGTTTTCGCGACCTAGCGAAAGAACCTACGATCGATGCCTCTGTGTGACGTCGATGTTGATGTCGAGGACACGAGGTTCTTCCTTATATTCGTAATACCCACGGCCCTCGCATGTGTTCGTATGCACGGAAGAAGTTGAGGGGCTGGGATCGTGGATAGGAATACATATGTGTTGAATGGGAATGCTCGATTGACCGGCTGGCCGAATGTCGTGAACGTCGCTCATTCGTTCTCGCATCGTCTTATGCACTAGCACTGATAAGGAACCGAGGGGTCTGATTTGTGGACGAAGTTGAATAAGCTGTCGCTCACCAATGTACGGAAAATCAGTCTCGTCTCCTCCAGTTCTATTATCAAGTTCATACCGCCCCTCCCACGGCCCTCGGAGTCGACTCATGTGTATTCCTGTCCAAGACGACTTGGTGTATTCATGCAGGTGACCCTCGTCCATGCAGCGAGCTCGGTATCTATCGATCCTTATCAGATAGCTTTTACTTGGAACGCGCGCGGAACATCGTTGTAGAGCGACGTGAGGGGATTCAATTCAGAACACATAGAACTTCGCTCGCCAGTCTAAACACGGAAATGACCTCTCGGTGATAGACGGGACTGTTCTATGTCGATTATCGACCCTTTCCGTCACCGAGGTGGCATGTCCCCACTCTAAGAATCCGAATCTCTGCCACCACACAGGTGCCTGCGTGCCTTCGATACGCGTCTCGTCAGCTTTGTCCTATTCTAGCGTCTTCTCTTCTCTAGTATAACAGTATGGCATCACTTCGGGTTCTCCCCCGAGCCACCGAACATAACCAGCTCAACCGTTCGCTTGCCGACCAAGAGTGCTTGGGACGTATGATAAGGATCCGAGAGCTCGGGTTCTCCTGTGGTTCTCTCTCTCCATCCCCTCATTATCTCCCCGCTTTGACGCCGGATGTACGTCGTGGTGCGTCTGGGCAGAAGTTTTCTCTACCAGACGCCACCAAGTTCTTCTCAAGTGACCGACCATGCACTACCTCATTATGTCCAATTTGATCGCGTAACTGACCCCAGCCTTCTATGTACCCTGTCCACTAGCTTCTAGCTTCCACCCTTCTTTATAGCACGTATCCGATAGCGATAGATATGTATAGCATTTCATACGCGGTCCGTAGTAATACTTCCGTCGTCTACATGGGCGATAAGCTCGCGTCCCGGAACATGTATAAACGCTCGCGCTCTACTACTATGTACATAGTATGACACGCCCACACCTGCAGGCATTTGCCCGTATGATTAATGATTGCTAGAGATATGTGTTTGTCCGCCCGCGTCGCTAATACACACATGCACATCGTAGGTAGGTCTTCGCAATGCTGTAGATAGAGTTGGTACCTCACTAACGACGACACGCGTCGGTGGAGGTGGCGGTCTCCACCGCTTAGCTGACGCTTGTGCATGCATGGAACGTTCGTACCCTCGATCTCATCCCGTTGACATTTATTCAGGTAGTAGAGATCGTAAGACTATATGAACAGTACTAGGTATGGGTGTAGACGTCAATGTGATGATTGAAATTGTCCAGGGAGGGCTTAGTGATATCTTAGTATATCCGAACTAGCAGACGCAACCCGAGTAAACTGTAACGAGTCGTTGGCCAGTGACCTGATAACGGACGTGTGAACAGTGCTGTGTGCAGTAGGCCGCTCTTCGGTGGGGCTTGAAAGGGGTCGACATCTCCGGCGTGGGTGAACTTGGGGTGAACATTCAAACCTCTTAGAACCCGCGTGGATGGTCGTGCTGTGCATACTACTGCAATTGGTTGGTTCCGGTGCGAACGCTCATGCAAACGCGGCTTTTTATCGATCATGCTGTAGCTGCCCTCGAGTTTTTTTGGCTGATCCGGATTGGTGTATCGGTGATGTACTTGCAGGCTGTACCCAGCGGCCGGTGGCGGGTCGTATCATTAGTACAATCAATTACCCACCATTCCCTGAAACACGGGTCACCTTGTCAAGAGACACGGGGTCTGAGATCTGAGTACTAGTGCTATGTTGCGTCGTACCGAGTTCCAAATACAGCAGTATCTGGACAACTAAGCGACCTCCGCCGCACTGTCAACTCATCCCAGTAATTACATGAACCTTTACTCTTCGTCGTCGTACTGAATACAACGAACTTGCGTAATCCATCCGCCCCGAACTGCGGAACCTCGGAACAGGGCTAGGGTTGAACGTTCTGAACCCTCCAGTGCTTGCCAAAGATTGCAATGATGCAACGCCTTGCAGCGTTCGTCCCGTTAAGCTTTCTCCGTTGTCACCCTCTCAAACTCCATGTATTGATCACCCCACGCGTCCTCCGCCCCACTACAAGCATCTACCCGGCCAATCATAATCTTCGTGCGTACATACGCGTACGTGATTCTCCATTCCTATGTATATGTGGGCCTCATCGTTCCGAACTCCGTTCTTTTTTTTGGATCTCGGAACGCAGTTCTTTGTTCCTTGGTTCCCCGACTCAAGGCAACAATAACGAAAGCCGTATAACGCACTTCATAATTTCGGTTAGGTAAAGCAGCAACTTGAAGACGAGCCACCCGGACGAGATAAGCAAACGTGTCATATGGAGAGACCTCGTTGACCGCATCGTGTGCACCTGCCAATCGTGCCAGCCAAGTGCCACTCAAAGTCCTCCTTCACCCTCCTATCCATTCACGCACGCATCACCCAGCACACCTGCGTCCAATCCCAGAGTCACCCGCGCTTACCTGGGTACGTGATCTTCCATTCTTGCGTATTAGGCTCCTCGGCGCTCCTGGCTCCCGGGTTCCGGTTTTGCTTTTTTTTTTTTCCATCCTCGGAACATCGTGGGTATGGCTCTTCGACTCGAAACAATAACACACGGATTCGTATGTTGCGCATAATCGAGAGTACAATAAAGTAAGTGGAGACATTGTTTGAGCTGCGGAGACGTGACGACACTGCCGCCACGTGTATTAAGCAGTGTTGGGCCAGGGGTAACACTTTGTCATGAGACCGAGGAGAGTGCACCGTGCTGACCGAGTTCCGCTCAAAAATCTCTTCTGTCCTTGCAAGCTTTATTCATTTACGCCACGCGTGCACAGATTTGTGATTACCGTTCAATCGCGACATCGATGTACGTACACGCTTACGCATGCTCGTGCGCCGAGCATAGTAACAACAGAACGTTTCGAATTTGACAATGCGTATTGAACTTCTCCTCGGGCTCAAAACAGGTGTTGTGGAGACCGTGGCACGAAATATACTGTCATGTATATATTGTCATTCGATGCGCTGCGGCGGGTGGTGCAGGTGTCCATCAATCGCATCATGTCCGACTGTCCGAAAACCAAATTAACCTGCTTGGTTTGTCTATGTATATCTGGGCATGAAAGCAAGGTTGGACGTTTGAACATACGTACGGCGGAACGATGGCCGGTCTTCACTCGTCGTATCTATTACGTACTTGGAGTCACTAATCCCCTCTAGGTCCACCATCCAACCCATCTGGCCATCCAGCCCGTCCACTTGAACTCCCAGAGTTTGGGATTACGAGGCACTTCTTACACCACTCACCAATGAACGGGCTCAGGCCATACGCGGGTGTTCCACCTCCCGATGAAGTAACGAAACGTGGAGCGACACCAGCATTCGTGCAGATATTCCCTGGACGTTGCGGTTCTGGAACTTTCGTCTTAAGGTCGAGAACGTGGATGAGCGCTCTGCGCCCTGCATCCTGGTATGGAGACATGAAAAGGTTTGTGGACACCATTCCGCGGGGGCATTATGGACGTGGTATGCGGAGACTAGTCACTACGGGGACACTTCGTAGAGATCGCGGCGTTGTGAAGGCGACAACCTCCACTACCAGGTACGCGAGGGCTCCACTGGTATCCACCACTGGCGGGTCAATACGCGTGTCTTCGACTGGCGTCTGAAAACTTGCACAGATATACGATGTCATGGGGTGTCTCAGTATGTGTCTGCATGAAATATTAAGAACGACAGGTGAGACACGATGTCAACGAAAGCATTCACAGCTGAGTACTTTCCGAACTCTTCCAAGTTACGATCCAGAGGGATAAATAGAACTATGTATGGTGACAGGAGAGCGGATATCATACAGGGTGCACGGGTACACGTGACGTTGGCTAGCTAACAATGTCCTGCTTCCTACACGAATCCTACATTACATCGATCGTCCGCGCTAGAACAAACCCATTGAATGTTTCAATATTATATACGCTCCGGCCCTCGAAACAACCAACAACATCTGGTCGACACTGGGAATGCGCACGTTCGACGATCCATTCATGATATGTTGGGATGGACCGACCCACTCCGAGCACCGGTATCCGGCTGTGTTGGTTTCCCGCTCCAAACTGACAGAGAGATGACAAAGGGGCGCCAAGGGTCAATCAACGTCCATGATCAAGGTCCCATGCGTGCCCCCCTTGCTGAGCGATTACCGGATATGGGGATGTGATATCTCCGAGTATAGGAACGGGACCTCCCCAGTCGAGCACCGCAACCCTATCCCGGAACCAGCGACGTTACACGTGATCGTCACGCGTGCGTGGTTGTGATCTCCAGACTCTGCGCGTGCCGGGTTCCTCGGCGAGGGGACGATATGAGTGGCAACGGAAGCGACGAGGGTGAGGTGAGTGAGTGAGACAGTGTGTGCGAGTGAGTTTAAGACGAGAACGATGGCAGGACACATCATTAATGCATGGAATATGGTAATGCGGGGCATTGCAGATGGACGAAGATTGCAGAAATAAATAAGAGCGATGAGGCGGTTAGAGAATCGAGATGGGCTCAGCGGAAAGGGCAATGGGGAGCATGAGCACCACGCCAGCCACAATGACAGCATTGGGGTGCATTGTGGTCGACGAGGGGTTGCTGGTCTGCGTGGTGGTGGTAAGAAGCCATGGGACTGGTGGTGGCAGAGGTGGATCGCATGCTGAGAGATGGGGGAGGAGGGGGAGAGTGTCGAGGGTATAAAAGTGTTTTCGGGACTTGTTTCCGTTATCGGAGGTGTGGTCGACCTGGTCGTGGCGTCATTCCACCACCCACCAGCCAGACTAATAGCATTACGCTGTGCCATGTAAAAAAGTAATAATTGTCCTGATGATGATATGGCGGCAGGCGATGTCCAAATGCACTCAACGACGAAAAAGGAAGGCGGCCTTTGTTCTTTCCATGTGACCTCGAAAAAGGCAAGACGTGACCGCATCGGGGGCATGCCAAGGTTTCGGATCGGACGTGCTAGATCCAGTCTATATATAGAAATGTGACACGTCGGCAACTCGGAAGCAGACCGATGGCGTGGTTTCCCGCGGAGTCAGTCACATCACAGCGTGGCCTCGTCTCTCGTCTACGCTTTGAGTCACCGGGATGGCAGCCTCGTCGTCACTGCGCGTGAGCGTTCCACAGCAGCACACGCTCCTCCTCACCCTCAACCGTCCCAGCCAACGCAATGCCATCACACCAGACTTGGCCCGCGAGATCGCACATGTGCTCAACTGGTTCGACAACGAGCCCAGTCTGTGGGTCGTCGTCCTCACCGGCGAGGGCGACACCTTCTGTGCAGGAGCAGATCTCAAGTCATGGCACGCCAGTCAATCCTCCGGCACCGTTACTGAACAGCAAGACTTCGCGTCCTCACTACATGGTTTCGCTTCCATCTCTCGCCGTCGCACCTCCCTCAAACCCATCATCGCAGCCGTCAACGGACCTGCGTATGGCGGAGGCGTCGAGATCATCCTAAATTGCGATCTCGTCGTCGCAAGTACAGATGCCGTCTTCGCATTGCCGGAAGTCAAGCGAGGCGTGGTCGCAGCGCAGGGAGGTCAGTCCTTCTTCCCCTCAACCCTGGGTGCAGGTGAGTCGGCCCTTCGTCCCGAGTTGGTGTGGCAGACACTGTCACAATCTACTCACGAGGGGACGAACGGGATGGACCCGACCACACGGACATGGTTTCTCTATGACCGAACGGAACGGAATGGGCGTATCGTCCTTCTCTCCGTCGCTCGGTCGTTCGGACGTGCCTGCACCTTCCTTCTGAACCATGCTTGCACATTCGTGTTTCCTTCTGTGTCGCTGCCGCCAGAGGCGCCCTTCAGATAAACGGATATGACAAGGGCCGCACTGATTTGATGTTGCAGGGATTCCGAGGTTGGCGAGGGTCGCGGGTCATCAGGTACGTACTGCCCCTCTTCTTTGTCATCTCCGTATCACCGTCGTGCCTTGGCCTGCATGCCCGAAATTGGTTGTCCACTGACCCACCCTGCCCACGCACATCACCTTCACCTTCACTCGTCCAACGCTGTTCCACAGCTTGCCTCGGAAATGCTTCTCCTCGGAAACACGATCACCGCTCTTGAAGCGAGGGATAAGTATCGCTTGTAAGTGTCATTCGCATTTATCCGTTCTCGTTCCCCGTTTGGATTCCACTACCGACCTTTGTCATTTTGCTTTGCTGGATCTCTTCCGGCTATTTGGTGTTCGCCTCCACGATCTCTTTCATGACGTCCACCACCACAACCCCTTGTCTCCGGACGATGACGTCCTCGCCCGACTCATCTGCATTGTTCTTTGCCTTTCTTTGTTCTTCGCATTTGTCGTCGAGTGTCATTTCGGAAATAGAACGCGAGGCCCACCCGAGTGTTGTCGTGAACTTGCAGAGCTTGTGTGGGTGGCAGGTGGTCAGTGGGAGGATCCTGGTGGCTGTTAGTGATCAGTTTCTCCCGGTCAATTGGTGTTCGACGGGAACGGGTTACGTTCCTTGATCAGACGAATACTACTTGACTCAGCCTTGACATCCTGTCCTTCCCCACTTCTACGCCACTTCTTGCACCTTTTCAGGTGAACGAACCGATGCGTCTACACCGAGTCGGATTGCTCGCGATCGTGGTGTTGTTGTTGCACGTTCGTTCATCCCCCTCGGCGACGAGCTTTTTTCGCGCTTCGCATTGCAGCCATTATCATCCTTATTTTGGCGAGTCTGTGCCTGAGAGCAAGGTGCCGATTTAACCTAATAACCACCTGTTTCTGTGCTCTTCTGTGCGTATTCTTCGTAACCCCTCCCAATACATTGAATTACCCCGGATCACGTTCCAACCCCACACGCCCCCAACCCACCCGAAACTCCGCAACTCAAACTGAAACCCAAAATGCCACCCACACGCATCCGACACCCGCTCCGCCAACTGCGCCTTCCACCCACACGCCTTCTCCTGCCAGCATCAACATCATTACCTCCGCAACTGAAGTCCTCCCCACTGCCCTCGCCCTCGCCCATACGATCACATCCAACTCCCCGGACGCGGTCCAAAGCACGAAAGAGGGCCTCCTGATCGCACAGCGCATCGGAAATGTCGACGAAGCAGTCGTATCACATGCCCTGAGTGGGGCCAGTGGGAGGGTGTGGAACGGGCGGAATGTTAAGGTAGGCTCTTATCCAGAACAAGCTGTTCATCGGAGAGATGTTGACTGAGGGTTGTACTTGTATAGGAAGGTCTGGATGCGTTTGTGGAGGTGAGTCGATATCCCGTCCTACCTTGGTGAAGGTTGCACGGGAGAAACTGATGATCGTCCATCCATATACATTATTCACTTGGGGTTAACTGCTTGGTTGGTCGCTGATGAACGGTTTCATAAACATTTTGGTCCAACGAACAATTATTGGACACTGCGGATGTATCATGCGGCACTTTCTACAGAAGCGAAGCCCCAAATGGACGAACCCTGCTAAACTTTGAGGTGGCCGATGCTAAGGTAGAACAGGCATGAGTGCAGTGTTAGCATGATGATGGGTGCTGTGCATGCAGATTATCATCCTCTGTAGAGATCCATGGTATCTGGAAACGGAGGTGTGCATTGGCTTGGTTCGTGTATATATCTAACGGAACGAACATCCCCCATTGTACTCTTGTCCAGTGAGCAATGACATGACAAGCCGCTATCAAACGACCTGATACGAATCTGTACTAACGATTCTCTCACACGAGTACCCAACTTCCCCACCTACGCCTTCACCAACGCGTTCCACACGTGCTGCATTGATACCTGTGATACTTCCCTGGGCAACGAAGCTGACTTGGACTGGGGAAAACGCCCCAAGGTCGTTCCCGTTGACAGAGAACTCGAGTGTACCGGAATGAGTGGACTCGTCGCCATCATCATTACTGATGCGGGGAATGCTCCAGTCGAGAGTGTGATTGGTAGGATTGAGGGACCATACTGAGGACACGGGGTGTGTTGACACGGTAGGGTAGGATCCGGTGCTAGTAAGTGGTTATAGTGAATGAGATGAGTGAGCAAAGTCAATCGAAAGAGTAGGAATTACGGGAGCGGAATGGAGATGACGACATCGTATAATGTCAGGTGTTCGTTCTCGAGTTCATACTCGATATTAACGTCGCATGTCCCTTCAGCAGTAGAAAGAGATGGCCAACAGTTGACTAAGTACACCAGTTCATTAGTGACAAAATATAAGCGCGCATTGGTTTGAGCACGATACGCACTTGACAAAGGCACATAGCTCTCATCATCCCCCGTATACCTCCACTTGAGCACTCCAAGTGCCTGTCCAACCTGGAATGCCCTCGAAGGGTCCTTGAGTGCAATTACTCTCTCTGTACCCGGTGCGAACTTGGCGACGTTCGGATGTTGCTTGAGCTGAAGATCCCTGCCGAGCCCTGGTGTGAGTGGGGCCAGTGCGATGCGGATGTGCGCAAGCTGGGGGTCTGAGACAAGTAAGCTCATTTCGCCGAGGAGTTTGAGTGACTTGACACCGCCTTCGCGCAACAAGGCGACCGTAACGGTCTCTTTGATGGAGATGTGTATACTGGGATGAGGATTGGTTTGTGAAACTTCTTGTCTTATCTTTCATTTGGAATATTGTGGATATCAAACTGACCTTTCAGGTGTGATAGTGGGGAGACTGCTCTTGACGACAGATGCCATCGCTATTGCAGGAGATTCCACGATACCTGGGGTTGACGGTGCCGAGATCTCCTCCGCAGAAAGAACCTCGCTACCCAGTGCATCAAGCAATTCTGCTTGGCGGGTCTTCTTACTCCCGAGTTTCATACCACCACTCTTGAACGCTGGCTGCCGCGAAGCTGATGGGGCCGGGGATGCCGTACGTATGGGTGATGCTTCTGGAGCTGCCTCGAAGCGTGGGATGGGGGAGTATCCAGATATACCGCCGCCAACACCACCGCCCATACCCCCGAGAGCAGCAGCACGTTTTTGTTGCTCACGGCGTTGCATTTCAAGTTGGCGAGCACGACGCTTAAGTTCTTCTTTTGCCTCTGCCTCTTTGTTCTGTAATGATGTATATGATGGGAAAATAGAAAAAAGAGGGGGAAAGTCCCAAGACGTACACGAGCGATGATCTCCTGGATCTTCTCCTCATGGGATTCCATCTCCAAAATGCTCCTGACCTGGGTGAGTGAAACCTGCTCTCGGTAACCTAAACTGACGACCTCGTCAAAAGCACTCAGAAGCTCGAATGCAACGCGATGAATCTCGCGCTCGTCCGGAGTTCTACACATATCTGCCACGACACGTGCGAAAAGATGCAGGGTGTCAATGTCTTGAAGGATGTTGGACGCTTTGTTGGTGATGAGGAGTATGTAAAGATCTTCGAGAGGCTGGTAGACGTAGCGAACCTCGGATGTTTCGACGGAGGTGTGTTGGGAATTGGTGGGGATGAGCTTGGGGAAGGATGCGAGAAGAGATTCAATACGAGTCCTTGTCATGGGATGGAACTGCCGCGAGAGAACAGCTGTTGGGTACTTAACAATATGTTACGAAGGCGAGATGAATAGAGTAGTACCTTTTCCACCTTTCGTGCATATCGATGCCGCCAGTACGACCTATATAAAGAGTGTGTAAGGTGGTTAGAAAACGACAAGATACATACCATCTTGTCAGGTTATGTCCTTCGCAGCTGTCGATTTCGAAGGGGACTTCACCTTGCTGAGTTGCTGACTACGCTTTGAGTTTATTTGGTCATAGACAGTGAACCTACCGACAAACAAAGCAGAAAAGTCGAACTACCTCAGACTCTGAGAAGCGGCATGGGGTGAACACGACAAGAAAAGACCGGAAGACCCAACTCGCACGAAAGTAACTCTTTGATGACGGAGCCGAGGCCTCCAAATACATGTGATCATTACGCAGTCAGATATACACCACAAGTGGGGTTACAATATTAGTTCGACACTACACCCTGGGTGCTACATTGGCTAGTAGTTTCCTGAAAGGGGTCAACCGAGTCTGTACAAGAGCAGTAAATAGTAGTTCATGGTCTTCGTCGTGCCAAAAGGCCTTGTTATGTGCGATCTCATGTGCAATGATGAGAAACCTGCTCGTGTGTCAGACGTGACATGTAAGACAATGAATAAGCCCATACCAAGCGCCGTACACATCAGCTTTCCCAAGGTCGTCGCTCGAAAGTTTCCCGAAGTCTGTGTGAGACAGAGATAAGCCAGTGCCCCGGCGAGGGCGGGAGTAAAACTTACGCTTCTCCTTAAAATGTGCAAGATTGAGATAGATAACACGATTGCGGTTGAAACCCATCAACTCCACATCATCGCCCTGCCAAAATATGTGTAACTGTACGGGTTCCAGATCAAACATCTGTGCCAAGTTCCGAAGAATGCCGGAGAATGCTTCGAGTTCTTCCAAGGGCGGATCGTTCGACTCGCCTGCAGCCCCCAATTTCAGACTCGGTCGGCCAGAATGGAATACCGGAAACTTACCCGCATTAAACACAGCCATGCCACACTGGGTACGCCCTTGTAAACAAGATAAGCGCATTTCGAAGAGGGGAGTGTACGAGACGGAACAGCTTACTGCAATACCTGAGGTCAGTTACGCGTGAGGCAGAGCAATACTTCACGTCACGCTGCTTCTTTCCCCGTTTCGCATCTTCCGCATGTTGATGGATGGTTCTATCCAGATCACCATTGTCGCGGGAGCACAGCTTGAGTGCCTCATCTATTAACTGCTCTGCAAATGGGTGAGAGAGTAACTTGTAGTTTTTCACCCTTACACTTACCCATCTCTGCCGATAGGAATCTTCCTCCGGGCTTCTTCCTGTGGGTGAACAATCCCTTAAAAAGGTGCCTGACGTCCTTCAGCCACCCTTGAAACTGCCGCGATGGTGGAGAGATCGGAAGCCGGTCCGGTAAGGGTTGTGGGACTGGTGGAGGCATGACTGAAGTATAGAAATTACTGTGTGAGAGAGGGCGACTACGATGATCGCACGAACACTGACTGTCATCTGGCGGGGCCGGGTTCTCTTCGATCCAGTTTACTATTTGGCAATTAAAACCTGAGTATCGATGACAAAAGAAATTAGATCACCATCATAACCTCGACGTCGCAGGTCATCTAAACTGGCGTCCAGGATTGTCATTAGCGAGGAGGCATCGTGTGCTTTACGTGTCTTGAAAAGGAGGCGGCAAAGAGCGACAGACATGCTGCGATGAAATGTGAGACGTCGGTCCATGTGTCTAGTCGCGATCCTGTCACTTACTCGTACCAGTCAGGCCTGGATTCTGACCCATCGTCTGCCACCCAGAGTATGTGGGTTCCCTCCCTAGTCGTCTCAATTCCAGCAAGACCGTCACAAAGCGTAGTCAGTTTACTACGATCTCCCTCCAATGCGTCTTCAAAGTCGAGGTGTTTGGTGATTCGCAAGCGTTTGCAGTGTTCCACCCTGAAATGTTCGGGTTTATGCCACTTGTCAATCCGGACATCTGATCGGCGGGTGTTCTCCTGATCATATAGGAAGATCTTCACTCTACGTAGGACGTGGCTACGCAGATCCTCCCCGTTTATGGATAAGATGTCTTCTACCTCAACAGTGTGAGATACATGGACACTCAAATTCGCGGAACCCATAGCCCTGTAGAAGTCTAGAGAGCGACAGGTTTAAAAGAAAAATAGAGAGGGTAAAGTAACCTACTGTCGAACACTTCTTCCTTCGGCGCAACCAACACGTATTCTCCGAATAATCTGTGACTCTCCATGTCATCGGCGATGAGTATCTCGCGCGCTCGCCTGAGAGCACATTGTGTTGATTCAGCAGACCGAAAGGCATCCGGGTCACGCTTCCGGCAATACCCAAGGAATATTTCCGCGTTCCTCATCTTCGTTTTGGTCTCTGTCGATAAATTGTGATATCCGACTGCAACCTGGCGGAGATCGTCGAGATACCTGATAGGTACTGAATACCGCATTCCGGCGAGGATAAACACGACTTACTTTGAAGGCTTGGCTTTGTCAAGATACGCTAGTGGGTCCTGCAGAAGTGCCTCCAAGATGTCGTTGTAGTCTGGTTTCGGTTTTGCGCCGCACAGTTTCAAGAAGTTACTTGCTGCATGGTTGAACATAACGAAGTTAAATAGTTGACGATGGTGCGCATTTGAGTCGTCCGGCTTTTCTAGGAAACACTGGCGAGGTTGGACCCATTTAACCGAACCAGTATCATCTCCGGTGTGAATGGGTACGATGTTCAATTCCGCTATCTCTTTCATTTCCTCAGCTGTAAAACCTGAAGGATACCATTAGCGCATATATCGACAAGTCGAACGAAACCTGAAGACTCACCTCCCTTGCGAGCAAGTAGTTCAAACCAACTCTGGGCTACCTTGTAACACCTTGGCGGATTCTCTCGAAGGACCTCAACAATGGCAGAAGCAGGTGGCCTATCTTTAATCTTCAAACACGCGGCTTGCTCTTTGCTAACACTGTAATGCAGCCTTTCGAACCCAAGTAATTCCCATTCGGAAGACGCGAACACCTTGTGGCAGTTTTAACTCATTACTGGTTAGACTAAAATGGAAACCGACCTGCTCCGGCGTACCGAGTTGCAAATGCCTCAACTTTCCACAGGGAACAAAGGCCACGTGTTGGAAGTCTGCTGGGTCGTACTCGGAGGAGTACAACGAATTCATGTGGGTAAGGAGGAAGGTAAACGCAGCTTTCCTCATTGACTTCTCCTCGCTAGATGCCTTCCTAATTATCACATCCAGAGGGGGGTAGGTTTTGAGTCCTAGGTGGATGAGACGCTCGAGGTCTGAAGAAGCGTCAACAACACGTGAACCCATGAGTGAATAAAAGCTAACTGACATCCAGGTGATCCAGTCGGTACATAAGTATCCGGCCATTCAATGACCGGAAGTTTAAGATCGGCATCCCACCGCAGTGGGGCATAAAGGTCAGCGATGCAGTGGAGTTCACCGTCAGTGCCAGCGAAGATGGCCATCTGCTGCAGCTCCACGCGTTCCTCGGCCGTCATAACATCATGCACTCGGTCAAGATATACGGCAAGTTGATATGGAGTACACCGTGGATGCGGCAAGCTACGCGATATTTAGTCCTCCCTTGAACTATACAAGACATATGAAAAGAACTCGCTGCTCCTTGACACCACTCCAAGGAATGAACCTTTTAGCACCAAATTCTTGCAACATTTGTTCGTTGAAGTCTGCGGGTCGAATCACAGGTAAGTCACCAAAGAGGTCCGCCTCCGGAAAGTAAGCTTCGTTGGGCTTTTTCAAACCACGTGAGGTAAGAATGCAATCCACGTTCCGCAATAGCAAGATAATTTGCTCTCTTTCAGGAGATTCCAAGGATGACCACAGTGACTGCAGTATTTCTAGCATCCGTCTATAATCAGGATTCGTGGTGGAGCCAGCGATATGCTGAATCCAATCAACAATGCTAAGCTCTTCCCATCCAAGGACGGTCCGTACTGCCAGGGGGTCCAATCGGCTAGTGAAGGAGATGGGTATGGTGTTAGGTGGGAGAGGGTCTTCAGCACGTATATATGAACCCCATCCTTTACCATCCACGAATTTCCGGATATCGCTTAGTAGAATAATGTCATGCTCGGATTTCCGCAGGGTAGGTCGGAACCTCTTAGAGGCCTGGTTAAACTGCATTTTGACTTCGTCCCCGCCGTCGGTGATGCCATCTCCCCACCTGGCAACGCAAATTTTGATCCACCACGTAGTGAAGGCAACCATCTCTCCCTCCATGAATACTCGCTGGTTTAGCTCATCCACGATGTCACGGAACGTGTAGTCGCTAACTTTGTACCACTTAGGAAGAGTTGCTATCATGCCCTCGGTTTCCGGAACCAGGTCGAGAACGGGCCGTTGCTTCATGAACGAAGCGAAGGTCTCGTTGGGTTTTCGGACGTCTTTCGAGTCTCGCACGCCAAGGTTAGAGACAATAGGAAACGGCAAGTTTGGCGTGCATTCGAAAAAAGCCTTCTGAAGAAGCCCTGCCACGTTGGAATCCGGAGACGAGCGGAACGTGAATGATTTCATGAGGAACAATCCTTCTTTTCGTGCTTGATCTGGTTGGGATGACCATTCGTTCCGGACAACGCTCATACTTCGCTCATAGATCAGTCGAGCCATAAAGCCACCAACGTACAGCAATTCCTCATTCCATTCTGCAGACCCAATCAGACAAAAAAAGAAGCGAAGGGAAAGGGAGAACGTACTCCGTACCTGGCCGTTCCTATTTGCAAGGTGAGAGTGGATATCATGACACTAAATACCAGACGCACGCTAAATCAATCGACCCTCGCTCTACAGTGGGGATAAACCGACTGGAGAGGTGCACTGCGATGCCAGTAGTTTCGGTCGTACTTTGGCCCTTACGGGCTGTCAGACTCTTGGGTCAGGGGGCAAGCAAATTACTTACGACGAATAATTTGGCCTCGTGCTCGCTAAGGAGTACTTTTACATCACCCATGGATACTGGATAACGCCAACGACACTCACTCGTCGCGTTCGCTGAGAAGTCCCTGTGGTCCCATGAAAACACTGTTAAGACATTGCGTGCGATCATGGTCGCGCCGAACACTCTCGTATTCGCTCAACGTGAACTGAAACACTTTTGTAGGGATCTCAGAAGACAAATAGAAACGACGTACGTGCGCAGCTTCAAACAAGAAGGTCTTGGGGGGTTTCTTCTTTGTTGCCACCTCGATTCCCCCCGCCATTCTAGGAGGGGGACAAGTGCTGACATCGGCGGAATATACCATATAGCTAAGAGAAAAATTCTTTGCAGAGGTCTCTGGGTTAACGTGGTAGCCGTTCGATTCTGAACTCTTCTTCCCAAAGAAACTTGGCTTTGTCACTGGATCAATATGCTGTTTGCCTTTCTTGCGAAAAGAATGGCTGTTGGATCCTATGCAGTAAGCCTGGCCGCTAATATTTACTGTCACCTGCTGAGCTGAAGAAAGGTGTCAGTGGATTACAGTTAGCCGAACATAAACAAAAACACACCAATAGCCTTCACGGATGTGACCTCGAACACCTTGGAAGGGCTCGTGGGCTTTAAACCTTGTGGTAGTTCTATCTTCGTGGGCTCTCCTCGGGACTTGGTGATTTTTGACAGGACGGAACCATTAAATAACACAGTGATGTTGTTCACGTTCACTAGAAACGTTATAGCTGTGCTGATAAAGCGCGATAGGTCAAACGGCTTCGGAATAGTCAAATCTGCCTCTGGTTTAAGATCCATCTCGAAGGTGGTCCAGTCTCTGGTGGTAGCATATAGGCCGGACTCCACGAGGAGCTAGATATCGTCATTAGGACAGGCGCACCCCAACTGATTGACGGTCATACCTCGTTGTTCTCGTAAAACATTCTCGCTCGAGTGCCTAAACAGAGATTCCATCAGCTGTGCCTCACTGGTAGTAGTCTAACTCACCACCTGAGATTATGACGGGGCAATCGGTGACACTGAAAACACTGAAGAATCCTGACACACGACATGTCTTTCTCCCAGCTTAAATAGGGAAACTCTAGTCACATACCAACACCGAAGGCGCCAATCTTGCGTTCGTCGGGGTTACCATCCGCTGCGAGTCTTCAGTACGAGTCTTAGTAATGACACGAGGAGGACAGGCGCACCGATATTTGTGATACGCTCCCAGTCTTTGCCAGTAAAAGGATCCCCGTCATTTCTTAACACCCACCTGGCCAGCTTGAAAACTGTTTAGACTACTCCAAGCATTGCCGCACATGCTTGGGCATCTGGGACTTACCTGGATCATTTTCAGGTCATTGACATGGGCCGTTCCCTCGTCAGTCACAAGGTACTCCTTAGTTTGAAACTCGATCTCCACCGACTTGGCTTGGGCATCGTCGGCATTCTGTATCAATTCTCGAAACACTAGACAAAGGCGGAAGTTCGCGAGTTAACCTGAAGTCACTGCCGGACTCATATGAGGGGACTCCGCAACTTGCCTGTAAACTCTTTTGGGTATCTTGCCAGCACTTTATCCACTAAAGCCCGATCGTTCACGTTGACTTTCCCTCGCGCTAGATGCCCGGTTGCGTCTCCATTTGTAGCCAGAGCCATCTGTCCCGTGTCTGGCGATAAATTATGGGGCGCTCACACTCAGCGTAAGCGGCTTGAGGAAATCCGCGACACTCCCCAGTGGTTAAATAATAAGAGCCAGAACTTTGGACGCTGCAACCTTCGCCGCGAGGTGGTGATACGGTCTTTGTTCTCCCACAGCCAGCCAAACACTGCCACTTTGTCAGCCCCACTTATGTACTAGCGTCACTACGGACATGATGGCAGTGTCCTTACCTGCCGATAACAAGTACAAGAACTAGTACACCTTCGGGATTCCGGTCACAAGGAATGTCTTATCGACGCTTGGCGCGCCCGACACCACCTCCCGTAAGTGGGGGTGGATGTTCACTTCCGCATACTCAGGTCAAAGCCCTTCAGCACACCGTCTTTCGACTGAAAATCCGTGGCGTGCCTCTGTGCCTCTTAAGTTCCCAGGCATGTAAGTAGCGAAATCCCATCCATCGCTGCCCAATCTCTTCAACATGTGGGTCCCTCGTAACCAGGGAGACACTGTATGCAAATCATAGCCTAGCGCTCACGTATTATTGTACATGAAGTACGACGCTGCGATGACCATGCGAGCAAGGGCAACTAGTCCCCTCAAACCCGAAAAAAAGCTCCCCACCGGTCTAAATACGCCCAAACTTGTCCAGCAGCGGACGTCCAAAGGAGGGCTGAGAAACAAGATGTGATTAGCTAGCTTCGCCGATCTGCTTTCATAAAAAAGACGTACAATCGGAGACGGCTTATTCTTCAAGATCTCTTCGATTTTATCCAGGATTTCAGGCGTAAGCTTGGGAATAATATCCAATGCCTTCAAGTTTTCGACAACCTGCCCTGGCTTGGAAGCACCAAGAATAACAGTACTAGTATTCGGATTTCGAGCTACCCAAGCTAACGCCAGGTGCGCTACACTGCAGCCAAGTTCTGGCAGTTCGGAAACGTCAAATTTTCACAGGAAGGACCCTATCCTTCAATCAGTACGCACCTGTCTCGGCCAACTTGGTGAGCTCCTGAAGCTTCCGGATCTTTTCCCGACCTTCCTCTCCGTCGAGACTCTTGATGGTTTCCCTGAAGTCGTCTGAGTGGGCGGCGAGTCGAGATTCCTCTGGGATGCCATTGTTGTACTGAAAAAAAAATGCAGATCAAACTTGGGGAAGTAATGCGGTGGAATAAAGTACCCTCCCGGTGAGCAGGCCACTAGCCAGTGCTGACCACACAGTGGTGCTAATGGCATACTTTTTGTAGAGTGGGGCATACTCTTTTTCGGGACGCTCGCGGTGCAGCATACTAAATGTAATGTGCTCATAGAAACGACATCGCACAAATGAAGCAACCTGGTGAACGTACTTGTGCTGGCATTGTTCAGCGATTGGTGCAATGAGATTAAACTTGTCCGCAACATCTGCAAAAAACCGTCGATATCATTCTACCGCATGTCAGACAAGACTGACGGTACGCTTCTTCTATGTCCCGAGCGGACCATTCGGACGTCGCCCGGTAGAAAGCCTACCGAGTGGGGTGAGACACCCTCAAGTATAAAGCGCAGAACTACTACCCAGCCCTTTGAGATCACGTAGTTGAATGCACGGACAATCTCTTCCATAGGCGCTGTTGAACTAGGTTAGTGACTTTTACGACGACTCATTGCTATGACGGACTAGAATAATCTGGTCGGTGTGCAAATATAACATCGACGTAACCAAGTCCTAGACGCGCAAGGGACTCTTGTGTACCCTCAATGATACTAAAAAACCGTGAACGTCATACGAGCATCAAACGTGATCGATTGCCACTTACTGCTTTCTTGATAAACAGGTGTCATTTGGACCTGATCGAGTACCAAAGAATAGTTTGGTGGTGATGACTGGATCACTCCGGCGGTACCCAAGTTCTCTGATTACGCGACCCCTGGGAAGAAGTCAGTTGTGTTTCTGTCGGAGAAAAGAGACCCGGACGGACATTTCTATCTCTGAGTGACCTTTTGCATAACTCTCTGCGGTATCGAACAAATTGATGCCATTCTCAAAAGCGACTTTGATAATCTCCTATAGACATTAAATTTGTTAGTACACATTAAACTGCTCGATTCTAGAGCCGCTCACTTTAACAGGGTCACCAACGACCGTCCCCCCCAGAGTCAACCCTGTGATTAGGATCTTTCGATGAGTACCTGATAGAATTAGCCCAGAGCATGGTAAACTCACATCCACCGAGGGAAAACAGCGGTACCCGTAAACCACTAGGACCCAAACGGCGGAAGGGCATATTCTTGGGATCAAAGGTAACTTGTGCATCGGACATGGCAGAAGAATAATGCGAAGAGGCCCGAAGATCAGCTGCGTACGGTGGCGACGAACACTTGATATTGTCAAGTCGACACCTGTGTTAACTCTACTGTAAGCCAATACAGGGTGATATCTACGGAATGGATCCAAAAAAAATAGGTATTTGGAGTGGAAATGTGCCCGAATTTACAAGTTCAATAGTGCAGTGACCATTTCAGGCCGTGGGAACGGTCACGTGATCGCCGCCGTTGGCGGCATGCTCCAGGTCGGCGCGGGCAAGCGCGCGGCAGCAAAAATTTCCACTTAGTCGACCTTCCGCCTGGGAATTTTCGCAAACGCGCCTGCAAATCTCGCAGTGTAAAGTGACTTTACACCACTTTACAATTGATTTCCCACTTTACAGACCTTTCCCGGTGTGTTTCGCGTACTTTCGACCACTCTTCGCTAGCTAGCACGGTAGATACATGCATTTGGAATGTTAACAGGGCCCGTTTGCAAATTTCTCGGGTGCCCGTGGGAATATCCAAAAAAGGCAATGCCCCTGGCAGCGAGGACGGGCAACTCATTCAAGGGGGCCCTGCCGGGCAGCACACGGGCGGCAAGTGTTCGGGAGGGGCCCAACGGGCCCTGTTAACATTCCAAATGCATGTATCTACCGTGCTAGCTAGCGAAGAGTGGTCGAAAGTACGCGAAACACACCGGGGAAGGTCTGTAAAGTGGGAAATCAATTGTAAAGTGGTGTAAAGTCACTTTACACCGCGAGATGGGGAGGCCACCTGCAAATTTCTCGCACTAAGTTATATATGTAATCTGCAACCCAATGATAGGATAATAGGATGTGTGATGGAGCGCATGGTCGCTTCCCACTATTATAAGAAGCACACATGCATTTTACATAACCGGAGGCACCTAATTTCCACATCCTCTCCCCTCTGCGGTGGACACGATGTCAGATGAATACTATCAGGACAAGGAGAAGGGAATCAGGATCGAGCTCCCAGAAACAGAGATTGCCCCTGATCAGGCCATCGCAAAGCGTTTTGGCGCATTTGGCCCCTTCCTCGAGAAGCTCTTTGCAAGTGGTATAGAGGCTAGAGGTGTGGAGCGTGTGCCAGAGGATCAGAGAGAGACGAGGAATACATGGAACAAGTGAGTTGGACGAGTCTCCTTTTCACCACATGTTTCACCCTCACCATCCCATGAAGCTTATTGATGTGGTGGTAAGCACCAACACCTCTCTGCAACTAACCTCTGTTCTTGCTCACAACGACTCGGTACAGGTCTGTCAACACGGTTCTGACTACCATCCCAATTGGTGTACTGGGGCAGTTCGTATTCACGCTCACATTCCCGTAAGTCATTCCTTTCTCTTTTGGGGCTCTCTCATGACGTCAATTTTCAGACACGCTGTGGCTACTATCCTGTGCTTCGGTTTTCTGGGTGCCATCGCCACTGCCTTTGTCGCCACCCTAGGCCCTCAAACCGGTTTGCGGACCATGATCATTACACGTTATAGTTCTGGCTATATTGGTTGTACTATGTATTCTATTCTCAACATCCTCACACAGTAAGCATTCCCGCATGGTGCTAACTTATATTACTTAGTGCCTGTACCATCCAGACTTGGGTTCGCTACCACGGCGGTGATCCTAGGGGGGCAAACCCTTGCGTCCGTCAGTAGTTCGCATGCCGTTCCACTTGTGGCTGGCATTGTTATCATTGGTGTATGTTCCTTGATACCATGCTTCATCGGCTACAACATGGTGCACATCTATGAGAGGTATGCCTGGATGGTTACATTTTTTATCATGTGCTGTCTTTATGGTCTCGGTGGAAAAGCGGGTTTTGATACAAGTGCTCAACAATCAGTGGAGGACACTGGGAGAGCACTTAGTGCGGACATTCTTAGCTTTGGAAGTATCGTGTTTGGTTCTTTCACTGGGGTAAGCGCGTTGTTTTTCTGCCCTGTATGTCCCCTTATTGACTTTTGTTTCTTTAACGTAGTGGGCACCAGTCGCAGCAGATTATAACGTTAGGCTCCCCGCTGATACTTCCGCGCTCCGTGTATTCATCCTCACCATGTTTGGCCTTTATATTCCCATCTGTTTTACCTCTATCCTCGGCGCTGCGTTGGTCACTATCACGGACCCAGAATACGTCGTTGCCTTTGGTACGGATGGATCTACTGGTGACTTGATCGCACAGGTGTTGTCTCCCTGGGGTGGAGGGGGTAAATTTTTACTAGTTCTATTAGCTTTTAGCTGCATGTAGGTTGCTCGAGATCGTCATACTAACCCCACTGACCATCTCTTAACATATAGAGCGAATAACATCCCCAATACCTACTCCACAGCGTTGTCAATTCAAGCTCTGGGACGCCCACTGGCTGTTGTGCCGCGCTTTATTTGGGTCATCTTTTCCTTCATTATCTATACTGTTGCGGGAGTTGCTGGTCGTGAGCACTTCTCGGTGATACTTAGCAACTTTTTGAGTATCTTAAGCTATTGGACGGCATTCTTCGTCGTTATCATAGCCGAAGAACACTTCATCTTCCGAAGGCCCGCTGGAAAGCTTGGAGGGTATAACTTGGCGAACTGGGATAAGCCCTCCAAGTGAGCTATTTTCCAAAGCTAGGCGGGTCACTACTCATGGTAATCCACACAGACTTCCTCCAGGCTTTGCAGGCATCCTGGCGGGATGTTTCGGTGTCGTTGGTGCTGTCGTTGGTATGGCACAGGTCTGGTACACGGGTCCGATCAGTGAGAAAGCAGGTGCTACGTATGGTGCTGATCTTGGCTTCGAAGTAAGTGTCTTCTACACACTGGCCACCATCACAGTGCTGACGCGCTCAGCTTGCGGCAGCGTTCGCTGGAATGACATACCCCCCCTTAAGGTGGATAGAGATTAAGCTTACCGGGAGATGACCAGATGTAATGGATAGCCATACTATACGATAAGTACTGGTATTTAACGGCCTACAATGAGAGTAGTCAGTTGGTGTTTCAACACAATTACCAGGAAGCCAAGCTGCTATGTAGTACATCCCTCATTTACTGCGTGAAAAGTTCCCACGGCCGTGTTCATTCACCCCAATATCGACGACGGCGACGACGACATCGCGGCAGTACAAACATGCCAACCGAGGGGCCGTGCTACACTATTGTCTTTGAGGACAACACAGAAACACCAACCATACAGGAACTCAGGTCTGCATTGGAGAAGGGTAGCGATGAAGACAAGCTCGAAACACTTCGTAAAATCATCGTGGCCACTATCAACGGGAATTCTCAGGTATGTGCTGCTACGTTTCAACGTCGGGGACGCGCAAGTTGATGTATACTTGGTCTCCGTTGCAGCCTGCGCTGTTGATGCCGATCATGCAATACATCATGCCTTCCAAGAACAAGCAACTCAAGAAACTGCTACACTTCTATTGGGAGGTATGTCCGAAGTACGACGAGAACGGCAAGCTCAAGCAGGAAATGATACTGGTAGTGTACGTGGTGTCCAGGATCATTCCCCACATCCACCCGAGGACTGACTCTCAATTCTTCAGCAACGCAATCCGTAATGATCTCGTAAGTTCCTTTCGACCTGCAATACTATCTTCCTAACCTGCATTCTTCCCCCGAACGTGCTTCTACTTTTAGCAACATCCCAATGAGTATATCCGTGGCGCGACACTCCGCTTCCTCCAAAAAATATCACGAGAAGCAGAACTCCTCGAACCTCTCATCCCCACCCTCCGCGCCAACCTTGAGCATCGACATTCCTACGTCCGTCGTGCAGCCGTATTCGCTCTTCAGACCGTTCATCGCGAAAACCCGTCTCTCGTTCCAGATGCAGCAGAGCTCATGCAGACGTTCCTTGCGGCAGAGTCGGATGCCTCTTGCAAACGCAATGCTTTGGTCTTCCTGGCTAATGTCGCACTACCTCGCGCGGTCGAGTGGTTACGGGGCGTGTGGGATGGAATTGTGAGCATGGATGAGGGGCTACAGATGGTGGTGGTGGAGGTGGCCCGATTGGATTGTGCCCGTGAAACGACGAATCGTGTGAGTAACTACATTCATGGTTAGATCATTAGATGCGTATTAATCATGGCTTTACGCAGCCTAAGTATATACGAGCCATGTTTGAGCTGCTCGGTGCGACTTCGCACGCGGTAAAATATGAAGCAGCAACGACTCTCACCACTCTCACTCAGAATGGAGCTGCCGTCAAAGGTAATATACACCCCGTTCTACACTCTACAAGATTGCGTTCTCAAGTGCGCCTTCATTGACAGCTGCTGCGTCATGTCTTGTTACGCTTGCCATTAAGGAGTCGGATAACAACGTGAAGCTGATTGTGCTCGATCGGTTAGATGCATTAAGGGAACGCCACCGACATATCTTGGATGGCTCAATTATGGACGTCTTACAAGTACTTTCGAGGTAGGGGACTTGTTCGTTCTGCGCTCATCATAGTAACACTGTCAATCCATTGGTAGTGCCGACATGGAGGTGCGCCGTAAAGCGATGAGTATCGTGCTCAGTATGACTTCGGGGAGGAACGCCGAAGATGTCGTGCTCTTTCTCAAGAAGCAGTTGCTGCGCACACAGGAGCAGGAGTTTGATAAGGTCCGTTTTCGTACACGATATGTATTCCTCCGTAACCGACGGAACACAGGCGTCAGAATATAGGCAGCTTCTGATTCAGAGCATACACGTGCTGGCAATTCGGTTCTCAGAGGTTGCCGCAAGTGTCGTCCATGCCTTGATGGACTTTCTCAGTGATTCCAACAACCCTTCTGCTCTGGATGTGGTTGCCTTTGTACGGTTGGTGTACTGTCACTTCTGGCAATGAGCACGCTTTGCTGACTGCGTTCCATGGGTTTTTCCCATACGCAGCGAAGTGGTAGAGAAATTTCCTGCCCTCCGTCCTGCCATCACAGAGAAGTTGACAAATACACTAATGAACATGCGATCCGGGAAAGTTTTTCGCGGCGTGCTATGGATTTTGGGCGAGTATATGGAGGAGTTGGATGCCATAGAAATGGTATTAGGAGAGATCCGAAAAATTATTGGCGAAATCCCAGTCTTGGCCGCGGGGTTACGAGAGGAAGAAGGTAATCCACAGATTGATGAGCAGCATGACGAAGGAAACTTCAGCGGTACTGGGACGGGAAGACCGAGAGTGCTTGCAGACGGCACATATGCCACTGAAACCGCCTATTCCGTGACATCGACACGTACTGAGTTTTCCAAGACCACTAAACCACCCCTCCGAGGCAAGTGGTTTTTGATCACGGGCTCGGATCCGGGATCTAACCGTTTCATAGCGTTGATATTGGGTGGTGACTTCTTCACGGGCGCAGTCCTTGCTGTTGCCTTAACCAAGCTTGTCTTGCGATACGACAAGCTGACGAGTAATAGGTCAAAGGCCAATTCCGTACGGGCTGAGGTGCGTGTGTACAGGCCTGTGCCAACCTGCGGCGACTCACCACTGATATCGTCTCGCAGGCGATGTTGACTATGACCTCTATCCTTCGAGTCGGCCAGTCTAAGTTTGTGACAGTGCCAATTGATGAAGACTCAAACGAACGTATAATGGGCTGCATTCAGAGCCTAAGCGAATTGAACGGTTGTCCGGAGGTGAATGAAATCTTCCTCAAGGATAGTAGAACAGCGTATGCACAGATGCTAGGAGCTCAGGAGGTACGCAAGAATGGTTAATATATTTCTGCGAGAAACCAACCTTGCTCTAGAAATGCGCCGCAGATAAGAAAGCTGCAGAAACCGTAAAAGAGAACGTTATTCAGGTGGACGACCTCTTGGTGTTTCGCCAGTTCTCGAAGAAATCGCTGGACGAGACTGTCGATGTATGTCGCCCCCGTTTACTCCCCTCTGTATGCTATGACCCTATTCTCCCTACAGCATCTGGAGGATCTTGGCAAAGCCACTGGCGCTGGCGAAGCCCTTGAGGACTTCATTTCGAATCTCAGCAGAATATCTCAACTTACTGGTAAGCTCAACCCTTGGAGTCAAAAACACCTACTGAAGTCTTACGCTTTCAAGGTTTCTCAGATCCCATATATGCTGAGGCATATGTCAAGATGCACGGGTTCGATATCTCACTGGGTGCGAGCTTCCCTGTAGCATTCCATGTCCTTCCCCTTACCTGATTTATTTGATACCCCTCTAGATGTCCTACTAGTGAACCAAACCTCGAATACCCTTCAAAATCTCTGCTTGGACTTTGCCACATTGGGAGATCTCAAACTCGTGGAGCGTCCTACAGTACACACCATAGCGCCCCATGGCTTCCAGAGTATCAAGGCCACAATCAAGGCAGGTCTATTCTTCTTTACTCGTGATGCCTTGCTTATGACATGAGTGCTCGCTAGGTGTCGTCTACCGAAACCGGTGTCATATTCGGAAGCATATTGTGGGATGGGCCTAATCTCACCGAGTGCTGTGTGATACTGAATGATATACACATCGACATAATGGACTACATCAAGCCCGCATATTGCAGTGAGACTCAGGTACGTCCTGGCTCTTAACCTCCGCAATACATCTGATGAATGGCGGACCCATCAGTTCCGCAGTATGTGGACGGAATTCGAGTGGGAGAATAGGGTCAACGTTTCCACGAAGATGACGTAAGTCCTGTCTTCTTTTTGTTTGCATCGTATTAAAACCACTTGTCAGCGACACGCGGGAGTATTTGAAGCATGTGATGCAATCGACCAATATGTCCTGTTTGACTCCAGAAGGTGCTATGTCCGGTGACTGCGACTTTCTCTCTGCCAACATGTACGCACGGAGCCTTTTCGGTAGGTCTGTCTGTCATATCCCTTTGTTTCACATTCTGATACAGATATCTGTGCATACCCGCAGGCGAAGATGCGCTGGCAAACCTGAGCATCGAAAAGACGGAGACAGGCGCGATTGTCGGACATGTCCGCATTCGCAGTAAAACACAAGGCATTGCACTATCCCTTGGGGACCGTATCACGATGTGTGCGTACTGGAATCGTCCCAGATGATGTTGGGGCTCATGATTCTACCCGTTGGTAGCACAAAGAGATGGCAAACGTTCGCTATAGAGAACAGCCGTATTTCCGGGGGATGATACATACATGTCCTTGGCTTCTTGGTTGAATCTTTTTTTGGCTCTGGATCCAGTCTTGCCTCTGCGGCAAACACATGACCAATGTACGACTCCTTCAAGTGATTGTATTCATAATTTGGAAGACGCTCGCAGGAGGCTGTTTTGCGATGACTTGCGGCACGCTCGAGGTACGTAGGAAGCAGGCCTCTAAGGCACCCGAGTCTTGCTGTTGGAGTTCGCGGTCCAAAGCCTGAACCTCTCAACCCGTCGCACCCTCGAAGAATCCCCCGATGATCCAAGGATACGGAATTTCCAAGTCCATTAGTTTTTAAGTTCATAGAGAACGGGCGGTCGCGATATCTTCCCTTCTAGCTCGGGCGTTGGAGCCGGAAGTACGACGATGGACCTTGCATGACCCGACACCTATTGTGACTGTCAAAGTTGTGGCAAGAGATACCCAGCATAGTGTGTACTAGACTGTCAATGCTCGGAGATCTGAGAGGCCACCTGAGAGCACCACACAAGTTCTGGCGGAACAGCAATCTAAACCTGAATAAGACTGTAAATGGAAGCCATGATTTCCCCAGTGACATAATCGCTTAGCCACCGGGTTCCGCTCCGTTCCTGCGGGCGAATTTCGGTGGTGCCATGCGAACCTATCTCAGAGCTAGCCAACGTGACCTCGCAATGACTGGGTAACTTCGGCAGGTGAGAGTGATTTCGACCGAGCCACCTACCCGCTGGCCGCCGATGAGCTGACGGCTGTCATTAGAAGGAACTTCACCAACGTTTTCCGAACGGTTGGCTCTATCATACAACGTCATAACGATGAATTGAGCCGATGACTTCAGGTCTAATGGACTTGCCCTCATCAGGCTTCATGTGGACCACCAGTATATAGTGGCCCGTGCGCCATTTGATCCCTTCGATCGCGGCAACACTGCTTCGTACCTTGTTCTGTTGCATGAAAGAGTAAGCGATGCCACACGACACCGGCATCCGTTTTGGTCGGGCTCTCTTCATTTTATGAATTGCTGACCATGTGCAGTTTGAACGCTGCATGCCAGCAACAGGTCGTTGCAGCGATCGTACATGCTCCTACCGTCCTCATTCTCCGCATTTTCCCAGCATCAACCCCGGCTCTAGACACAAAAGAGTACATATGTATCATCAATATAAGTGCGTAGGATGTTTGATATGTGGCGCACTTCGAGACTTCTGAAGCCGACTCTGAGACAGGCATGTCATCATTCTCGTACATTCCAGCATCCGCGCCCACCTGGCAGTCTAGACTACCCAGCGTTATGGTGCTCCGCGGGAAAGACCGCCAGGGCCAGCGGATTGCAAGATACAAAAGGTCGGTTGATCAATCCGCAGGGGCGATCCTCTAAACGTACACTGTGATCTCGGGTAAGGGTGGGTGTTGCGACTAGCTTTGCGCTTTTTTGTTTGTTTTCCCTACCTCGGTTGGTCAATATCGTGGCTTTGACAATCGAGTCTTCTTATGGAAAACCCTCTAGGGACCCTTCTTCGGATGCCGACAGGACTTCATATTATGTTCGGTTGCGTAACATTAGTATGGAGACATGAATGTGTAACATACATAACGAGTTTATGGTCTCGGAACTAATGACATTGACACCTTTGATTAAATATGAAGATACTGGCTGAATGCTTCCATAACTGCGAATACGGATCTACCAGACACAGTTGAACATTCGAACGAGAGGGGAAGACTTCTGGCGTTGAACACGGAAGATGCCTCGTGTGCCTCCGCTCCAACAGTGCCGGCGTGGCCGGCTATGATCTCCCATCTTGACAAATAGACTTGGCGGGGCCTCGAGTCTTGCTGCATGACCTATATATTATGGAGATAGACTCGGGCCCAGTCGTCGTGTTAAACCGTAATTGGGACGTTCTCGAGTCCAAGTTGCTGTAATTTCCGAAAGGTAAGCGGGTTGCTTACGGCAATGGGCGCTCGGGAGTTGTCGTCGCTGTCTCGGAGAGCGAACGTCGTCTTTCTTTATTGTTTGGAGTAGGAATCGCCCGTTCCATGCTATGTGTCTTGGAGCATGCGATGACATGCCATCACCCGCCTCGTCAATCAGTCGGGTGGCTGGCTACATATAATAAAGCAATAATAAGAGGTGCTCGAAGTCCTTCATCCTCCACCTTGCCGAGGTTATAGTAACAGCAATACATAACGACATCTCGAGAACCAGTCGATTATTGGCGGTCCCGATCTTGTACCAACGGAGACAAATAACATACAAAAGCCCGAAGGTGATTCTAGGACCGGCTAGTGACCTTTCGTGTTCACGTCCCCTCCTTTGCAGCCTCGCTCTTTCTCTCCTCAATGACCGTCCCAGGCGACATTACCACCGTTGCAACAACATACGGTGCAATTCTATTGGGTACTTGCTTTGGATGCGCGTACGTCGCCGTCGGCCTTATTGAATGACATGCCCTCACTTCTTGAAGCCTCACTGGGGTCGTATTCGTGCAATGCGTTCTATATTACAAGCTCTACCCTGGTGATTATGCATGGACAAAATTCCTGGCGAGTCATTTTCAGCATCATGATTAAGGAGATCTGAGTTGTGTTTCTGACCTAGGTCTTCGTCGTCTGGTATGCGACGACATGAGGGTTGTATTTTGAGGCTAATACACCGCAGGGCCCTCGACTTGTCGCACACGATACTGATTATTGTTACGTCCTGGCAATCGGTTATTACAGGGTTCAATAAACCCCAGGACATGGATCTTATACCTCCGTAAGTGAAGAGACCCATATATGTCAGACAATTATTTTGACGAACTTCATTGCAATGCAGTGCGTTAGGGGTACGAGCATCAAAAAGAAAGGCCTAGGAACTCTCTGATCATTCTCTTACCTAGCTCTCGGTAGCTGTCACCGCCGCCGTCACGTTCCTTGTCCACTGGTTAGTTGCTGCACGTATTCCTACCCATGGTGACGGCGCTTACCAAATGCCGCCAGCTTCTTTGCTAACAGAATCCGGAAACGTATGTCTCTTCTCACTGGGCAAATTCATTTGCTTATCGGCCGCAGTGATGAAGAACTGGTACATCGCTCTTCCTGTTGTGCGTATTTAAAATTCTCAGGCTGGTACATTGTTTGATTCGGACCTCTTAGATTATTCTTGCTTTCTGTCGATTGCGTGAGTTTTTCAGACCCGGGGTTGTGCCCGTCACTAAATAGTCTCTTACAGTTGCCGCCTGCTGTAAGTGGTTCATTTATAAGCTGATGGGCAAATCTGATTCTGTACACTTAAGGTTCAACCTCTGAGATGTGAGCCTCTGCCATCCTGCGTATGCTAATCGCATCCCTGATAATATACGTAGCATCCGTCTCAAACATTATTCCCTATTCATCCGCCCGTATCCCGCCGTATGTCACCCATCCTTTCCAATCCTGTCGTATATGTACTGAGCTGTTGTTCAGTGGATATTTACCACTGGTGTTACCCTATCTGCGTCCGTCGAGATCATCATTACCATGACAATGATAATCTTCCTTGGAAGCAGGAAGACTGGATTCGCGAAGTAGGTCCTTAGTCACACTTTCGCATGGGAAAATTGACCTGTGCCTTTCAGCATGAACCATATCATTAACTCTTTGGTTTTGTATACCCTGGAAACTGGTTCAGTTACATCGTAAGAATGACGCTAGTCTTGTAAAAACCCAAGTCTGATTCATGGATTGTGTAGTATTGTAACTGTCGCTTCTTTGATTTGTGTAAGTCCTTTGGCAATTTTTACCGTGTACACGACTGACTTGGTTGTAGTGGCTCATCATGCGACACAATTTGATTTTCCTCGGAATGCATTTTGCGATTGCTAAACGTGTGTTGTTTATGTTTCCTTCCGTGTCGAAAACTTACACCTACCAATCACAGTATACGCAAACTCCCTTCTTGCCACGTTCGTTGACGTGTTCTTTGGACATACCGGCATATCTGATAGTATCTTGCAGCCTGAACACTCGGAAGCGTTTGCGCATAGATCGCATGTATTCGAGTGAGCGTGAGCAAACTGGTGGTCTCACTGCTGGTCTACCCTATACTGGTGTCAACAAGAGCCTGGTTTCGGTGCGTTCCCACTAGCTGGCTTGACTGCTTTACGGTAATATTGACTTTGTATAGCAACGTATCCTCGGACCTACTACAACCCAGAAGAGTGTAAGTTCCGATTGGGAGTTTCCACTCTTATATACTGATGAAGTTGCGTCACCACCAGATGCAGCTCAATGTGAACGTCGAAACAACGGTCGTGTCCAAGATCGACGAGGGCTTCGATGACTTCGATCGCGATATCGAAGAGCAACGTGACAGCGTCACCGAGTTTGAGAAGGATGAACACAGACTGGAAGGACTCCGAGGCAGTTCCGAGAAGGACCCGCATGTCCAATTTCCTTGATCATCGAGCATCTCCCGGGGATGGCTCGTGTCATGCCTAGCAAGGATGTGATACCATGTCTTGTATACGTTCTCTAACGGCTGCAATGCTTTCCATACCTGCCTCTTTTTTCAAGCAACTGCCGTTCGGCGTCGGGTATTTGACTTGGTGATAAATACCCTGCATTGTACAATACCTTTGCGTACATTCACACCCACGCTGCTTACCCTACATTCGCAGTTTCTGCCTTTACACCCACGCTCCTTAGCACTCTCGTCTCACCATCCCTGTTATTGATCTCGTTTCGAACTTATCACGTAGCATCTTGGATCTTTTATGTGAAGGAGTCACTTCGATTTTCGCTTTTCCTCCGACGCAGAGTGTACATGTACCTACACACCCTTGGCACCAGTTTGAGGATGTTTATGAGGCCTTTTGTGGGCCCGAATCTGGAAGTAGGTAGATGGCTCCAACCCTAATCTAATAATATGCTTTCCGGACTCAAGCTTGAGTCCGCAGACTACCACCAAGGTAGTCTGCAGACTACCTCCCATACATGGAAATTTTCCCACAGACTACCTAATATTCTCCTCCGTGCCCCAGACCCTCTGGGGACGGAAGCGCCTCTCCTATGGAAGCGCCTTTCGGAAGCGCTCTTTGGAAGCGCTCCCCATATATGGACGGAAGCACCTCACAGCCACGGAAGTGCTCCCCTTATATGGACGGAAGCACCTCACAGCCACGGAAGCGCTCCCCTTATATGGACGGAAGCGCCTCACAGCCACGGAAGCGCTCCCCTTATATGGATGGAAGCGCCTCACAGCCACGGAAGCGCTCCCCTTATATGGATGGAAGCGCCTCACAGCCACGGAAGCGCTCCCCATATATGGATGGAAGCGCCTCACAGCCACGGAAGCACTCCCCATATATGGATGGAAGCGCCTCACAGCCACGGAAGCGCTCCCCATATATGGACAGAAAAGCACAGCCACAATGGAAGTGTCTCTGGCGCAATCCGTCGATGAGTTGTGCAGGGGTGGACTAGTGAAGAGAGCTACCACCAGCTACTGAAGCAGCACAATCCGTCGATGAGTTGGGCAAGCAAGCAGTGAGCAGTACTGACTCATAAGCCATGACTACCAAGTAGCAAGATGACAGATGAAAGCAACCTTGTAGAACTGTTCCTGTGGTACATGGAAATGGAGCAAAGACGAAAGCATGCAGACATGCACTAGCAAGGGAGCAGCACTATCCATGGACAGATAGGGCAAGGGTGACCAGTGGCAACAGACAAAGTCAAGGACGAGTCTACTGACCAGCAACCAACAACCAACTCCATACAGGTAGGCCAGAGCAGTTCATCGACGAGTCATGGGAGCGACTACCAAGTAGACCAAAGACAAATGACCATCAACCACCGAGGATCAAAGGGCTTGAAGATGGCAGCATCTGTCAAGATTTATGTGACATGAAATTGCCTAGGGAAGATGGCATAGGGTACTGCAGGCCAGCATAATCCATGGATGGATGGTGCAAGCAACTACCAAGAAAACGAAAGACAAGCAAGCAGCAAACCGTTGCCAACCATGGACCAGTACAGAAGAGCAAGGACAGAAGAGCTCAAAAACGGAAGGATTCCAGGACATATGGGGATGCACTCCAAGCGATGACTACCACTGAACTACGGAGGGTGGAGCAAACCGAAAGACTAGATGACAAACCAATGAACCGACCAGTGCCCACCAACCACTGACCACCAGTGACTGGGAACCAACTTCATAATTCATCGAGGAGTCATGCAAGCAACCACCAAGTAGACCAAAAAAGATGAGTGACCATCAAGCACGGATGATGGAAGGGCTGGAAAATGGCAGCATGAAATTGCCTTGCAAAGACTGCATATGGTACTGCAGGCCAGCATAATCCATGGATGGATTGTGCAGGGATGACAGGCGATGCCAAGGATGGATGACTACCAAGTACAGAGCACCACCGACAACCAAGTGGTGACTGGCAAGAAGCAAAAAGCAAAGGACTATGAAGCAAAGCAAAGACAAGCAAGCAGCAAAGGATCACAGACGATGAACTATGGACCAGTATGAATTGAGGGAGGACAGAAGAGCTCAAAAACAGAAGTATTGGAGGACTACGGCAGAACTACCAAGGGTGGAGTAAAGGGAAAAAGACTAGACGATGAACGAGGGAAGCGACGACCACCGAAGGACCGACTTGCAGTGACACGGACAGGCGACTAGCAAATGAGGGAGCAGCGACGAAGAAAGACTAGCAACAGACGGACTACCGACTACTACTGACTGCTGACGGACCATGGAAAAGAAAACTAGGGAATGAGGACGACTGACTAGTTTGAATGACTGAGCAGCGAGGGAGGACCAAGGACCAAGGATGGATGACCAAGCAGGGACTATGGACCACGAAGGACTAGTGACTTGGGAGTAGCA
Source organism: Pisolithus thermaeus (assembly GCA_024663475.1). Classification (NCBI taxonomy): domain Eukaryota; kingdom Fungi; phylum Basidiomycota; class Agaricomycetes; order Boletales; family Pisolithaceae; genus Pisolithus; species Pisolithus thermaeus. The sequence continues at coordinate 473,616 of JANFAF010000056.1, forward strand.
GGGAGTAAGCAGGGATGACCAAGGATGGAGTAGCAAGAGCAAGAGCAAGAGCAAGATGAGGGACTATGGACTAGGGATTTAGTTAGGTTAGGTTAGGTTAGGTTAGGTTAGGTTAGGTTAGGTTAGGTTAGGTTAGGTTAGGTTAGGTTAGGTTAGGTTAGGTTAGGTTAGGTTAGGTTAGGTTAGGTAGGTTAGGTTAGGT